>CM060416.1:154158974-154758974 GCA_030545235.1 Helianthus tuberosus | reverse complement strand
AATCAATAAGGTTCTAAGTAATGTAAATTCAATTACGAGTCATATTTTCTAAAAGAGTTTCATGACGGGATTTTTGGACAGAAATAACAAAAGTGGCCTAACCGCAAGGACCATTTTGGCATTTTACTCTATTTTATTTTACCCGGAACTTGTTTGGATTTGTTAACTCAAATAAGCTTGAATTGATCTAGTCTAAAAGTGCCTAACCTAAGGGTCTGCGTGGAATGTTTTGCACATACATATATTTGAGGATTTTGGTCTAAACTCAAGGACCATTTTGGCATTTTACTCTTTTTTATTTTACCCAAAACTTGTTTGGATTTGTTAACTCAAATAAGCTTAAATTGATCTAGTCTAAAAGTGTCTAACCTAAGAATTTGCGTGGAATGTTTTGCACATACATATATTGGAGGATTTTAATTAATCCTCCAGTCAGTGTGAAGAGTTTTGCACAGAAACATACATGTATCTAAAGTCGACAGTAGTTCTGCATAACGTTGTTCACTGAAGACTTGGGAAATCTTTATGAGAGTTGATAGTTTGAGGCTGACGAGTGTGGATTTCGACTCTATACTATGCCGATTAGGTTGTGGATCACACCTTGCGGAGGGAGATTGTTGATTGAAATTTAATGCGGTTGTGGTTACAGTTGAGGGGGAATTTGCATGACTCGGTATTGGGTTTGTTGTTTTCATTGGGATTTTACAGAGAGATCTGAGTGTAATTCAACTAGTTGAATTTGTAAATGATGTACTTGGTCAAGCTGACATCCTGAGTACTGATCCTGAAGATCCGTAGTGCATTACGTGGTCGACTTCACAAAGGCAAGACAATGAGATCTGGATGTAGTTCAGCTAAGTGTGCTGGTTGAACTTGCAAATGGTATACTTAGTCTAACTGACGTCCTGAGTATTGATGCTAAAGATCAAAGTGCATTACTTGGCCGCCTCCATAAAGATGGTTTATAGATGATATTTCACTGGAAATAAATAAACACGGAGGATAACTCCATGCAAATCTACGTATGAAATAATCTCTGACAAAATAGGAGATGTCGCCTAACCGATTTCCTGACTTAAGGGGAAACCCTAAGTTTACCCATAACTATAAATAGAGATGTCGTCACGAAGGTAAGACACATTGTTCTCTCTTATTACATTATCTTTTTCTCCCACAAACGAGTTCTTATTCTCACACCAAAGGGTGGTTACATGAATAACCTCATTCCTGTAACGAGTCCTAACGGTGTTCTGTTTTGCAGATCGGAGATCGGGTCACTCTTCATCGGATCAACCAGCTAAGCGACGTGTTTCAGGTGAGGTTCTTACATTTATCAAATACTAGTTGGAGTATTAGAAGATCAGACAATGATGCCTTGTTGGGACACAACACAACACTTAACACGCATATACGTATTTTGAGGGGGGGAATCTGATACGAGAAGCTTCAAGATTCTTTTGCGTAACTAATTATAATATTACACACACCTAATACATAAACTGTAACACCTCGAAATTTTGTGTCCAATAATGTATTGACACGTGTCTTGAGTTTACACGTGGTATTAAATACTAAATAAAGGACTAACTTTAACGAACCTTGAATGTATGTAAATTCGAGGGTTAAAAGCGTCAACAATGAAAGTTAGGGCTTTCCGAATAATTGACAAACTAATCGGGGACTTAACAAGGCGGGTAAATAATACGAGGCCCTTATTCGTAAATAATCGAGGGCCAAATCGCAAGGTTACCCCTTCAAACCCGAAAGGTCAGGTTATTAATTACCGAAGATTTCGTTATTAATTACAGAGATTTAAAACCATTGTTCCAGATTAGGAGAACCAGTAAAAGGTTATTTAAAACTTGTCGGGTCTAAATCACATTCTATCCGGTCTTCGCTTAATCGTGCGTACGAACCGTATCTTTAGAACTAGCCGGTCTAAGCTTAAGCTTAATTAAAGACCCGTTGGTATTCTAATAGGTTATTTAAAACCATTGTTCCAGATTAGGAGAACCAGTAAAAGCTATCTGCAAATTTATTCGATTAAGGATTTATACTTGCAAAGGTAAATACTTTTAACTTAATTTCCCTATACGGGCTTGGGTTACGGTATATAGCATACCGCTTGATCGAGCATCAAATCTCCACGCTTAGTGGGTAGTTGAATAATTTGATCGACTCGTTTAAACAGTCTTGTCTACTTTAAAGCCTTTGGGGGGTTAATGACCATGTCCCGGATATCCTTGGCATCATCTTACGAGATTGGCCACGACTTGAGCACGGGGTGTAGGCGTACACCTGTCAGTGTATAACTCTAAAATTGTGGTGTGTCTATTGATCTTTAACCCGGATACGTTCCGGGCTACTGAACGCATAAGTAACATGTAATTCGTTCACAAGATTATAATATTAAATAATTCTCCCAAGTTAAATAAAATGTTTATGCCATGTGCATCCAAACCTATTTTCAATCATTTTACAAAATGAGTCAGTTGAATGTATTTACCAGTGTAAACTGACGTATTTTCCCAAAAAGATTAAATGCAGGTACTAAGCGTAATTGGCTGGGATTTCTCCTTAGCATCACTAGAAGTCTCGCAAGCTTAAGATGCCTGAAGTCTGTTGAACCATAAATGTTATTTTGTTTCGATTCGTACTGTGGATAAACTTCCGGATATTGTTACATTGATAAACAATATTAAATTCGGTTGTATCATATTTTAAATTTGCTTCCGCTGTGTATTATTATATTGTGTTGTTTGACTTATTCGTTGCCAACCATGACGTCACGATACTCCCCCACCGGGCCCACCGGTGACACGTGGAAATCGGGGTGTGACATAAACCTAAACAAGCCACACAATTAAACCTACACAATTCCTAATTAAACACATAAAAGCAGTAAAAATCCTAAATAAAAGGGTTGTACGGTGGAGGTGACACACTACAACCGCTATCACGACTGTCCGACTATAATCTTGAGGTATGCATCCCAGTCAGGATTTGGAAGAGATTGTTCATCGTGCAACGATGATAGGTATTCCTCTCCCGGGTAGGTTCCGTACCCTATAGCCCAACCGGGTACGGCTCGTGTTGGGCAGAGTTGAGGATTTGTGGGTGGAAGGTTTGTGTTGAAGTTGTTTGACCCCCCCCCCCCCCTCATTCGCAGATAGTTAGATTGGAGTTGTGTCATGGTGCAGTCTAAAGAACGAAGCACGGATGCCCTTAACCCTAAATAAAGTCTTATGAAGTACACATATTTGAATCATACACAAAGAAGGGTTTAAAAGGGTTGTTACATGTAAAACATGTGATGTCATCTAACCCTAACATTTAATTGGTTTTTTAGTATAGGACGTATCATGCAACAAAAATATAAACACAAATGACATTAATTGTTACTTTTAAACATTAAGAAGGTATATTAACTTAAATCACGTTTTCAAAGGGGTATTTTATGAAATAAATAATTATATATTAGCATTCTCATATAAATTTATAATAACATGTTTTTACTATTATTAATTTCTAAATATTTATTCATAATTCAAATAAAAGGTCACGATAACTTAAAACTAAATCATTCTACTACTATTATTATTATTATAGTTAGTTATATAAACTATATAGTTATTATTATTGGTTTACATTGTTGTATTAAAAAACTATATTCATAACAATTCATCATCTCTATTGTTCTATAAATAGTAACACATAAATGTTAGTGTTCCCCATATTTATCCTATTTAAGTTTTATCAAACTCTAATTTATAGATTAAAAACATTTTACTAACAAAAAAGACGAAGTAAAAAAAATGTCTTACATGAATTTCATGTGTTGCTTTCTCAGATTCGTTGATAACTTGGTCCTTGCCCAGTTGTTGTACTGGCTCCTCCTTTAAGGCATACTATCAGATAACTAAAAAGTAAGTTAATGCTCAAAAATATATAATTGTGATGAAACTACAAACTAGTGATAAAAAACTATTTACTAATTAGAAAAAAAAACTATAAAACAATGAGCCAATTGATAATATAACAGATGATAAGATGTTGATGAAAGCTCGTGTTCAAAGATGATACCTCAAAATTCATCAAATAAATTTAACAATAATTACAGGTCAATATCGTATGCTTAATTTGTCCTATTAAATGATATATGCAGATACATTCTATCAAAGAAATTTGATGTTCCATTGTAACTAACTTCATCAAAGGATGTCCGCCATCCGAATCCCATAAGCTTCGGCCAAAGGCCCAGCCTCCCAAACAAGTTCTTTAAAGCGAAGATCCGGTTTCCTATAAGTAGAATTTTACTTATTGGAAATAAATAGCTATAGTTGTGCATCGACATTGATATCTTTATATCAAGTCTAGCTTAAGTTTCCATACCATTATCATAGACTATGGCTTTTAATATTTGAAAGGTTTTGTGTTTAAACGAAAGGGTTAATCCATGAGATGTTTCAAGAGGTGCTTACTGCTTAGCGTATGGGACCAGCTTAGGAGTTCCGATTCTAACCGTTTGGAAATCGGCTTAAGAGTTCTGGTGCATACCGTTGGGGCGAAATTCAGTTGGTGTATAGATGTGTGTTTAGTTTCTAAAATTGAAGCAGCGTGTATACATGTTCAGCAGAAATTTTAGACTTGGTGTTTGCTTATTAGTGATGTATTAAATGCTTTTGGTAATTTTATAAAAGGGGTGTGTTAATCTACTAAGACCATCCGTAATAGTTAGGTCATACGTAATGGTTAATGCCTCGTAAGGATCATTTTCCGCCATATCAACATTATAATGCCCTTTAAAAAAATGTGTAAGGGTTAACCCCCTTAATGCCCCCATTCCATCATAACTTTCCAATTTTGTTATTCTCATTGGGCATTATACTAGAAAAGCCCCTTTCTCTTCATGCTCATATAAAGCCCACAGTGGTTGTGTTGGGTGCATTATCAAGCCACTTCATGCCCATGTAATGCTCATTACTCATGGTCTTAATGTCCCCTATGGGCATTTCCTCGCCACATCAGCATTAACGCCCCTTAAAAATTTGTAATGGTTAACGCCCCTTAATGCCCTTTCAATCATTACTTTTCGTTTTGTTTTCTCTCTATGGGACATTATACTAGAAACGTCCGTCACTCTTCATGTCCCTACAACACCCCGAGGGGGGGTGTTATTGAGGGTATTATTAAGCCCTTATAATGCCCTATTACACATGACCTAAGGAACAAGCAATGTGTATATTGAATCCATTTATTTTAATGATTCATTTATTTTTGTTATATTTAATAAAAAAAATAAATCAGTTATGTACAAATTATGCATTACATAATTTCTATTATGCAACCATGTGTAATCCTTGTGTCTATAACCTAGTTGTAATATATATGTATACATATATTTATATTTTAATTTTTTATTTAGTTATATTATATTATATACATATATAGTGTGGGGTTCAGTGGAGAATACTAAAAAAGTGGGCAATCGGGAAGAGTGTACTTAACATGTTAAATATATTTTGAAAATTTAATTTAAAATGCTAAATATTATTTTATTTTTCAAATTTTTTTGAAACTTTTGCATATAAAGATACCAAGAAGCTATTCCAATAAAAAAAATAATTTTTGTAATTTTTTTACCTTTTTTTACTTTTTTAAATTTTTTTTATCTTTTTAGTTTTGTATTTTTTATTAAAACCGATTCTACATGTATTTATATGCGGAAGCTTTGAAAAAAATATTAAAAAATTGAATTTTAACATGTTAAATTGAATTTTTAACATGTTAAATGCAAGTTTCCTCGGTTATCCACTTTTTAGGTATTCCCCAATGAACCTCCCCCCCCCACACACACACATACATATATATATATATATATATACATACATATACATACATATATATATACATATATATATATATATATATCATAACTTTCACTTTAATTGTTATTTACATATGTTTATATGGGTTGAGTTATAGTGCAGAGAGGTTTAAAAATAAGAAGTGTAAAAAGACACTATAGAGTAACATAACATGTGTCTAAGAAGGAATCAAGTGGGAAGGGTAGTTTGGTCAAAGAGAATAAAAAGATTATGCACATGCAAGTCGCATGCTATTTCCCTCATTTTGAAACGTTCGTAACTTCTTTATACGTCATTTACTTTTTTAAAAAAATTATACCATAAAATCGAGCTTCTTATATCTTTAATATGAGTACTCTATTGTTATACTTTAAAAAAATCGAAAACCCAGTTGCGTATTACACAATGGACATAACATACAATGAGAAAACACAGTTGTGTATTACACAATGGACAGCAGACTAAATACAATGGACATAACCTAAAATACAATGAACAATAGATTAAAACACAATTAACAACAAAACATAAACACAATGGACAAAAGATTAGAACAAAATGGATAGCAGAATAAACACAATAACCAAAACCTATGACACAATGTATAGAAAACCCAAATATAACATCATCTTCATTGTGTGATACATTGTGTTATAAATTCCGATAAAAATGCAATAGACAAAATCTAAATTAACACTGTGTTATAAGTTTTCATAATAACATAATGTATAGAAACTTTAGTAAAAAACGTAAGAAGTAAAACCCAGTTCACGGTGACCACAATCTTAAATCTTTAACAGAGTACAAAGAAATCCTAATAAAAGTGATTTCTTTATTTTATTTTTATATAGTAATATCATGAGGTCGGTTAACGTACAAAATGACTTAACGTACGACGCGTACGCGAGGCATTATCAACATGCGATTATGGTATTATTGAACATCATGCGATTTGGGTTATCTTTTATAACATGCGAACATGGTTTTCATACACACATGTGATTTATATATATTTTTGAACATGCGAACTTCTGAATTTTCAACATGGGATTTCTTGTTATAAACGTGCGATTTGCCATTGCGTACGCATCGTACGTTAAGGCATATTGTACGATACACTTTTTTGTAATATCATACTCATATTGAAGATAAAAAAACGCTCATTATTACTACCGTGAAATTTTTTTAAAACAAATATCATACGGAAAATTATGAACTTTTTAAGTTAACAGGGGAATTGTCATGTGTCTTGCATGTGGAGAGAGAAGGATTCCATTTATGCTCTTCCATTATTTTTTCTTGTCTCTAAATCTCAACCTTCCAAATCTAATATTAATGGACTATAATCCTTCTTACACTTTCTATTTATGTTGTCCTTTGTATTTGATCATATGAGAAAATATTATTTCGCATCGTATAATTACATACGCAGTAATGTTTTATTCTTATGGTTTTATATTGATGTAAAACATGTGCCGACTATACTATATACTTTGTTAGTTGTCAATAGTTATAGGACTTAGTTGCAATTAACAACCGTTCACACCATGTTCATAGCAACCGTTCACACCATATCATGTAATTATTTATTGTTTTTTAGTCCCTCACTCTCCCTATAAGTAGAGTGGTTATTTACTCTTGTAAAGACACATTCAATCAAGACAAGTTCGGTTTTCATACCATTCCCATTTACATGGTATCAGAGCTAAAGGTCTCTTAGCTCACGAGCATCTTTTCGGGTGACCATTTCCGGCTAAATTTCCGGTCACCACCAGTCTCGGTTTAGAAGGTTCATAGTATGCTCTGTGGTTACAGCTTAGTCTGATCTTCCACATCAGAAACGGATCATCTTTTTCATACCATTTCCGGTCATCTCTATTTTTTCTGTTCTCAGGTACTATTCATCGCAGGTTACTGTTCACCCGATCCAAATCTGTTAAGATCTGATCTGCCAAGTTTCAGATCCATGGGTTACTGTTCATCGCGAGTCCTGTTCATCCAGTACTGTTCATCGGGGTTACTGTTCATCCGGTACGTATTTTTCCAGCCTCGACGGAATTTGTTTCCGATCATTTCCGTGCAGTCGGTTTTCCGACCTGAGCAACCTTTTTTTGTTTCTGCCTCTTTTTACGTGCTCGTATTCCGGTTCAGTTTTTTGGCTTTCTGGTTTTTCTGTTTGAATATATTGTTGCAATGGAAAATAAGAGAAATCACAGTATTAGATGAACTAAGGAGGATTATGATTGGCTTCAACGGTTACTTGCCTTCGGATCACAAAGTCCGCAGACCAACTCGGTATTCCCAGGTACGTTTTCTGGCTTTGACCTATCCTGGATTATTGATTCTGGAGCCACTCATCACATGACTGCGAATCAAGAAATTCTCACTAGCCTTCATAAAACCTCTCACCCACCGGTTAAACTTGCAGATGGTTCCTCATTCCCCGTACGCGGCATTGGATCCATTTACAACCCAGAAAACCTAAAATTGTCTTCTGTTCTTCTTGTTCCTAACTTCCCTACTAGCCTTTTATCTGTCAGTCAAATTACTAAACAAAATAATTGTTCCGTTACTTTTTATCCTACTCATTGTACCCTCAATGAACTGGGTACCAACCGAGTCATCGGTACTGGTCTTGAATCAGGTGGTCTCTATCGGATGTCCTCATTGTCTCCTCCCAAAGCAAACATCTGTGAGTCTAGTATCTTTGAACTCATTGTCGGTTAGGTCATCCCTCTGTAGCCGTCCTAAGGCAAATGAGACCTGGCATCTCTATTCCCGATAACTTCCATTGTGAGTCATGTCAGCTTGGTAAGCATACTCGACGTCCTTACCCCCCAAAAGTGTCAAGCCGAACCATTTCCATTTTTGAACTTGTACACTCTGACGTATGGGGTCCATGTCCAGTTAAGACTCCATTGGGCTTTCAATACTTTGTTACCTTCATTGATGACTATTCTCGTGCTACATGGGTTTACCTATTGAAATCCCGTAGTGAAATCAACTCAATCTTTCATGAATTCCATGCATATGTCAAAACCCAGTTCAAAACATCCATCCAAACCTTACGCACCGATAATGCTAAAGAATATCTGTCCACCGATTTCTCTACATATCTCAAATCACAAGGTATTATTCATGAGACTTCTTACGCATATACATCTCAACAGAATGGTGTTGCTGAACGCAAGAACCGTCATCTGTTGGATGTTACTCGCACACTCATGATTCATTCTCATGTTCCTCGTCACTTTTGGGGTGATGCTGTTCTTACTGCGGCTTATCTAATTAATCGTATGCCATCGTCTGTTCTTCATGGTCAAACCCCGTTCTCTGTTTTATTTCCTAGAGGAACTCCGTTTCCTCTTGAGCCCCAAACTTTTGGATGTGTAGCTTATGTCCATGATCATCGTCCCGGAGTCCCTAAAATCGACCCTCAAGCCATTCGTTGTGTCTTTGTTGGTTACTCGCGTGTCCAGAAAGGTTATCGGTGTTATAGTCCTTCCCTTCGCCGATACTTTACCAGTGCTGACGTCACTTTTGATCCGTCGCGTCCTTTCTATCCAGAAGCTACCATTCCAGTTTCTGATTTGTTTCCTGACCCTGATATACCTGAGTCTCACATCATCCCCATCTTTCCTGTAACTCCTGTTTCATCTGTCCCTCAGGTCTCAGACACCACAAACCAGGGTCCTACTACTGAGGGCCTACCAACCGATCCCCCGCCATTACTCTTTACATATGCTCGGCGAGGAAAGGATCAAACGTCAGCAACCATTGATCCCCAACCTACCCATACCTCTGGTACATCCTCCGTTCAACCTGCCATGACTGAACCAGATACATCCTTGCCAGTTCCTACCCATACTACCTCGGATATCCCTTCGGATACACCTGCTTGTGACCCTCCAGGTGCCCATATCCCGATATACTTATTGCCTTTCGCAAGGAACCTAGACACTCCACTCGTTATCCCATCCAGGATTATGTTGCCTACACTCATCTCTCTACAGAGTCTCATGCCTTTACCACTTCCCTGGATTCCTACCCGATTCCCAAAAATGTGATGACCGCTCTGGCTCACCCAGAATGGCGACAAGCCATGGAAGACGAGATTGGGGCTTTAAAAGCCAATCAGACTTGGGATCTAGAACCACTACCTCCTGGTAAGCGTGTTGTTGGTTGTCGTTGGGTCTTCACAGTTAAACTTAACCCGGACGGAACTCTACATCGTCTGAAAGCTCGTCTGGTAGCTAAAGGTTACTCTCAGGCTTATGGTATTGATTATGACAAGACTTTTTCCCTGGTTGCCAAAATGTCATCTGTGCGTATTTGTATTGCTCTTGCTGCCATTCATCATTGGCCGCTCTACCAGTTTGATGTCAAGAACGCCTTTCTCACTGGTGTTCTTGAGGAGGAGGTTTATATGGAGCAGCCACCAGGGTTCATTGTTCAGGAGGAGGCCTCAAAAGTATGCAGACTACGCCGGTCCCAATATGGTCTTAAACAGTCTCCAAGGGCATGGTTTGGTTGTTTCTCTAATGTATTGGGAGAATTTGGAATGGTTCGTAGCACATATGATCACTCTGTATTCTTCAGACATCATCAGGGACGAAGGATCATCTTAGTTGTTTATGTGGATGATATCATAATCACAGGGGACGATGAAGAAGGAATTACCAAGCTCAAACAGTTTCTTCATTCTTAATTTCAGATTAGTGACTTAGGTCGGCTACGGTACTTCCTTGGCATAGAAGTATCACGTTCTCCGTAGGGAATACTTCCCTGTCAACGAAAGTATGTTCTTGATATGCTAACTGAGTGTGGCTTGCTGGGTTGCAAACCTGTTGACAGCCCTATGCTTTCTACAAGGAAGCTCCTTCCAGAGGACGGAAGCCCAATGAAAGATCCTGAGCGATACAGACGATTGGTCGGAAAACTCAACTACTTAACTGTCACCCGACCAGATATCTCCTTTGCCGTCAGTGTCCTAAGTCAGTTCATGGCTACTCCGTACACGGGACACTGGGATGCTGTTCTTCGTGTTTTAAGGTATCTCAAAACCACACCAGGTCTAGGGATCTTATATTTTGATCAGGGTCATTGCCGTGTGGGTGCTTTCACAGAAGATGGAGATGGGCGTATATCTGGATTTTCAGACGCAGACTGGGCAGGTTGTCCTATTTCTCGTCGAATCCACCACTGGGTATTGTGTTTTTGTTGGTGGAAATCTTGTGTCCTGGAAGAGTAAGAAGCAACATACCGTATCCAGATCAAGTGCCGAATCAGAGTACAGAGCTATGGCAGATGTTACATCAGAGATGATATAGGTTCGTCGTCTCCTCAGAGAACTTGGAGTTATCTCTGATGACTTGATGCGATTATACTGTGATAATCAATCAGCTATACATATAGCCAAAAATCAAGTATTCCATGAGAGAACTAAACACATTGAGGTTGATTGTCACCTAATCAGAGATCGGATAGTCGGCACTCAAAAGGATCCTCCATCCATCCAGCCAATTCATGTTAAAACAGAATTCCAACTAGCGGATATCTTCACAAAACCACTCCGAAAGACTCAAATAGACTTCATATGTAACAAGTTGGGCATGATTAACATCTATGCTCCAACTTGAGGAGGAGTGTTAGTTGTCAATAGTTATAGGACTTAGTTGCAATTAACAACCGTTCACACCATGTTTATAGCAACCGTTCACACCATATCATGTAATTATTTATTGTTTTATAGTCCCTCACTCTCCCTATAAGTAGAGGGGTTATTTACTCTTGTAAACACACATTCAATCAATACAAGTTCGGTTTTCATACCATTCCCATTTACATACTTCAAATCTTTTTTCACGTTCTCCACGCGATTCAGCACGGGTTGCACCTTACTAGTTTACAATGACACGTTATCTCTATTTTATCAAATTATAATATAGTTTAATTTATAAAAAACTTTACGAACAAAAAGATGAAGTAAAAAAATGGAAGGACTTACACGAATTTGAAAAGTTGCTATCTGAAGTTCGTCGACAACTTGGTCCTTATTTGGCTCATGTACTTGCTCCTCCTTTGAAATATAGTATTTAAGAAAGAAATTAATGCTCAAAACTATAAATTTGTGATAAACTACAAATTGGCTGTGAAAGCAATTTGCTAAGAAAAAACTATAAAACATTGAAGTAATTAGATGATAAGATGTCAATGAAATTGGTGTCTAAAGACGATACCTTAAAAACCATCAAATAACTCCAAGAATAAATTACCAGTTAAATTTGGTAACAAAATAATGAATATGAAAAGGAAATTAACAATATATAGAATTAATACCGTATACAAGTCAAATTTGGTAACAAAATAATGAATATCAAAGAAAGTGGGTGTTCCATTGTAACTTCTATACACGAAAACGATAGGTGGCGAGAATTCGTCCAGGGACATGGATGCAAACTGAAGATTAGTTTTTTTTTGCGTTGAACAATGCATATAATGTTATGGAACATGCAATATTTCAAATCCAAATAAAAAGGTGAGAAAGTGACAAAAACACATTATTATTTACCCTAAGGGGTGCCAATCAGCAAGGGCATGACCTTCATCAAAGGAGGTCCCCATCTAAGTCCCATAAGCCTCAAACAAGGGGCAACCTCGCTAACAAATTCTTTAAATGGAAGCACCAGAGATTGGGTTCTTATAAAGTAGAAAAATACTTAATTTAACAAAAAGTATGGACATACTGTTTTAGTTGTGGATCAACTTTGATGTCTTTGTAAGAAGTCTAGCTTAAGTTTCAATAGCATTATCATAGGTTGGTTTTAATCTTTGAAAGGTTTTATGTTTAAATGACAGGGTTCTTCTCTTAAGTTGTGTCTTATTTGGATATTTTCAGGACCCTTTCTATGTAATAATTTAGCCAAAAGAAATTGTATCATTGAATATGCATAATACTTATTTCTTGTGCATTAAGATAATATGCACCCTATAATTACACACAGACACAAACATACCTGACTTACTTGAAAGACCAATGCTTTCTCAAGTTCGCTGAGAACAACTTTCATTGTTGGGCGTTGGTCTTGAGTCTCCGCCACACACCAGTTTGCGACTTTTAAAAATGTGTACAAAGAATCCTTGTTGGCTCCTCTAATTGTATTATAACTCTTTTTACCGGTTTCTTCCTTTAGTATAGGATCTATGATGTCCTCTGTTGTCCCATTGGAGAAGTTTTGTCTTGCAACATGAACCAACCCTTTCTCACACTGCCTAAGGTAAATTTGGTCACCAGCTTTTCTTCCGCATAGAATTTCAAACATAACTACTCCAAAGCTATACACATCTGACTCTCTTTTTAGCTTACCGGTCTTCGCACATTCTGGATCCACATGGTACATTGACTTAAAATATGTTCTTCTATATAGAGCTTCGTCCTTTTGATTTGGAGGCAGGAATACTGCCAACTCAAAGTCTTCGATCTTTGCCCTCCAATTCTCATCCAACCCAAATCTAAAAGGAGTTATATCACTATGTATCATCATTTTTTTATCATCCATCCCATAATGAAGGTAATTCAGTGCGTGCGCACCGTCAATGCAGATTTTCAAACGTTTTTCCCAAGTCAAATTATGCATTTTTTTTACGTTACCCAAATAATCACCAAGGCATCCATTTGAAGTTTTCTCGGTGACAAGTATCCTCTCAAAACCTTCAACACAAAATCCTATTAGAGTGACTATGTTGTGATGCTTAACACTAGCAAGCACTTCAAGTTCTGTGAAAAATAATTCTTCTTCAAGCTCGTCAACTTTAGGAAGGAAGCGCTTTATAATAACTGTGTCGTGTCTCTTAAATAGTTTACTTTTACTTATCTCTTCTATAAAGGAAGGGTTTTCTTTATCAAAATGGCCGAGTTCTATTGTGTACCAAGTATAGCAATTGCCATAGACAGTTTCATTTGTGTCTGAAAAATTATGGGTGGCTAACTTTATATCATCAAGCTCAATCTTCAAGTGTTCCAATTTATTTCCCTGCAAACATGCGACAAAGAGAAAAGAGAATTACAAATTATGAAATTATATATACCTGTTAGATACATGAGAACGAATTGTGGTTAATAAAATTGATCTTGAAGGCTCTATGTAAATGAGTAGCGTAATGAGAGAACCCCAGTTTGGATCCTGAAGGCTTTATGAAAACAAGAAATGTGGGGTCATGAATTGAGTGATTCCATGGATGGTGTTTCTTAGTTTGGTATGTGGGATTAGGTTGAGTGGTTTTTTTATTGAGTATAAAATTCTAAAGGGGTGATGGTGTAATTAGATAAAGTAGTGTTGTTGAAATTCTTTTAGTTTTTCTCTAGTTACTTAACCGTTTTTTATTTTTTATTTTTTATTTTTTATTTTATGAATGAGTGCAACTTATGGATTTTTTTCATGGTGTCTACATTTATCATCCCCTTCTAAAGTCCATCTACTGAAAGGATGGATACGTAAGAAATGCTAAACGAAAAGGAGAATAAGGGTAAATGGGTAACTGTCAAAGTTAATAGAACAAAAGTACAATTATCTTATCTTCATTAAAAATAATTTTGTGGGTGGTGGCAGTGGTAAGATGGCTGTGATATATACGGGTACCAAAGATATCTTGATAATTATCACAAAGAAGCAATACAAAGATTTAAAAATATCAGTACTGGAAATTAAAAAAATTCAATATAAAAACATTTAATAAACAACTGATATACTGTGATTTTGAAATAATTTTAATTAAAGTTTTCATTTAGTTGTAACTAACAACAATGAAATTATAGCCAGACCACCACTCACCACTGGTGTACCTATAAGGTAAAGGCTACTCACGCCCACGATCGCAAGTAATTTTATAAATACAAATAAAACAACTTTTATTTAATAAACAAGTGTTATATAGCAATTCTTTTAATTAATTTTATTTTAGTTGTAACTAACAATGAATTTTAAAGTATAATTAACAATATTACATTGTTAAAAATTAACAAATAACAAATATTAATCGGTTTTTTTCCTCTTAAAGTGATAATATTTGAAGTAAACAAATTAGTAACAAAGGAAAATGAACTTAAAGGTGTAAAAAAAAAAAAAAAAGCACAAAAGAAGCCAAAAAAAAGGTCTTACAAAATTTTCAGGTGGTGGTTGAAACTTCAATGCTTTGTCCAATGCTTTCTCAAGTTCGTTAACAATATTGAGCATATATGGGCGATGTGATCGCTCTTCCTTTAGGCAAGAATATGCCGTTTCTGAGTATATTCTGAGTGATTTTACGGATATTTGGTATCTGGACATTTGATTCTTTAGATCGGGATGGATTATATCGGGCAATGTTTCGTTTTCATAATGATGCATGACCAATGGAGCTAGTAACCTATTAGCATCATTCTTAATATATGCGCTCCTCCCACACAATATTTCGAACAAAACAACACCGAATGCGTAAATATCCGACTTGCAGGTAACACCTTTGGTCTTTCCAATTTCTGGATCCATATACCCTATTGTGCCAATAGGTTCAGAAAGAGTGATCTGGTCCATTCGGTTAACTGCTTGTTTGATGGATATTTCAAAACCGGATAACTTAGCTTCCCAGTTCTCGTCTAATAAAATTGTGGAGCTGTTAATGTTACGGTGTATAAAACCATAACCACGTCCCTCATCATAATGGAGGTAACTCATCGCTCGAGCCACACCAACACTTATCCTCAATCTTTGTGTCCATGTGAGGTTCGGGCTGTTTAGATGCTCCTTGAGACTTCCGTTGGCCGCATACGTGGTTATGATTATCTTCTCATCTTTCTCATTGCAAAATCCGACAATCGAGACTAAATTTGTATGCTTGAGATCTGAAAGCGCTGAAATTTCCGTCCAGAACTCAACGTGTCCTTCACCATGCGTACGATCTAACCTCCTTGCAGCAATCTTGATCAACTTCCCGGACCGCTGGAGTTGTCCTTTGTATGCTGGTCCAAATCCACCACGACCAATTATGTTATCCTCATGAAAGTTATTGGTGGCGTTTAGTACGTCTTCAAGTGGAATTTGTAAGTGAGCAAACTTGGGGATTGTTGTTGTCATGTTTCTGTTTATAAAGTAAAAAAAAGAGTGGAAATCAGTGGGTTACAAATGGATGAGATTGTAACTTATACATATATAAGCAACCACACTATATATGATAATTTTGAGGCAATTTGTTTTAGAAAAAGAAAAACTCTGTTAAAAATGATGTAAAAAAAAAAAAAACTCTGTTAAAAACGATGATGTACTTTTCTTTTAGATTTGGAAAGCATTGTAACCGGGTTAGTAATCCTGGGTTCTGGTCTGGTTGATTTACCAAAACCACCACATCAAGATTTTTTTTAAAATGGGTTGAACAGTCGAACCTGGTGATGGGTAGAAACGGGATATGAAAAGGAGGAGCAGCAGCAGATGAGATCTGAAGAGTAGCAGCGAGCGGTGGTGAAAGAGATGTAGATAATAGTAGCAGCAGCAAAGCAAGCAACAGCCGTATGTATAAGTGAAGTTGCAAGCAAATGATCGAATGGCAGCCGGATGTGATGTGAGAGGAAATTGGAGGGGAAGGGATGATGGGAAAATGAAAAGTTGGTCTATGAAAAAGCAGTGGAAATGATGGTAAACAGGACAATACAAACGCACACTGTTGGAGTGTTGCAGGGAAAGGGTACTGTACCTTCCTCCAATTTTCTGATTTTAATTTTATTATGATTTTAAATTTTATGTTCTCCGTTTTCTTATAATTTCGATTTATTTATTATGATTTTTAATTAACGTAGAAGATGAGATCTGGACAGTAGCAGCGAGTTGTGGCGGATGGGAGGTGCTTAGGGTGGAGGGTATAGTCACCGAATTTTGGGTGTTTGAGTGAAATCTTATCCAATAGTATTATGCCATGTCAACTCCCCATTCTACTCCCCATTTTACACTCAAACACTAGCTATAGTCAAACACCCATCAATTTAAAAAAAAAAAAAAAAAAAAAACTTGATTGGTTTAGATATCCTCTCTCCTATCCTCTCAATCACTCTATCCATTTTCGGTAACCACTCACCGAATTCCACACCTTCTCTCTAACTCAAACACCCAACTCAATCAAAGGGTGTGGTCACCGATCGGTGACTTCACTCAAACACCCAACTCAAACACCCTTATACCCTCCACCCTTATATGGCAGTGGGTAAGAGGATCATTGAAAATAAAAAAATGAAAAGAAAAGAAAAGAAAAGTTGGCTGTAAACAGAATTGTTATCAAACGTGTCCTTGAAAGGCCGAAGAAGCGGACAAGCAGCCTACAGCGTGACAACTCATGTGGTCTCACTCTGATTTCTTGATATTCAGCATCCCTTAGAACATGGGGTATGGTAGGGCGGGGGTGAACCGCATGGCTTGGCAGTTTATTAAAAAAATACAAAAAATTAAAAAAAAATACACAACATTTAAAAAAAAGCCTAAATTTTATTAAATTCTTAAAAATTACAAAATTCATAAAAATTACAAAAAAAACCTAAAAAGGATTACAAATAAAAAAAAAACCCATGTCTATTATTGAAAAGCCAACATCTAACATGACTATTTTGATAAGTTTTTCGTAATAAAAGTTGGCGAACCACCATAGGGGGTTCTATCTATTCAAACATAATATAATATCTTACTGTACAATTATTGACTCAATAGATATTTCTTAGCATAAAGCAACGCCTTTGAAATAAAAAGAATTTAATATTTAACACTAAAATATATCTTTGGGGAGGTAAGGGTTAGGGTGCATCCCTCATAAGGGTAAATTCTCATCAATAATTTCTTGTTATGTCAATTTCTCTCTTCAACTTCCCCTTGCCCTTAATCACAAGGGGTGGTTTCACCCAAACCATTTAAAAAATGAAAATGTGTGATTGGTTGAAAGAGAATGGGGCCCACCACTACCCCCTCTCTCTTCTCTTCATTGCAAGCGGTAACAAGTTACCGATTCTCCTCATCATCGTACGGCAATTAGGGGACGGCAGCGGAATCCCCTCGCGGCAAACTCCTTCCCCGCACACCTCTCCGCATGCACCCCCTTGCCCTAATGAATGACGATACCGTACAACTAACTTAATTGTAGAAGATTTATTTTACAAGTGTGTATTTCCTGGACCACTCTTCACGGTACATAATTTTTTGGTCAATAGTCTTTACGCCTTTAATAAAGCATAAAAGCGTGTTTTGTAAACCACTAGACTACCTTTCAAAGCATCAAAAGCATGTCCTGACGCACATGATAAAAGGGTCTTACATTTTGTTTGTGTGGTTACACCAAATGAATTATTAGTTAAATTTTATTTGACAATTATATTATATCTCTTATACAAAAAACAACTTGGGTTATGTCTTTTTTTTTTTTTTAAAAGTCATACTTTTTAATTTATTTTTCTCACATCCTTTCATTTTACCCTTTGTTAACTTAAAACACAATGGTTTGGATCACCCTTTCAAAAGTCACAACCCTTCAAAGTATTTTTAAATATATCACACCGGTAGACAAAAGTCACAACTTTTAAATATATCACACCACTTACAAGAAAAAAGTCACAATTGTTTGGATCACACTCTTTCAAAAAGCCACAACCTTTCAAACTACTTTTAAACATATCACACCCGTACACAAAAGTCATAACTTTTAAATATATATTACACCCTTAGATAATTAAGACATATATTATTATTATTGTTATTATATAATAGGAATTGATAATTAACAAGAAAGGTTATGCATAATACTATATTCTTCGTTTTGTATAATAATAATTAAATTCATTAAATATAATAAAACCCACATGTTATGTTTAAAGATTTCCGTGAAAGTCGTGTTCGATTCTTGAGTGTAGCGTTTCATGGATTTGCCTTTTTTTTTTCTCTTCTATTTTAATTTTGCAAAATCCCAGTTTTCATCACCTGCGTACCGTCAAGAAAAGTGATACGAACCTTTGATTTTAGGTTTTATTTTATTTTGCTTTTCTCCTTTTGTTGTTTTCTTTCTATATGTTTTACTTTTTTTTTTACTTGCTATATTTTAAACTTACTTCAATTTGTTTTACTTTCTTTTTTATTTACTCTTTTAAATTTACATATTGAAATGATAAATTTAATATTTTAAACTTAATCTTTAAATAACTATCACGTGCTTTCGTTTATACCAAACTCTCGCAAAAATACATGCCTAACGATGAAAATATATTTGAAATGACCATTTACTTTTAATCTAAAAGACATAGTGGTTTGGATAAAGGTTTGGTCACATTAGACGGTTCAAAAGAATTCATCGTCATACGGTTCTATGAAAGGTTGTGTTAGTTGGTCCATTAGCCGTTACCACCAAACCATAACATCCGTTCATTTCGGAAAACAAAATGAAAACAATAATAATAATATATGTCTTAATTATCTAAGGGTGTGATATATATTTAAAAGTTGTGACCTTTGTGTACGGGTGTGATATGTTTAAAAGTAGTTTGAAAGGTTGTGACTTTTTGAAAGGGTGTTATCCAAACAATTGCGACTTTTTTTCTTGTAAGTGGTGTGATATATTTAAAAGTTGTGACTTTTGTCTACCGGTGTTATATATTTAAAAATACTTTGAAGGGGTGTGATCCAAACCATTGTGTTTTAAGTTAACAAAGGGTAAAATGAAAGGATGTGAGGAAAATAAATTAAAAGGTATGACTTTTAAAAAAATAAGACATAACCCAAGTTGCTTTTTGTATGAGAGATATAATAAGCCCAATTGCCCAATATGTTATGTCACACCCTAACCGATGACGGAAACATCAGGGCATGGCACTGAGCGAAAAAGATTGTCCAGAAGTTTCCATAACAATTATAAGAGTAAATTACAGGTTTTGTCCTTTATGTTTGTCCCAAATTTCAGACGTTGTCCTTTACCTTTAAAATTGACTAGTTTTGTCCTTAATGTTTCAAAATGTTGCATGTTATGTCATTTATGGCAAACCCAGTTATAATTTTCAGTTAAATTATGTCATGTGCACTGCACATGAGGGTAGAACGGTCATTTCACCTCCCAAATTTCTTCCCCCCCCCCCTTTTTAATACCCTAATAACACTTCAACGCACATCCCCCAACCAAAACCCTCTCTTAATTAAAGCCCTAATCAACATTCCAGTATGGATCAATCGATCCCCCAACAAACCCAAACCCAAAAATCACAACCAAAAGCAGAATCATTCCAACAATTTTCCTTTTCAATAGCAAAACTCTCTGGGTCTTCAAGAGGCATCCCCTGCAATAAAGATTTTCATTTCTACTTCAACTTTCAAGAATTCAACAAGCCAATTCAGGAAATCGCTAAAAGATCCCAGTCCATTCTTGAAACAATTGGGTCATCAGCAGAGCAGTTATGGGACAGTAAACAGATTAACTTTCTTGATGGCGATGATGATGAAGCTTATGATTGGTTAGTTTTAACGAGAGTTGTTTGAAAGGTTTGATGTTTCTATTGATGAGTTTAAGAGGATTATAAGTAAAGAAGAGGAATCTGGTGTTAGGGTTATGAGATGAGTTGATGATGATGGGTTTCAGTTGGTTAAATGCAGGAAAAAGAAAGGGCGGAGAGGCCTTTTTGCAAGCTGAAGATGTCGGTACAAGTGTATCTGTATATGGCGGAGAGGATACTCGCCGGAGAGGATATCAGCGGAGAGATACTCGGCGGAGATACGCGAGAAGGACGACGTCGGAGAGTGTGGTGTTTGAGTTAGGGTTTCGATGACTGCAATTGGGGTTAGGATGATAACAGTGGTGGAGGGTGGTAGCAGGTGGAAGCGGTGGTGGTAAGGTGAAGGCGGTGGTGGCAGGGTGAAGGCAGTGGTGGCTGGTGGCAGGGTGAAGGCGGTCCATCTTGAGTCTGGAGTGAAGAGAGAGAGAAAGAGAATCTAGAGAGAGATGTGCGTTCAGAGTTTTTTACTTTGTAAACATTTTTTACTTTTACACAACAGTCCCATTCCATAAGTTATTTTATAGAAAAGTCCCTAAGAATGTGAAATGACAAAAATACCCTCATGTGCAAGGCAAATGACCATATTTAACAAAAAAACCTGACTGAGTTAGGGCTAAAGGACATAACGTGCATGATTTTGAAACATTAAGGACAAAACTCATCAATTTTAAAGGTAAATGACAGCGCCTGAAATTTGGGACAAACATAAAGGACAAAACTTGTAATTTACTCCAATTATAATTACTAATGATTTAAAACATCACGTCCCATACCATGACATAAAGAGTAACATAATTATTACAGACAAAATCTAGTCAAATAGTTCTGTTCCGGCAACTCAGATTTTATGAATAACCCAATTGTTTATCTGCTTCTAGAGACCCTTGACTTCATTTGTACAGACAACTATTTGTTGGCCTCTAGAACCCTATCCTAGCCTCGATTTCATAGCAGATAAGCATCCTAAATACCTGTCACATACGTTAAAGTAAAAGTCAATACACATAGTGTCACACCCCGATTTCCACGCGTCACCGGTGGGCCCGGTGGGGGAGTATCGTGACGTGGTTGGCAACATAATAGTCAAACAACACAATATTTAATATGCACAGCGGAAGCAAATGAAAGATATATATATTTCAATCGAATTAAGGTATTGTAATATCAAGTATTACAATGTTCGAAAGTTTATCCACAGAAGGATCGAAAGTAAAATGGAAGCAATAGTTTAACAGACTTTAGGCATCTTAAGCTTGCGAGACTTCTATCGATGCTAAGGAGACGATCCAGCCAATTACGTTTAGTACCTGCATTTAATCTTTTTGGGAAAATACGTCAGTTTACACTGGTAAATACAATTAACTGACTCATTTTAAAAATGATTTAAAATTGGTTTGGATGCACATGGCATAAACATTTTATAATGTGATTAAAATGCACAGAGGCAAAATTAATCTTTTATAACTTGGGAGAATTATTTAAATATATAATTTTGTGAACGAATTACATGTTCCTTGTGCGTTCAGTAGCCCGGATCGTGTCCAGGTTAAAGATCAATAGACACACCACATTATTCTTTTGTGCACTGACGGGTGTACGCCTACACCCCGCGCTTAAGTCGTGGTCATTTCGTAAAATGATGCCAAGGATATCCGGGACATGGTCATTAACCCCCCCCCCCAAAGGCTTTAAGTAACAAGACTATTTAAACGAGCCGATCAAATTATTCAATTAACCACCAACCGATGGAAGATTTGATGCCCGATCAAGCGGTATTCTATATACCGTAACCCAAGCCCGTATAGGGAAAATAAGTTAAAAGTATTTACCTGAGCAATGTAAAAATCACAATAAGCAAAATGCAAGTATCTTTTACTGGTACTCCTAATCTGGAACGAAGGTTCATAATAACCTATTAGAATTCTAACGGGTCTTTAATTAAGCATAAGCTTAGACCGATTAGTTTTAAAAATACGGTTCGTACGCACGATTAAGCGATGACCTGATAGAATGTGATTTGGACCCAACAGGTTTGAAGACTTGTTTAATATGGGTATATTATACACATTCTGGATTTTGAGATAAAACCGATAAGGTTTGACCCGTTTCGGCTAATTTATGTAAACTAGTTACATAAACCGAACCGAACGCGTATTAAGCGTAACGGGTATTCATGAGAGCCATATACAGATTTCCTAAGTTAATATGCTTCAAATATGTTGTGACATCAGTAGGATGTCTTCTATTATGCTCGTAATGAATTTAAACACAAACTATGCCCCGTAGGGGTAGTTTGGTCATTTACAAGTTTATAAAAGAGTTTAAGTGTTAACCTGAGTTATAGGTCTAATGTAATCAGCAAAAATACTCATTTTACTAAGTTACATCAGTAAGGTATTGTATATATGTGAAATGTATCAATTTTAACCAAACTATGCACCGTAGGGGCATTTTGGTAATTTCACATAAGCCGAAAAGCTCAAAACTGAAGTCTGAGTTTATCAACCTTTGCCTACTGTTAAAATATTATAATTTTCCTAAAATATCAGTAGGTATCAACCCGTGTATGTTTAAAATAGTTTTAGTACATACTATGCGTTAAAAACGCTTAAAAAGGGCGATTAGAAGCCATTTACGGGTTCTATACATAAGGCTGATATTTTTATTATTCCAGAAGGTTTAAAATAATTTATTTATCATATGTGATCAGTAGCAAAAGGTTTGGAGTCGTTTAGATATGTAAAACTCATTTTATGGCCCGTAAGGGCAAAACCGACAATTACCGAATTAAGCCTACGACTATGAGTTATGCTCAGCCTAAAATTAATTAAAAATATTCAAAAATCCCAAAATAATATATTACATCAGTGGGTAATAAGTTTGATACCAAAAAGTAGGTTTAACTAGGTTATATGCTAATTATGTCGCTTAATTAGCATAAAGCCTTCATTTTACGCTAACGAGCATAACTCTTAATCTACACCTCAAACTGATGTCAAATTTTGTATGCAAGTTTAAATATCAGTAATTAAAGTTTCTACTCTTTTACATTTCCAAAAATCACGTTTTAAGGTACTAAGGGCATAATGGTCAACATATGAGCAATTAACGGAATCATGTGTATTAATCGGTTAACTAATGAACCATGGTGTATAATCACAGAGGGTTATACTAGCATGTAACCTGGTCCTAATGAAGCTCTAGGGAATTTCTAAACCATGCCTAAACGGGTCAGAACTGAAGTCAAAGCAAAAGTCAAAGCTTTGCGACTTTCGGTTCCGAACCGGGTCTAAGTAGTAATTTGTCGGGTTGAACATGTTTAGACACGTTCTTACACTAATTACCAAGTTATATTAATGATCAAACAGGTTGTATGTCTTCTACATTGCTAATCATGCATAAATTAGAAACTAAGCATCCTGTTGACTTTTTATTTGCAAGTTTGACCCGACATTTGACTTAGTTAGAGTGGGAATCAGGGGGAACCCTTTTAAGGGTTTATTACCCACATAATTACCTACTTAGAAGTACTTTTAATTCGAGATTTGACTGAGCCATTATTAATTAATCTCGAAGTCAAACCGTAATTACGACGGTTTGACTTTTAGCTAAATAACTAAGCTAAACTCAATTAAAGAAGGTTAAGCAAACTTACAAGTGTCTAATGGTTGATTACGAAGGCCTGGAAGGTGCTCTTGTGCTCCACAATTGATCAGAAGATGTTTGAGGAATGAATGATCAAAGTGTTGCACTTGTGAGCTTTATATAGTGAACCAAGACACCACAAAGTGTTGACATCTAAGTCTACTACTAACCATAACCTTCCCACAGGTGTCCTAGATGTTTAGGAATTGTTTAGGGGTCAAGAGGGATGTGGAAACTCGTTAAAAGGTCGAAAAATGCGTTAAAACAGGCAACAGCCGGTTTCTGGTCGCTGGGCACTGCCTTACGGACCTCAAGGTCCCCAGTGTTGAGGTCCGTAAGCCTGTCATCAGCACAAAAATTTGTTGTTCTTTGGTGTTTTGAAAGGGCAACTCGTGGGTTTCGAATTTGGGACTTGTTTTAACAGTATTGGGACCTCTATTATGGGTCTTTAACAGTTACATACCCTACCATTATGTTATGTTTGCTTGGCTCCTTTTCAAAAGTGCCGAACAAGAAGGTTTACCGTAGAAATTTCCATACGAACCTATCATGCACTTCGAATTCAATTATTGTCAATGAATTTCTGGATTTAAGATATATTAGATGTTTGATATATATATACTTGGGTCTTGGGATTTATAAATGAGGTTGTTCAGAGGTAAAAATTAACATGACACCACTTTTAAATCCTTCCAAAACATCTTTATTAAATCCGGGTTTATAACGCTTTTTGTCTTACATGACACGTGTCGTTATTTCATTGAACACGAATTTTTCGAGGTGTTACATCCTCACCCCCTTAAAAGAAATCTCGACCTCGAGATTTACTGAAACAAATGAGGGTACTTTTCTTTCATGGTGGATTCAACCTCCCACGTGTATTCGGGTCCTCTACGGGCAACCCATTTGACCTTTACAATAGGCACATGCTTCCTTCGAAGCTTCTTAACCCGTTGATCCTCAATCGACAAAGGTTTTTCAACAAATCTTAAGCTCTCATCTATATGCACATCTGTATGTGGTATAACCAGTGATTCATCAGCGAAGCACTTCTTCAGATTGCAGATGTGGAACACATTGTGAATTCCACTAGAGGTAAGTTTAACTTATAGGAAACTGACCCGATACGTTCGATAACCTCGAAAGGTCCTATGTATCTCGGGCTTAGCTTGCCTTTCTTACCAAATCGCATCACCCCCTTCCAGGGTGATACTTTAAGCAATACTTTGTCACCTACTTCGAAGTGAAAAGCTTTACGCTTTGGATCTGCGTAACTCTTCTTCCTATCTCAGGCAGCTTTGAGACGGTCACGAATCTGGACAATCTTGTCTGTCGTTTCAAAGACTATCTCTGGTCCTGATAATTGGACATCTCCAACTTCTGCCCAACAAACGGGCGATCTACACTTTCTACCGTATAAGGCCTCGAAAGGCGCAGCGTTGATGCTAGTATGGTAGCTATTGTTGTAGGAGAATTCGATTAACGCAGGTGGTTATCCCAACTACCACCTAAATCGATCACACATGCACGTAGCATGTCTTCCAATGTTTGAATGGTACGCTCACTCTGTCCGTCAGTCTGAGGGTGGTAAGCCGTACTGAAATTCAAACGCGTGACCAAAGATTGCTGGAAACTTTTCCAAAAATGAGACGTGTATCTAGTATCTCTGTCAGAGATAATAGACACAGGTATGCCATGTAAAGCTACAATCTTATCCACGTATAATTGGGCTAACATGTCGGAGCCATAAGTCTCCTTAATGGGTAAGAAATGTGCTGACTTAGTCAGTCTATCAACAATAACCCATATCGTATCATTGCCTTTTTCAATCATTGGTGTGCAATGTATTGCGAGCTCCGCCAAGCTCCCTAAATTAGTTATAACTTATAAGCTACTTGATCTTGAGACATTCGATTTCCTTCGAATGGTTCTATATATTCAGGGCTTAACTAGCCTGAAAATTTAACAAATTTGGCACACCCTTCATGGGTGATATCTTTTGTTGAGCCTTATTCCTCAACAAGATCTTAGGAGGTTTGCTACCTTCATAAA
Source organism: Helianthus tuberosus (assembly GCA_030545235.1). Taxonomy (NCBI): domain Eukaryota; kingdom Viridiplantae; phylum Streptophyta; class Magnoliopsida; order Asterales; family Asteraceae; genus Helianthus; species Helianthus tuberosus. The sequence continues at coordinate 154,732,871 of CM060416.1, read as the reverse complement.
TTCTTGATTTTCTGCCGAATACTGGCAGCTTACAGATGATTAGGGATTTGTATGAATCTTATTCGTTGTTTCCAATGCAACTTTCAGATTCTTATAAGTGGACTTCTCAAGGTCTCGTCCATCCAACGGATGTTTCATTTATACCAGATTTCCAAAGGAGCCACCTTGATACTTATATAGTAACTATTATGGAAAAGCTCATCTTAAGGTGAGATGGTTATTCCAACCACTGCTCAAAACTAATCTTAAGGAGTAGCTAATCCTTACAGTTAGTCGAACATATCGATGATTCTGGGCAGCTAATGGCGATTCTTAATTGTTGCCTTAATAGGGTTGCGGTAATTAATGCATAAGCAAAATGAACCGTCTTTCTTATTTAACAATATCAAACCCTCAGAACATTTAGTCAGGCTATATGAGCCTATATCTTAAGACTTACTTAGTTAGGGTTTCGGTTATTCCATAATCAACATGGAGTTTTTCACAATGCTCCAGCCCCAGCGGAATGTTAATCTTAACTTTACTAGCCTCAGGAGGTAAACAGGGTAATCTATTGGAAAAGGTGATCAAGATACAAGGAGGCTACAGAGATTATTCCATATCTCAGGCTCCAGTTCATCCATCATTGCTTGTGTCAAATAAGTGACACATTTATGTTATAAGTCCACGAATTCCTTAATCGGGAACATTTACTTGGACAATTCCATTCTGGATATCTTCTTTGAATACTACTAGTTGACTTTAGTACAATATGACCATTGGGATATCTCAGGGGTTCCATGTATTAAACCTCCATACTGATCAGGCATGGAAGTAATCTATAGGACACACTAGGATACGCCAACCTTCATATGGCACTTTTATCCAACATAGTTTGGCATTCACAGGCGATAAAAAAACAATGAGAAAAATAATTAAAATAACATATGTTGTCATACTCTATGCGAAGAGAGAGAGTACTCTTAGATTTTTTAGAAGGATTCCTTGCCGATACTAGAAGAATCGGTTACTATGGTTTCCTTGGTAACTTATACCTTGTGGATAATATAAAAGTTTGCTAAGCTTATGGTTTATGAAGATTTATTATTGCCTGTATTAAATCAGGACACTTAGCAGAAATTATCATTGGTAATTTGCTAAGGAATGTACTTGATGACATCTTGAACTGCCTCTTGGCATTCATCAGGTGAGTTCAGGCATTTCTTCCTTTAGCCTTTCCAGGCTTAGCTGTACCTTCTTTGGCAGTTTTATGGAATCTAGTTCTGATGCGGCCTTACTCACCACAGCCGTGATAGACTGCATTCTTTATGTCCCTACATTCCTGGGAAATGATGACCTGTTCCTTAACAGATGTCACACCGCTTTGGTCCTGGTTCTATTAGACCCTGTCCCTAGTGTCTTTTATAGCAATTCTTACATACAGGCTTCTTACTGAACTTTCGTTGCTTTTTTTTATTAAGCCTGTACTTGCTCTCTTTCTTAGATTTCTGGGAGTTATCCTCCTCCTTTGGTTCATCCTTTATATTCGAAGTGTGAACAAAGCTCTTCTCATGAGTAGTTGAACGTGGTTTTGAATGAAATTTAGAGCGAGAAGCATTCGGCTCTTTAGATTGTCTCATGACTTTTTCCCCATGGCCTTTCAAACTGCCGCGTTAACCACTGCTTGGGGATTAACTCCATTAATATTGAGGTTTACGTTTGAGACATTATTTGCTTTTGTCGCATTAATAGCATTGCGACTATTGCCTATCTCATCCGAGTTTTCCATACTCAAAACTTGGTAGTAATTACCAAATTAAACCATTATTAGTCATCATCCTGATGACCTGACATAGATTTGCCACGGCATCCACGAACCGTATAGGCCATTATGTCCCGAACACTCTTAATGAATGCTCTTTGAATGTATATCTATTACATTTAGCTTAAGTCACAAAAGGACTATCAATGACATTCAAGGTTTGGAGCGAGTCCAATACCTGCTTGACATGGGACCATAATGTCACAACTGTCTTTGTCACAAGGACGATTATAAATAGCTCAAAGGCTAGCCTTACATAACTTTGGTTATATATATACATATATGGCATAGAAGCCTGTCGCGAGGGACGTAGAAAGATATGGCATAAAGCCCAGTCATGAAGGACATAAGTAATCATATGGCGCGAAGGCCTTGTCGTAATGACATTTAGATACGGCACAAATGGCCTTGTCTCAAGGACGTTATAGGGTATGGCACTAAGGCCTGTCACCAGGGATGTTAACATTTAGTGTGTTAACTTGTTACGAACGACGAATTATAGCACGGAGGCTTGTTATGGGTGACTTGAAATATAACTTGTGGATTTGTCACAAGGACATCAATTCATAGGATGCAATCTTTTTAGATCAGGAGTTTTAAGGCTTGAACATAGTTCTTCACCTTTGGACAGGGAGTCATAGACTACAACTGTCATCGTCTTGAAAGGCGATTCACTTGACAGAAAGGTAAACCAATTAACATCACTAATGGATGTCTATATATAATTATCGTATCTAATGATATTTAGTCATGATCACATCGACCATATTGACTATTAGGTTTGGGTATAATCCCACCATTTTGAATAGGGGATCATAAAGATCATCAGTATTTTGGTCTTATCGACAATAGAGTAAAGTATAGCCCGTAGGCAATTCATCACTAGGGATGTCAATTTTATGAATTTATGATCATCATACTGATGATACTAGTCAGGATCGCAATGATCATATAGACTATTAGGCTTGAGCGCAGCTCACTACCTTAGACAGGGGATCATAGAGATCATAACGTTTGTGTCACAAATGGACAATATAATATGGCCCGTAGGCGAAACATCTCTAGTGGGTGTTTATAATGGATTCATCATTTTAGATGATATAAGTCAGGATTGCATTAATCACATTGACTATTTGGCTTGAGCATAGCTCACCACCTTAGACAAGGAATCATAAGGATCATAATGTCAGTGTCTTAGATGGACAATTTATTATAGCCCGTAGGCAAAACGTCTTTTCTTGATAGGGAGTTATAGGCTACCACTGTTTTTAGTCTCGGAGGACGTTAATTATAGCCCGTAGGCATTTCCCTCCTAAGGGGTATTTATGGTATGATCATCTTTTCGGATGATATTAGTCGAGATCGTATGGACCCCACCGACTATTATGCTTGGAAGTATTCCAACATCTTTAGACAGGGTCAAAGACCACCACTGTCGTTGTCTTATCGGACAACAAATTTAGCCTGTAGGCACTTTATCACTCACGGATGTTTACAATATGATCATCTTATGAGATGATATGAGCCATGATTTCTAGATCATAAGGCAAATTAGGAATTTTAAAAATTTCCAATAGAGGGATGACTGTTGTGATTTTATCAAATCACATTTGTCAGGAGTGCTAACACGTTCTTAGATGTTAGCAAGGATCTGAATCCCTTGAGTAGGTTTCACCATCTTGGCCGCGTAGGCTAGGTTTCACCTTTAAGGTTCTTTTTAAAATGCATACTGGCAGGGAATGAAGGATATTTATTTTATTCAGGATTTTTATCATAAATCCTAATTTATAAGTTAATAATAGCACAAATGGCCTAGTCGCGTAGACAAGTTTAATTTATAACCCATGATCTCAGAGAATCGAGGCATTAAGGTTTTAATAATAGCACAAATGGCCTAGTCGCGTAGACAAGTTTAATTTATGAGCCATGATTTCAGAGAATCGAGGCATTATAATTTATCCTAGTCATAAAACATTAAGGATATTAAGGTGGCGCAAAGGCCTAGTCACAAGGACAGTTTTAAATTATAAGCTATGATTTCAGAGAATCAAAGCATGCAGGTATACTGGCACAATAGGCCTAGTCACAAGGACAGTTTTAAATTATAAGCTATGATTTCAGAGAATCAAAGCATGAAGGTATACTGGCACAATAGGCCTAGTCACAAGGACATTTATAAATTATAAGCTATGATTTCAGAGAATCAAAGCATGAAGGTTTGAACCTAGTTCATTACCTTTATTTGACAGGGAGTCATCGCTACCACTGTCGTTTGGCTCATATGGAAATGAGCAGGGCCCGTAGGCATTATATTACCACGTATGGTCTAAATATGATCATCTTAATTGATGATGTAAACCCAGGATTTAGAGATCATTAAACTGGGTTAGGAATCTTTTGAAGAATCCTATATAAAAATGACGTGTGTGATTTTAATGAATCACGTCTGCTAGGAGTGTTAACATATTTTCAGATGTTAACAGGGATTTGAATCTTTTAAACAGGTCTTACCATCTTGGCCAGGTCTTTATAATGACACTCAGGCTAGGTTTCACTCTTAAGATTCTTTATAATAATTATCGCATAACAAACTTTAAATTGAGATGTTAATAAGGATCTGAATCTAACTGAGGAACTACCATCTTGGCCCTGTCTTAAGATGACATATGGCTAGGTCTTGTCCATTTTAGATTTTGCCATTTTTATTATAATGGTAGATCTTGCAAAAGGAATGTTAATAAGGATCTAAATCTAAATTGAGGAACTGCCATCTTGGCCGGGTCTTAATATGACACGAGGCTAGGTCTTGTCCTTTTTAGATTTTGCCATTTTATTATAATGGTAGATCTTATAAAAGGAGTGTTATTTTTCATTTATTTAATATTTCCTGATTAGGGTGAATATTTAGTCATTCCACTATAAAATAAAAAGTTCACGGTTGCCCTAAACGGGACTTGAAAGGAATAATGTGTCCTCGGAGGGACTGAAAGATAAATATGTCCTTATGAGGACTATTAAGGGAAGATCTTCAGCAAAAGGAGTTTCTTCTTCATTTTATTTCTGAATGCTTTCTCCTTGGATGCTCGTTTCTTTCTAGCCGTGGTACGAAGCTCAGCATTTCAAGGCTCCGGGTGTGGAGAACTCCTATTACGGCTTCTTCGCTTGGCGACGTATCCAATAAAAATTTTGGAAGCAAAATTTCCAGATGAGGATTGAGAATATTCCTATGTTAAGTCTAGACTCAGAAGATCAAGGAATGTGCTACTGTGTCATTGAGATTAAACACAAAAAGGCTAGTGTTTAATTCCCTCAATGTTGGCTCTGATACCAACCTGTCACACCCCGATTTCCACGCGTCACCGGTGGGGGAGTATCGTGACGTGGTTGGAAACATAATAGTCAAACAACACAATATTTAATATGCACAGCGGAAGCAAATGAAAGATATATATATTTCAATCGAATTAAAGTATTGTAATATCAAGTATTACAATGTTCGAAAGTTTATCCACAGAAGGATCGAAAGTAAAATGGAAGCAATAGTTCAACAGACTTTAGGCATCTTAAGCTTGCGAGACTTCTATCGATGCTAAGGAGACGATCCAGCCAATTACGTTTAGTACCTGCATTTAATCTTTTTGGGAAAATACGTCAGTTTACACCGGTAAATACAATCAACTGACTCATTTTAAAAAATGATTTAAAATTGGTTTGGATGCACATGGCATAAACATTTTATAATGTGATTAAAATGCACAGAGGCAAAATTAATCTTTTATAACTTGGGAGAATTATTTAAATATATAATCTTGTGAACGAATTACATGTTCCTTGTGCGTTCAGTAGCCCGGATCGTGTCCGGGTTAAAGTTCAATAGACACACCACATTATTCTTTTGTGCACTGATACACCCCGCGCTTAAGTCGTGGCCATTTCGTAAAATGATGCCAAGGATATCCGGGACATGGTCATTAACCCCCTAAAGGCTTTAAGTAACAAGACTGTTTAAACGAGCCGATCAAATTATTCAATTAACCACCCAACGATGGAAGATTTGATGCCCGATCAAGCGGTATTCTATATACCGTAACCCAAGCCCGTATAGGGAAAATAAGTTAAAAGTATTTACCTGAGCAATGTAAAAATCACAATAAGCAAAATGCAAGTAGCTTTTACTGGTACTCCTAATCTGGAACGAAGGTTCATAATAACCTATTAGAATTCTAACGGGTCTTTAATTAAGCTTAAGCTTAGACCGGTTAGTTTTAAAGATACGGTTCGTACGCACGATTAAGCGATGACAGGATAGAATGTGATTTGGACCCAACAAGTTTGAAGACTTGTTTAATATGGGTATATTATACACATTCTGGATTTTGAGATAAAACCGATAAGGTTTGACCCGTTTCGGCTAATTTATGTAAACTAGTTACATAAACCGAACCGAACGCGTAATAAGCGTAACGGGTATTCATGTGAGCCATATACAGGTTTCCTAAGTTAATATGCTTCAAATATGTTGTGACATCAGTAGGATGTCTTCTATTATGCCCGTAATGAATTTAAACACAAACTATGCCCCGTAGGGGTAGTTTGGTCATTTACAAGTTTATAAAAGAGTTTAAGTATTAACCTGAGTTACAGGTCTGATGTAATCAGCAAAAATACTCATTTTACTAAGTTACATCAGTAAGGTATTGTATATATGTGAAATGTATCAATTTTAACCAAACTATGCACCGTAGGGGCATTTTGGTAATTTCACATAAGCCGAAAAGCTCAAAACTGAAGTCTGAGTTTATCAACCTTTGCCTACTGTTAAAATATTATAATTTGCCTAAAATATCAGTAGGTATCAACCCGTGTATGTTTAAAATAGTTTTAGTACATACTATGCGTTAAAAACGCTTAAAAGGGGCGATTAGAAGCCATTTACGGGTTCTATACATAAGGCTGATATTTTTATTATTCCAGAAGGCTTAAAATAATTTATTTATCATATGTGATCAGTAGCAAAAGGTTTGGAGTCGTTTAGATATGCAAAACTCATTTTATGGCCCGTAAGGGCAAAACCGACAATTACCGGATTAAGCCTACGACTATGAGTTATGCTCAGCCTAAAATTAATTAAAAATCTTCAAAAATCCCAAAATAATATATTACATCAGTGGGTAATAAGTTTGATACCAAAAAGTAGGCTTAACTAGGTTATATGCTAATTATGTCGCTTAATTAACATAAAGCCTTCATTTTACGCTAACGAGCATAACTCTTAATCTACACCTCAAACTGATGTCAAATTTTGAATGCAAGTTTAAATATTAGTAATTAAAGTTTCTACTCTTTTACATTTCCAAAAATCACGTTTTAAGGTACTAAGGGCATAATGGTCAACATATGAGCAATTAACGAAATCATGCGTATTAATCGGTTAACTAATGAACATTGGTGTATAATCACAGAGGGTTATACTAGCATGTAACCTGATCCTAATGAAGCTCTAAGGCATTTCTAAACCATGCCTAAACGGGTCAGAACTGAAGTCAAAGCAAAAGTCAAAGCTTTGCGACTTTCGGTTCCGAACCGGGTCTAAATAGTAATTTGTCGGGTTGAACATGTTTAGACATGTTCTTACACTAATTACCAAGTTATATTAATGATCAAACAGGTTGTATGTCTTCTACATTGCTAATCATGCATAAATTAGAAACTAAGCATCCTGTTGACTTTTATTTGCAAGTTTGACCCGACATTTGACTTAGTTAGAGTGGGAATCAGGGGGAACCCTTTTAAGGGTTTATTACCCACATAATTACCTACTTAGAAGTACTTTTAATTCAAGATTTGACTGAGCCATTATTAATTAATCTTGAAGTCAAACCGTAATTACGACGGTTTGACTTTTAGCTAAATAACTAAGCTAAACTCAATTAAAGAAGGTTAAGCAAACTTACAAGTGTCTAATGGTTGATTAGGAAGGCCTGGAAGGTGCTCTTGTGCTCCACAATTGATCAAAAGATGTTTGAGGAATGAATGATCAAAGTGTTGCACTTGTGAGCTTTATATAGTGAACCAAGACACCACAAAGTGTTGACATCTAAGTCTACTACTAACCATAACCTTCCCACAGGTGTCCTAGATGTTTAGGGATTGTTTATGGGTCAAGAGGGATGTGGAAACTCGTTAGAAGGTCGAAAAATGCGTTAAAACAGGCAACAACCGGTTTCTGGTCGCTGGGCACTGCCTTACGGACCTCAAGGTCCCCAGTGTTGAGGTCCGTAAGCCTGTCATCAGCACAAAAATTTGTTGTTCTTTGGTGTTTTGAAAGGGCAACTCGTGGGTTTCGAATTTGGGACTTGTTTTAACAGTATTGGGGCCTCTATTATGGGTCTTTAACAGTTACATACCCTACCATTATGTTATGTTTGCTTGGATCCTTTTCAAAAGTACCGAACAAGAAGGTTTACTGTAGAAATTTCCATACGAACCTATCATGCACTTCAAATTCAATTATTGTCAACGAATTTCTGGATTTAAGATATATTAGATGTTTGATATATATATATACTTGGGTCTTGGGATTTATAAATGTGGTTGTTCAGAGGTAAAAATTAACATGACACCACTTTTAAATCCTGACAAAACATCTTTATTAAATCTGGGTTTATAACGCTTTTTGTCTTACATGACACGTGTCGTTATTTCATTGAACACGAATTTTTCGAGGTGTTACACATAGTGTAAAGGTGAGCATACAAGTTTGATAATAGCATATTGAGTTCGAAATAGTTTACGCATAACCAGCACGTATGCGTAGTGAAATGAGGCACGTTAGTTATCGACATGGGTCTATCGATACCAATGACTGCGAGTTGACTGTTCGAGACAGTTCGTAATACATAATCACCACTGTGATCCATGCAAATAATAGTCCTAAACAACCCCCGCGAACGGGTGCTGAGTCCAAACTATAGTACTATCGTTGCTAAGGCATGTGGGTAGCATTCCATGTGTAAACATAACAAACAAGCATTCATTTAGCCACGTAATACATGCATTAATGGTTAGCGTTCAAATAGTATTGAGTAGTGTGATTGATGTGATTTGAATATTCGTAACGTATGTAACACCCAAAAGTGCATAAAGCAAAAAGGGTTCGAGTATACTCACAACGTTGATGGATTGAAGGGAGCGCGTAGAGTAAGATTAGCCTGAACAGTTAATGATAGCATAAAAGATAAGCGGCGCGTAAAACGAGAAAGTTACCAAGTGTAGGATGGGGATCCGGTCGGATGGCAATCCGGCCGGTCAGCCATTCGTGCGAGTGTCTACCCGCTCGGGTGGTTATCCGTTCGGACGGCCACTCGGTCGGCTGACATTTTGACATAGATGTGTTTGTGTATGATGGCTTGACTTTTGAAGTTTTCGTTGTAGTGTTTAGAAAACAGAGAAGTATCTCTACCCTTCAGGTCGGTCGATCGAACGGCTGTTCGATAGGACGGCGACTCGAATGGTGAGGTTTCTCAGTGAGAACAAGTTCACAGCAGGATGGTCACTCGGTCGGATGTCCATCCGATCGGGTGGCAACCCTGTTATTGAACAAGTTGGAAAAAGATTAAGTTTTAAATCAAGGTACAACCTAATCATACAGTGGGTCGCCCGAGTTGCAACCCGGTCGGACAGCAGTCCGCTCGGACAACATCTCGTCCCAAAGATCTGATTGTTCCATTGCTTGATTTTGTTTGAAGTGATATAGTTTGAACGAGACGTTGTGATAGCTGGTTTACACAATAAGGACCCCATCTTGTCCCCAATGACCTGACCGAACAGGAATCACCCAAGTTCGACAGAGCACGGTTCAAGACGGTTGTTCATGCTCGACCCGAAATCACTATCTCTTAGATGGAACTTGGATTTAGCACTGATACATCACTAAGAATGAGTAGACGATCAACATTAGCTCCGGTTCCATCGGGTTTGAGTGTAAAAGGTTGAAAGAAAGTTAGAAAAATCATCTTTCAATCCCTTTTACAGCGAATATGTTTAGATCTATGTAAGATCTTTGTTTATTTATGTGGAAATCCTTTAGATTCAAGTTGTTTTTGGTGGATTGAAGCCAAAACATGAAGTTCTTCAAGAACACATGATGACATCATCCTAGAACACCTCAAATCTAGTGATTTCACGGTTAAAAGTTAAGATTCAAAAGATAGAAAGGTGTAGGAGTTCGTGTAGATCAAGAAAGTACAAGATTTAGGACGAGATCTTATCGGAATTCGCGAGAAATCGACGAAAAGTAAGGTGAGAGCGCTGGTCGGACGTCAGTTGCCAAAAGTGGAAAGTTTGAGAGTGACAAGGGGTATTTATAGGATTCCCAAAGTGGAAAGGTGTTGGCCGATCGAGTGGTAACTTGGCCGGGTGGCTGCCCGGTCGGGTGGCAGTTCGGCCGGCTGGCACTTGGTTCGAGTGTTCGGCGTGACGAGTTTTGCCGTTTCGATTTGCGTGTAGTGCGTTGCGATGCGATTCGAGTGAGCGATGCGATAGAGTTGCTTATCAAATTACTTTTAATCCTAACTACTATATCTAACATACAATCTCTATAATTAACTTGCGTTTCGCGTATTCGAGTAGATTACGATTCGATTTGAGTTGCGATTGCGTTTCGATTGATTACCACAAAACATAAATAAACATGCACAAGTAACACATAAATGGCACACACACACGTAAAACAATATCCAGTACGCATATTTTGAGTTGCGATTCGATGTCGATTTGATTAGTATAGTTGATTATCGTTTAGTTAACTTTATCGCATTGTTACTGCCTATAGTTCACAGTCGTAGGTCGATTAAATAGCGAATAACATACGTCGATTACTTCGATTATTGACAATTACTCCACATAATACAACTAAAATAAACACATCAAAGGTAATTACTACAAGTCAAGTTGCGCGACCGGTCGTTGACTTTGACTTTGACTCCTTGAGAACACGGGGTGTTACATGTTAGCCCATAATAATAAAATACGCCCTGAAGTTTTAATGCACGACACAATCTAATTAAGGATACCAAACATCAATCATCCCATCACCAAATGTCTGTTGCGCTGAACTGCTGAAGACTTCAGCCTGAAGTGAAGTCTGAATTGCTGCTCATCGTTCTTCGCTGAAGTCGCTGCAACGGGAACGCATAGTTCTTGTCCTTCAGTTTATCGGGTAGTGAAGGTAGCTTTGCTTTTACCGGTTGCAACCGCAACCATTGAAATTGATGTTTTTCGAAGTTGAAGCTTGTCAAGACGGATTTACGCAATCGAATGGGCCCAGAATTTTTGAACAATGCTATGGTTTGTGCGGTCGAAAAGGATTTTTTACGTGAAGTAAAAGACGACGATGTGATCGAACGATTTCAAGCTATGAAAAAAGAAGAGAACAAATCTATTAGGTATTATTATTGTCGTTTTTTAATATTGTACGATTGCACGGTGAATTTTTTTTATTTTTTTTTTGATACCCCTGAGTTAATGTTCTAGTTCCGCCACTGGTTAAGAATAGAGGATGGTGCAAGAGGGTCTTAGGTGTGTTTTAGGGGGTAGTTTTTTTCTTATTCTCTAAGGGAACAATACATGTGATTGACTTCTTGTATTTATGCCTATATGATGTTATACATTCGTTGTGTTGGTATGTTGTTTGTTTTGGAGCCGATTTGTATCTCTGGAAGCAGTCTCTCTAACTCTAGGGATAGAAACAATGTTTCCCTACATTTCACCCTCCCTATACCCTACAACTAGCTTTTTTGCTATTCGTGGCATTTACTAGGCATGATCGTTGATTGTTGGTTTGGTATATTTATTTCCTTATTTGTCAATAATTCAATTCGATAAGATGTGATAGGATTAATTAGTAATAATACTAAACAATTATTTCCATTGTTCAAAACTTTATTTCTTTTCTGTAACAATTTTAATTTTTGTGAGATTAAGACATTATTGAATGACCTGTCTTTAACCATAACGGAAAATTGTAGAAGCAACTAAAACAAAAACGAAGAAGGATGTACCAGTTTTCTTTTTTGTGTGATTGTGTTGAACAAAAAGGAAGGACGTACCAGTTTTCCTTTTTGTGTGATTATATTGAATTTACAATTGAACGAAAAGCAAAGAAAATAGTCGATACCTTTAAATAATAGTCAATAGATAGTCATTCAATTATGTACCAATTTTCCTTTGTATTTATTATTCCTTCATTACCATTTTTCAAATTCTCAACTCACATTGATCGAAATTTTGGTTGAAATATATGTTCGAGATATTCAACAATAGTGGATGAACAATCCATTTTTCAACAATGTCATTAATTTGAGCAGGTGACTCGCAATAACTTGCAAGTGTAGACATTATATTCTCATCCATCCACTGCCTCAGTGCCCCTACTTCCTCTTTGAATATCGGTATTGAACATGTTGACGTTCATTGGATTAAAAACAGAATCTTCGTAGCCAACGATTGAATGGTAAAATGGAAAATACATATAGCACGTTGCCAAGTTGGTCACGTAAAAAAAAAAAAAAAAAAGATTGGACCAGTGTACAATAAATGAAAATAATATTAGCTGGTTTATAGTTTTTTTACCTGTATAATTTTAATGTTCACCTACTTTATTATAGATATTTAATAGATTTCAATAATGATCAAAACCTACCCAGGCTCCCACCAGGCCCCTCATTGTCCATCATCATTATTTGATTTTTCTATTGTCAAGACGCCACCTAGCAGTGGCGGATCTATGATTTTTTTTCTGGGGTGCGGAAATTTTTTAAAGATTTTAAACCCCTAGCTATATAAAAAAATCCGGTTCATAGCGGGTCGGATCGGGTCGGGTCATGTAAAACAAGTAAACACAAACAAACAAAGTTTCATAGCGGGTCGGATCAGATCAGGTCGGGTCGGGTCGGGTCATTTTCAATTTTCAAACAATCAAACCCTAGTTCCTACATTCCTATCACATTAACAAACAAAAAAGGATCAAAGTTTAAACCCTCCCTTAATTCTATTTCTCTTAATCATTAAATAAAAGAACAAAAAAAAAAAAAAAAAAAAAACCTTATCTAAAACATACCTTGGTCTATAATTAGAAGAATTCGGCAAAAAAAGTGGTACAACCACTTTTCTCTTGAGAAATTGCGTCAAAACATCCCTACTCATGGTTCCTATCACAAACAAAGTGATCCATGACCATTAGTTCCTTGTTCCATAACATAATGTTTCAATTTTAATTTTCAACTATTCAAGCAATCAAGCCCTAGAATTGTGTAATCACCCCTAAAAATCATCTAAATAACATAATCATCATAAAAATCATCTAAACAACCATACGCAACGTCAAAACACACGATTTTTCATACCTATTTAAGTTTTTTTATTACCCCTTTTCTCATATAATATCAAGAAAAATCATATAAAAACATAAAAACTTACCGTTTGTCGGTGTCCGGTTGGTTTGGAGCAGATTCCGATCACGTTGATGTCGGATTCCGGCTGATATCGGCTGCTGCAGTGTTGTTGCTGTGTTGGCTGATGAAGATCACTGGCAGGACAGGAGGCAGAGAGCACGCACAGTCGCACAGAGGGAGGGTGGGAGAGGAATTGAAAGGTTTCTGGGCTTATTTTAACTGTTTTAGTTTTAAGTTAGGTGCATTAATGGGCTAGATTATTAGTGGGCTATTGATAAGTTTATATAATGAGTTTGGTTTGGGCTTAGGTAGTATAAGTTTATATAATATAGGTAGTTTTTTTTTTTTTAAATCAGACTTTACTAATTTTTTTTTTTTTAATATAATCCACAATATTTTTTACCTAAGGTGTGCGGACGAAAAATTCCAAGGGGTGCGGACGAATAAATCCAAGGGGTGCGGACGAAAAAAATCCAAGGGGTGCGGACCGGATTTTGGTCGGATAACAACACTAAATTTTTTTTCCCGGGGGTGCACCCGCCCACCTTGGCATGGGGGTGGGTCCGCCCCTGCCAACTAGCTGTGGTTTTGCTTCAATCGGTTCATTCAATTTCAAACTTCTGATAGAATAAGGGTATGTTTCAATCGATCGACGATCTATCTTCCCGTTCGGTTAATCTCGATAGAACTAGTTGAGTGTTTTTGTATTCCTTGTTATTTGTTAAATTTTTTTACTTGTGTTCTAATTGGACAAAAAACCTCAGGGACGGAAAACTGCACTTTATTCTGATAATTAGCACCCCCGTCGTCATTTTCCTTTTTTGTTCTGCGACGCTCGATACTCGCTCGATATTGGTTCGAAAAATGCTCGGATTGAAGACGTCCGCTCGACGTTGGCTCGGTTGAAAAACGCTTGGTTTGGTTTGTAAACAAACCAAGCACGAGCAAAGATCGGATCAGTTTGGCTCGACTAATGAACAGCCCTACCCTACTTCCTCTTTGAATAAGTATTGATCATGTTGACGTTTGATCGATTAAAAACAGAATTTTTGTAAAATGGGAAATACATATAGCAAGTTGCCAAGTTGGTCACGTAGAAAAAAGATTGGATCAGTTACAATAAATGAAAATAATATTAGCTGGTTTATAGTTATTTTTTACCTATATAATTTTAATGTTCACCTACCATATTATAGATATTTCACAGATTAATGGATTTCAATAATGATCAAAACCTACCCAGGCCACCACCAATCATTTCGTCCCTTATTTCTTTTAGGTGTTTTTATTTAATTTTATCTTTTTTTTTAACGGTAACTTTCATTAGCAAAAACAACCCCAGCCTACGCACAACCGGGCAGGCCAGAAACACAACAAAACTACAAATTACATATACACAAATTTACATCAATCATCCCACGTAACACCTTTATGACTCGACCTATTAACGAACCAAAGGAAGCTAACGGCTTTGACTTGACTAAAAATGTTTCTACTCTAGCCGTAATGTTCGAGAATCTCGCTTTATTCCTAGCCTTCCATAAACTCCACACGCCACGATAATAATACCTTTGAAAGCCTCCAACACGCCACGAGAATTATTTAATTTTATCTATCTCCTCGTATCTTTCTTGAGAATTCAATGTTCAAAACAAAATACTAAATATATAAAACAAAGAGTAAACTGCCATTTTGGTCCCTGTGGTTTGGTCAATTTTGCCACAAAGTAAACTGCCATTTTGGTCCCCGAGGTTTGGTTACTTTTGCCACTTTAGTCCAAAACTCAAACATTTTGCATCTGGGTCCCTGTGGTTTCAGTTTTATTGTCATTTTGGTCCAAAAATGAAATCAGGTCATATTTGTCTTATAAAATCCTGTTATTTTGTCATTTTCTGCAGGGGCAAAATGATCATTTCTTTTTTATAAATAAATACTATATTTTATAAGACAAATATGACCTGTTTGCCCCTGAGGAAAATGACAAAATTGCAGGATTTTATAAGACAGTGTCTTATAAAATCCTGCAATTTTGTCTTGTCTTATAAGACAAATATGACCTGATTTGCCCCTGAGGAAAATGACAAAATTGCAGGATTGTCTTATAAAATCCTGCAATTTTGTCATTTTCCTCAGGGGCAAATCAGGTCATATTTGTCTTATAAAATATAGTATTTATTTATAAAAAAGAAATGATCATTTTGCCCCTGCAGAAAATGACAAAATAACAGGATTTTATAAGACAAATATGACTTGATTTCATTTTTGGACCAAAATGACAATAAAACTGAAACCACAGGGACCCAGATGCAAAAGGTTTGAGTTTTGTACTAAAGTGGCAAAAGTAACCAAACCTCAGGGACCAAAATAACAGTTTACTTTTACTCTAAAACAAATAATAATAGGGTCTACATATTCACACACCCAACTCCCTATTTCCACACACTTCAAGACGCCTCGTATAGACCTGTACGAGGCGTATTACCTTTTTCAATTTCCAAGAGAATCTCTGATTATGTCATATTTTGTCTTATTTGCCTCGTATAGGCCTATACTGGGCGTCTAGGCGAAAAAAGACCATTTAACCCCTGATTTAAGCCTATACTGGGGGTAAATTGGTCTTTTTTGCCTCTCTTATATGCATAGTATAGGCCTATATGAGGCGTATGTATATAATTCAAATTACCATTTTACCCCTGAGTTAGGCCTATACTGGGGGCAAAACAGGGCTATAATGGTCTTTTGGAAACCAGTATACGCTCAGTATAGCCCTATACTGGGCGTCTATTTTTATTTTTTTTGTTTTCTCTTTTTAAATATTTAAAAAGAGAAAACAAAAAAATAAAAATGGACGCCCAGTATAGGGCTATACTGGGCCTATACGAGGGGTCTAAAAGACCATCATAACCCTGTTTTGCCCCCAGTATAGGCCTAATTCAGGGGTATAATGGTCTTTTGGTCCACATAGACTCCCAGTTTAGCCCTATACTGGACGTCTATTTTTTTGTTTTCTCTTTTTAAATATCAATAACACTAATATTAACTATAAAAAACTCATATTAATATCAATAACACTAATATTAATTATAAAAAACTCATATTAATTATAATAACACTAATATTAATTATACAATGCCTATACGAGAGCTATATGAGACTTATACTACACTATACGATACGATACAACACGATAGGCCTATACAAGACCTATACGAGACTTATACTATACTACACTATACGATACGATACGATGCGATACAACATGATACTATAGGATACGATACTACATCCATAGGCCCATACAATGCCTATACGAGACCTATACGAGACTTATACTACACTATACTATACGATACGATACGATACAATAGGATACGAGACTATATGATAAGATACAACACTCGTATAGGCATGTAGGGGCAAAGGGTCATATATGAGACCTATACGAGGGATCCTATACGCCCAGTATAGGCCTATACGAGGCATATTGAAGCAGTCAAACCAGAAGTGACATGAGTCAGACACTGACTTTGATGTAACTCTATACGCCTCGTATAGGCCTATACGAGGCATATACGAGGCAAAGAGTGTCTAAATAGGCAGATAGGGTGTGTGAATAGGTTGAGCCTAATAATAATTAGAAATGTGTATGCTCGTCAACCAAACATCATCATTGCAACAAAGAAGAACACTTGATGTTCTTTCATTTTTTTAATTCTATAATTGTTCATAATTAAAACAGTATTCCTAGAGGAAGATCAAAGACGATCAAATAGGAAACATATTTATTGAAGATTTCTATGGAATTGAAAGCAACACAAAAAAAAAAAAAATCACTGAAAAATTCACCAAGAACAACCCTGTCGATTCCTTGGTAATAATTTAAGCTCATTTAATAAAGAAAAAAAAAATACTATATGTGGTTAAAACAAATGCATTTGTAGTTAAATTTTAAAACGATGTGAGTAAAACTTTTTTTTAAGATCAAACTAAGCTACTCTAAAATACACTTATATACTCGCATCTTGCGTGATATGAACCCTTCACCTCTGAAATAGAGTGAGACAACTTATCATAACATCATGTCTCTTGAGAGTGTGAGTATACTTAGTTACGAGTCTAATAGTTTTAATATAGCTTTAATTTAAATTTGGGTTTCTTGGTTTTTGTTTTTTTGGATTTTTTGGTTTATGTACTAACTCTGTATTTCTTTCTTTCTTTTCTGTTTAGTAATTCAATTTTGGTAAGATGTAATGTGATAAATTAGTACTTTATAACAACTAGTATTTAGGATTGGTGTGTTGTGGCGGCACCTTTAAGCCAATTAAAAAATAGACAAAAAAAGGTTGAACCACGCAACACCTGTTGCTCGTTAAACCCATCGAAAATGGAGTGTATAGGTGGCGATGACCAGAGACAAAGGAGAGTTTTGGCCTCCTTGACCTTTTGGCGACCTTGAAGTGTCGCCGGAAAAAACCTTGTATAAGTTTGGTTCTTCAGTGTTCTATTTTCCATGCTATTCATTAGTATTTTCGGTGAACTAGGTTTCGAGGAATGACAATTGGTCTATTCGTTCGTTGTCTCTTTGTCTGATGTGGAGGATCTCGTTTGGATTTTTGACCACCTTCCTCTGTTGGCCAAAGTTCCTCAGGAATTTCTCACTCAGCTCTTCATAGCTGTCTATGCTCCCTGGGGGCAGACTGTCGAACCAAAGCCTGGCTCCCTCCATTAGGGTTTGTACAAACATGTGGCACCACACCGGCATTGGCCACCTTCCTAGTTGCCCGGCCCCTCTGAAGGCATGCAGATGATCTTCCGGATCCTTCGTTCCATCATATCGATCAAAGCCTGGTGGCAGTTTTGTCTTGGGAGGCATAGGTGCTTCTGAGATCCTCCTTGTAAATTTTGAAACTTCAGCCAGATCCCGTGGTAAGTATGGTTGGTCCAAACTGCTGTTATCAGAGTTGTCTTTCCCTTTTTCCTTCCCCTTGGGTTTCTGGCCTATGATCAGGTCCTCTATTTCCTCAGCAGACATCTGCCTTAGGGCGGACATGAATGTTTCTAGCTGGTCGCCATTGTTGTTCTTGTTCTGAAGGTTTGTTCCTTCCTGGCTGGAGGGTGTGTCAAAAGAGAGTCTGGCTCTGAGGCTGTCGAGTCTTTCCTGTCTCTTTAGGTCTTCAAGACATTTGGTTAGCCTTTCCCTGTGCATTGCCACAAAATCGGGAGTGATATGTTCCGTTTCCCTTAGACTTCCTCCCTGATTCTCATCATCTTCTTCATGAGTGATGTCCTCTATAGTGACTTTATTCAAGTCATTTTGTGCTGCCTGAGTGACATGTGAGTTATGTGGGGTTGCCATGCTGTTTTTGACAGGATAAGCTACTCTTTGGACGTCGAGTGTTTGTGTGGGAACACCGGGTAGACTGATGTCCCACGGATGGCGCCAATGTCGAATACCCAACCCACGGATGACGTTTGATGGATCTTCGGTGACGTCAAGAGCTCCTATCCTTGCTTGCTACAAAATAATAAACCGTTAGCCTCGCCACGGGGGGCCCCGGGAGGGGGATCCGTGACCAAGCTCCGGCGTGAGAGTAAGTAAACTTGCCGGAAATGAGAGGAGCTTCTTCCGATGAGTGTGATCACCGGAAGGTTTCCCTTTATGGTGTGAATCTTGTTGATGTGTATTAAATGCGATAGAATAATGGTCGGAATTTAATATGTGTGGAGTAAATGAGGATGTAGTAAATGAGAGTGATAGCCGGAGATATGATACCTGTCTTTGTTCTTGTGTGCCCTCTTATATAATGACTAGCCCTTATCTCATAGATTTCTCCCTTGTGTGATCTAACGGCTTTTGGAGGTTCTCGGGGAGTGCAGACACGTGTCTGGCTCCCGGCGATAAGATGCTTACCTTAATTAATGTTTGAACCGGAGAAGTACCAGGTTTCAGACGGGATCCCATTCTTGTCAAGCATTAAATGAGGTCTGCTCATGCTAGCTGTTTTTCCCGCCCATTTCCGAAATGTAGAAACCTTAGCGGGCAAGGTTATTGTGATTGGTGGGCTTTTTAAATAGTTGGGCTTCCGGGTAGAAAGGCCCAAAGCGGGTAAAGTGGGTTTACCCACTGGCCCGTCGTCAAGTCATCTTTAGTCCCTGGTTCTGAGACCCGAGGCTCATGATCCAGGGCTGAGCCATAACTGTCCAAAGAATGGTTTTTTTTCTAGTGGGTCCCTCTGGGATCGGTTGTACTGAATCCACTCACTAATGATGGCGTCGCCGGTTTCATTATAGCGGGATCTAGTCCCAAGGCAACGCGTGTTCCTCATTTTAAATTTTGAAGTGACAACTGATACGACGGTTACCTGCATGTCAGTTGCATTCTTTTTAAATTCCCCCATTCCCCTTTTCCGATCCTTCACTCAAACATCTTTGAATCCCTTTTTCTCTCTCTGTGATACCTCTTCTCCTCCGATTATGAGCCGTGGCGGACGTTCATCCATAAGGTCTGTACTGACCGCAAAAGACTTGAAATCCTTTGTTAAAACATATAATATCCCTGAGCGGTTTTCTCCTTCGTTGCCGGGACCTGACGATTCAGCGGAATGCACATCGGAAAGAATCCCGATTTATACCCTGGCCTTCTCTTCCTGTGGAGTACGGTACCCTCTTTCTGCATTTAAGATTTCTTTGCTTCGTCATTTCGGTGTGCACTTCTCACAGATTCACCCGTTGGGGTTTATGAGGGTAGTTCATTTCGAACTGTCCTGTGCCGCTATCTCCGAGGAACCCTCTGTCCCTTTATTCTGTATGTTTTATCGGCTGATTTCCGATGGTGACTGGTTCACCTTTGCTAAACGTCCAAACAATGTTTCGAGACCTTGCTACAGCTTTATGCCAACCTCTACCTACCCAAAAGACTGGAAGTGTAGATTCATATTTGTGTCTGCAGCTATGTTACCTGAGTCCCCAGTTCCAAAGGATCTTGATGCCGCTATTGATGACACCATTCCCACCCTTTCTGCAGCCGAGACTGTTCAATGGAAGAAGATGTGCGATAACCCAACAAGGGCGTTTACCTTTTCTGAGGGAACGCTTGCTATGGGAGGGCTGAGTCCCTCTTATCCTGTCCGTCCGAGGGCTTTTTTCGGCAAGAAAGGTACTTTTTTCGTTTTTGGTTTGCTTCTTGCATTTGTTCTTCCTTTTATTCTTTTGAGAATTCCGTAGTCATCTTTTGTGTTTTCTTTTTGTGTAGAGATAACTTTGTGGAGACTTCTTCAGGGTGATTCCAAGGATGTGAAGTATGTGGTTGATGACGAGGTTGATCTCAGGCTGAATGTGGGAGTGCAGGTTGCCGGAGGATCCGCCCAGGCAGGAGGTTCTGCCATTCTAGGTGGTGATGAGGAGAATTCTTCCGGGGAGGAGGAAAGTTCTCCGGACCTTCCCCCTGTTCATCCTACTGGTCAGAGTGACGACGAAGACGTGGAGATAAAGTTGGTTCGTAAGAGGAGGTCTGCTAGCCCCCAGCCGGATCCTGTATCTCGCAGCATCCGCCAGAGGCTCCGTAGTGCCGGTGGCCAGAAGCCTCCCTCTAAGACCGTTTCTGATCTTCCTCCTGCCGGGGTTAAGGGTTCCTTGTCTAAGCATTTGAAATCCTCAAGCTTAGTGAGTGCTCCCTTGTTGGTAAGCTTTCTTTCCTCCCGTTTTTCCTTTGTCTTTCTTGTGTAGTTTCTGATTGCTTCTTTTCTTACTTCTTAGGGGAGTTCCTTGGAGCCTATAGAGATTCTTACTGGTCCCTCCCCTTCCCGTATCCGGGACAAGGCATCTGAGGTGGGGGTAGCTCGCTTTTCCTCGGCCTTTGAGCTTTCTCCCCCACATGCTACTGGGACCAGCAATCCTACTGCTCTTGAAGGCCCTGGCCATCGATCCCCTCTTGCCCCTTTGTTTGCCGACGCCCTTCCCTTTACTTATGTCCCTAAGTGGAAGATAACTAACTCTTCCGTTGTAGGGGCTCCTGAAGCTGCCAGGGATTTTCTGAACCATGCTGTCCCTCCCTCACACAAGTTTGTAAATTCCGCCCTGAGGGATGATCTTTTTGACGACCAGTACAGTATGTCCTTGTGTGAGAGCTTTTTCAGGGGTGCCGGGATGTTGCAAAGAGCTGATGATCTGAGGAAGGCGAACGAGGGGCTTAAGGCTGAGCTTAAGGCTTCCCAATCGGTTGTTGCTGGGCTTAGGAGCCGGGTGGTTGATGCTGAGAGGAGGTTACAGGAGGAGAAGGTGCATAGTCTTCTCCTTCCCCTCCCCCCCCCCCCTTTTTTTTTATATATACTTACTGATTCTTTGTTCAGGGGGCTGGGGCTGTACTTGAGAGAAAGGAGCGGGCTTGGGAGCGGGAGATGGCATCGTTGGTTGAGGAGAAAGATGAGCTTGCTGCTGAACTGAGGCACTTGAAGGAGGTTGGCTCCGTTTCCCAGGAGCAACTCAATGCCCTTTATGCAGATTATGGGGTAACCTCTGATGATAATCAGCGATTGGCGGGGGAGAAGCATTGGTTGATCACTGAAGGTTTTGGGGCCTTCCTTGCCGCTGTTGCTCAGTCGGAGGATTTTAAGGGAGGTTTGGAGCAGGTGTATAGGGCCTACAGGGATGTTGGGTACCAGTCGGGATTGAAGGATGGCTACAAGTACTCCGCTCAGGGCTTGGATAGGAAGGAGACTCCTCTGTATGACTCCAAGGTCAAGAAGAAGCTGTCTAAGCTGAACGAGGAGTTTGGGCATAAGACCCCAGCCATTCTTGCCAAAATCCTGGAGCATCCCTTGATTTCCATTGATGAACTGAAGGCCCTGTTCTCCTCCGCAGGTCCCTCGTCTCCACCGTCCCTTTCCGGGAGTGATCCCCAGTGAATTCTGAACATTTGACAAACTTCGATATGGTTGTAATAACTCTAACTTACTTTGGGATATTTGCACGTTTTGCTTGGCTTTTTGGGTGGCCCTTTGTGTTGGGGGCCATCTTTGACCGTTAATCGTATGGCCTATGGTTATGTATAGCTCCTCCTTTGCTTTGTTGCCTGTTCCCTGTCTCGTTTGTTTTTGTTTTGCAGGGGTATTAATCGAAGGCTAGCTTGGCAGTTTCCTGAGGACTTTCAAGCTGTTTTAGTGAGGAGCCATGTTTTTGTCTTGCCATGTTTGTAATCTCATATATTGTTTAGTTCTTGCCCAAGTTATTGGGGCTTGTTTTTGTATATGTATTTCGTATTAAATAAGGCATGTTCCCCCTTCATGTTTTTCTACATATGGGTGTATTTGCATTATTTGTTTTTTATTGTTTGCTTCGTTAAACTGTGATTGTCTGTTCGAGGCCAATCGGTGGACAAGTTTATAATGCGGTGTTATGTTTTTAACTTGCTTTTGTCCGTATTAGGTTAGCTAGACCTTTATTAGCCCCACGGCTGGGCTTTGGGCATGTTTTGAATGCCTCATACACGTGTGTTTGTTTGCTTTGGTTTAGATGTAAAGGGTGTTCATAGGCACGTCTGCCCAGGTATGGTTACCCATAGTTTTCAAAATGGGACGTTTTTGTCCGTCTTTCATTTAATCTTAGGGGGATCTATACCTCCCGTCATAGACTGTTTACAAAAGGTCCATCCTCTTGGGGGGGGGGGGGGGTCCTCGTACATATAGTTATCTATTACAAAAGTGGCTCTTGGCCGTTTTTTCTTGGGGGTGTACCCCTTACATGTAATACTTTCTAAGTTGCATGAGGTTCCAGGTCCTGGGGACCTCTTGTCCCTCTAGCGTCTCCAACTTGCACGTTCCCTTACCGTTTGCCCATATGACTCTGTACGGTCCTTCCCAGTTGGGGCCCAATTTCCCGGTGTTTTCTTGCAGACTGGCCTCGTTGGCTCTGAGAACCAAGTCCCCTGGGGCAATGTTGAGCTTTTTCATCCGGTTGTTGTAGTAACTTGCCAGGAGTTTTTTGTAGTGAGCTTCCTTCACTGCTGCTATCTCTCTTCTTTCTTCCAATAGGTTCAGGTTCATCCTTAGATCTTGTTCATTCTCCTCATCCCTTAACCTCATACGGGCGGTCTGGGACCCGATCTCTGCAGGGATCATAGCCTCCGTCCCGTAGGTAAGGCTGAATGGGGTCTCCCCATTGCAACTTTTGGGAGTGGTTCGGTATGCCCATAGCACAAACGGAAGTTCTTCCAGCCAGCCTTTATGTTTTCTTCCCAACCTACCTTTCATCCCTTTGATGACGCTTTGGTTGGCTCTCTCCACCAACCCGTTACTCTGGGCATGGGTCACTGAGGTAAACACTTGCTGGATCTGCATCTGTTCGCACCATGGTTTGAAGGGCTTTCCAGCAAATTGGACCCCGTTGTCACTTACTAACTCCCTTGGAACCCCGTATCTGCATACGATGTTATCCAGTACGAACCTTCTCATCCGGTCCCCGGTAATTTTCGCCAAGGGTTTCGCTTCAATCCATTTAGTGAAGTAATCAATGGCCACCACCACGTACTTGACCCCCCCCGGTCCTTCCGGGAAAGGTCCGATTATGTCGATGGCCCATTTCTGGAATGGCCATGACGTCGAAACCGGCACCATGGGGTGTTTGTGTTGGTGGGTCATTGGTGCATGCACCTGGCAGTTGTCACACTTCTTGATTTCTTCGGACGCCATTTCGTACATCCGTGGCCAGTAAAACCCTGCATTCATTGCCCTCCTCACTATTGTTCTGGGTCCTGAGTGCATTCCGCAAATCCCTTCATGCATTTCCCTAATTACATACTCAGCTTCTTCCATGTCAACACATTTCAGGGATGGACCCAGGTACGATCTTCTGTATAGCTCTCCTTCGGCCAGTTCATACTGTAGGGCTTTGACCCTTACCTTCCGGGCTGCCCATTCCCCCTCAGGTAGAACTCCGTCCCGGAGGAATCTGACTATCGGGGTCATCCATGTTTCCTGGGGGCTTTCAACTGTGGCCACTTCAGCAGCGTTGAGGGAGGAGGATGTCAGGACCTCTACTTTAACTTCTTTTGCCAGATGATCGAATGCTACCGAGGCCAACTTGGTAAGTGCGTCAGATTTCCTGTTTCTTCCTCGGGGGATATATTCCAGCTTGAAAGTTTGGAACGCCTTGGCTGTCTCCTTAACCTTCTCCACGTATCGAGCCATGATGTGATCCTTAGCCTCATATTCCCCTTGGTATTGTTTTACTACTAGCTGTGAATCAGTGCTGGCTTCTACGTGCTTCGCCTTCATTTTTTGTGCCAACCTCATCCCCGCCAGGAGGGCCTCATACTCGGCGGTGTTGTTTGTGTTCTCAAAATCCAGCCTTACAGCATATGTTAGCTCAACCCCCTCGGGACTTATCAACGTTATTCCAGCCCCATTTCCTTCTTCACTGGATGCTCCATCAGTGAGCAACTTCCATACTGCCTTATCCTCCTTCTCTCTTTCTTCTTTCTCTAAAGCTTCCCACTTCAATAGTTCTCTTTCTTCGTCCTCGGGGACTTCTGCTAGGAAGTCAGCCAGTATTTGTCCCTTCACGGCTGTCCTGGGTTTAAACTCCAAAGAGTGTTCTCCTAACTCTACGGCCCACTTAGCTAGCCGTCCAGACAGCTCAGGCCTCCTGAGCACCTTCTGAAGGGGTTGATCAGTCATTAGGGTGATCTTGTGTTCATGGAAATACCTCCTGAGTCTTCGGGATGCGAAGACAAGAGCTAATGTGAGCTTCTCCAGGGGCATGTACCGTTCTTCAGGCCCTTTAAGTGTCCTGCTAATGAAATATATGGGGATCTGTTTCCCTTCCCGCTCTACCATCATGACCGCGCTTATGGTCGTTTTTGAAGCGGATAGGTACAGGAGCAGGGGGTCCCCGGGTACTGGGGTGGCTAGTGTCGGGAGCTGACAGATGTATGCTTTCATTTCCTGGAAGGCCGTCTCAGCCTCCGTTGTCCACTTAAACTTGTTTGTCTGAAGGCAGTCTTTCAATACTTTCATAAAGGGAAGAGTCTTGTCGGCTACTTTTGATAAAAAATGGTTTAGTGTTATTAGCCTCCCGTTCAGTTGCTGGATGTCTTTCAGGGACCTGGGGGACCGCATCTCAGCCACCGCCTGGGTTTTCTCTGGATTGGCCTTGATCCCACCCCTGGTGACCACCATTCCTAAGAAATTCCCTTCCTCTACCCCAAAACAACACTTCCCAGGGTTTAACTTCATGTTCACATCTTGCATAGTGTGGAGAGTTTCGGCTATATCATCTATCATGGCCGTCTCCGTCAAGCTTTTGATGACGATATCATCGACGTATACCTCCAAATTCCTTCCTCGTTGTTCCCTGAACAGGGCGTTCATGAATCTCTGATATGTGGCCCCGGCGTTTTTGAGGCCAAAGGGCATCTTGGTGTAGCAGAATGTCCCTTCGTCTGTTATGAAGGCATTTTTTTCCTCGTCTTCTATTGACATCTGGATTTGGTGATATCCCTTGTAAGCATCCAAGAAGCATTTCAGGGGGTATTGGGACAAAGAGTCCACCTGTGTGTCTATCTCCGGAAGGGGGTAACAGTCCTTGGGACAAGCTTTGTTTAGGTCTTGGAAATCGATGCACATTCTCCACCCTCCGTCTTTTTTCTGAACCATAACTGGGTTAGCGACCCAGGAGGGGTACTTAACTTCCCTGACTATCCCTGCTCTGAGCAGTTTCCGAGTTTCCTCACAAGCAGCCCTTCTTTTATTAGGCCCCATACTCCGCTTCTTTTGCCTCACTGGCTTTGCCCATGTAAAGGTGTTGAGTCGGTGCTCCGTCAGACTCCTTGGGACCCCCGTCATGTCTCCATGTTGGAATGCAAATACCTCTATGTTCTGGAGGAGCAGTTCCTTCAGGGCACTCTTACATTTGTCACTCAGGTGACTCCCCACCTTGACCGTCTGTTCCGGGAACCTGTCACAGAGGACCCATTCTTCCACTTTCTTTCCCGGGGGTTTCCCTGGTTCTTCTTCCTTAGAAACGGAGGACACCACCTCGTAGGCGGACTTGACCCATGCGAGACCCTTCGGTGTTTGGAATACCAAAGCTCCGTGGGGGGTAGAGGCTTGTGCCTGCAGATCACCAATTCCGGGTCTTCCCAAGATTGCATTGTACTTGGAGGGTGCCCTGACTACCGTAAAGGTTAAATCTATTGTCCGGACCCGATCCCCCACGCCGACTGTGAATGGGAGCCTGATTTTTCCCAGGGGATGTGACACACTGTTGTTGAATCCTACCAATGGTATTGAATCTTCCTCCAACCTGTCTCTTATGTCCCTGTCAAACCTAAGGAAGCAGTGTTCGTATATTACCTCAACACCTGACCCTCCGTCTACATGTATCCTGGACACCTTGTGTCCGGCTATCACGGCCGAGATGTTCAGCGGGAGTCGTTGTACCTCGTTTTCTTCTAAATGTGGCATGAGGATGGGAGCTTTCATGCAGTTCGGGGAGCCTAGGATTCTGGCCTTTACACTTCGGGTGGTATCAAACTCATTTCTCCTTCTAATCATGTCAACGTCTGCCCTCCCCGGCTCCCGTGCATCTCTTCCCTTGTGATCCCCTCCTCCTCCCTTGATTTCCTTGACCAAATGGGCCAGCCTCCCAGTTTTCACCGCGGCCTCTATTTCCCTTTTGAGGTACATACAATCATCGGTTTTGTGCCCAAAACCCTTGTGGAATTCACAGTATTCGTTTGGTTGTGCTTTTGGTCCTGGCTTTATAGGGGGTGGCCTTGGGAAGGAGTTCTTTACCCTCTCCGTAGCTAGTATTTCACTTGGGGTCTTAGTGAGAGGGGTGAAACTATCGAGGTAAGGAGGAGGGCCTCTCCCTCGGGGTCTATAGGGAGAGTATGAGGGCCTTGCCCTGTCATGCAACATTCTATCAAAAGACGGTTTTCGGGAATAGGGTGTACCTTTGTCAGGAGGCCTTGCAGCTGGGGCAATCCTCCGAGGTGTGACGTCCGTCTCCTTTGCTTTGCTGACTGTGTCCTTTCCCCGAACAAAGGCCCGTACCCTGTCCATAAGGTTGTCGAAGGAAGGTGGGAACTCCTCTCCCAGCTTTTCACATAGCTGTGTGTGTTTCAGTCCATTTATGAAACCACTGATTTTCATGATTTCTGGGACGTCCTTAATATTCATACTTTCCTTAACAAACCTCTCTATGTATTGGTCTATTCGTTCGTTGTCTCTTTGTCTGATGTGGAGGATCTCGTTTGGATTTTTGACCACCTTCCTCTGTTGGCCAAAGTTCCTCAGGAATTTCTCACTCAGCTCTTCATAGCTGTCTATGCTCCCTGGGGGCAGACTGTCGAACCAAAGCCTGGCTCCCTCCGTTAGGGTTTGTACAAACATGTGGCACCACACCGGCATTGGCCACCTTCCTAGTTGCCCGGCCCCTCTGAAGGCATGCAGATGATCTTCCGGATCCTTCGTTCCATCATATCGATCAAAGCCTGGTGGCAGTTTTGTCTTGGGAGGCATAGGTGCTTCTGAGATCCTCCTTGTAAATTTTGAAACTTCAGCCAGATCCCGTGGTAAGTATGGTTGGTCCAAACTGCTGTTATCAGAGTTGTCTTTCCCTTTTTCCTTCCCCTTGGGTTTCTGGCCTATGATCAGGTCCTCTCTTTCCTCAGCAGACATCTGCCTTAGGGCGGACATGAATGTTTCTAGCTGGTCGCCATTGTTGTTCTTGTTCTGAAGGTTTGTTCCTTCCTGGCTGGAGGGTGTGTCAAAAGAGAGTCTGGCTCTGAGGCTGTCGAGTCTTTCCTGTCTCTTTAGGTCTTCAAGACATTTGGTTAGCCTTTCCCTGTGCATTGCCACAAAATCGGGAGTGATATGTTCCGTTTCCCTTAGACTTCCTCCCTGATTCTCATCATCTTCTTCATGAGTGATGTCCTCTATAGTGACTTTATTCAAGTCATTTTGTGCTGCCTGAGTGACATGTGAGTTATGTGGGGTTGCCATGCTGTTTTTGACAGGATAAGCTACTCTTTGGACGTCGAGTGTTTGTGTGGGAACACCAGGTAGACTGATGTCCCACGGATGGCGCCAATGTCGAATACCCAACCCACGGATGACGTTTGATGGATCTTCGGTGACGTCAAGAGCTCCTATCCTTGCTTGCTACAAAATAATAAACCGTTAGCCTCGCCACGGGGGGCCCCGGGAGGGGGATCCGTGACCAAGCTCCGGCGTGAGAGTAAGTAAACTTGCCGGAAATGAGAGGAGCTTCTTCCGATGAGTGTGATCACCGGAAGGTTTCCCTTTATGGTGTGAATCTTGTTGATGTGTATTAAATGCGATAGAATAATGGTCGGAATTTAATATGTGTGGAGTAAATGAGGATGTAGTAAATGAGAGTGATAGCCGGAGATATGATACCTGTCTTTGTTCTTGTGTGCCCTCTTATATAATGACTAGCCCTTATCTCATAGATTTCTCCCTTGTGTGATCTAACGGCTTTTGGAGGTTCTCGGGGAGTGCAGACACGTGTCTGGCTCCCGGCGATAAGATGCTTACCTTAATTAATGTTTGAACCGGAGAAGTACCAGGTTTCAGACGGGATCCCATTCTTGTCAAGCATTAAATGAGGTCTGCTCATGCTAGCTGTTTTTCCCGCCCATTTCCGAAATGTAGAAACCTTAGCGGGCAAGGTTATTGTGATTGGTGGGCTTTTTAAATAGTTGGGCTTCCGGGTAGAAAGGCCCAAAGCGGGTAAAGTGGGTTTACCCACTGGCCCGTCGTCAGCAGCGATAGTTTAGAAGGGTTGATGGCGACGACTGCCAAACGTTACGATCATGGTAACCGAATTTTAGCTATGATGGTCAAGTGACGTTTGAAGTTCGTTGTGGTAGTTTTGTTACTTTCCTATACATAGGTCAGCACTTAGGGTGAGCGGGGCACTCCCCTAAGAGGGGAGTCCCCTCTCTTACGCACCACCAATCAGCTAGTGCCACGTCAACTCCCCTCTTAAACTCCCCTAACACCCCATTTTGATGGCGGCACTCCCCTCTTAGGTGACTTATTTTTTTATTAAAAAAAAAAAAAGAAAATCAGTGATTGGTTGAAATTGCGGCTGGCCCCACCAACAACCCTCCCCTTCTTCGGTGAACTCCCCCCGACCACCCTCCCCGAATTGGGTCACCGCAGGGATGGCGGCGGTGTTCCCGCTGGGGGAATTGGGTCACCGCGGCCACTCCCCGCTGGTGCCCCGCTCACCCTTAGGCACCAGAAGTTAAGGCTTGTCAACACGAGTCATTTAGGGAAATTGATTTCAAACTTGAAATGATGAAATTTAAGGTAACATCCTAAGTAAACTGTGTTAAGATATTTTTTTTACTATATAAGATAGGTTTACTATTCATTTTCCATCGTCATGATAATTATAATAATATTAATTTAATATATAGTACTATTCGTTTTCCATCTATTTTAAAATGTAAATATAACGAGTATTTAGGACCCACGCGCTGCGACGGATCGTTAAACCAAAAAAAAAAAAATAGACGTAAAAACGTTGAACCACTCACATTCATTGCGACGGTTAACTCGCAACTTATAGACAGATCAAAAATGAAATTTAAAAATCAGAAAGATGGTACAGTTAAACCAAAAAGACCTAGCGTACGATTATAACTAAAAGTGATACTTCTATTATTTTTCAACATTATCATGCATGGTTAAAAAATACACTATATAATAAATATGATTTAATCTCAAGGTGAGTATTCGTGCATAGTTAAAAAAACACGATATGTAATAAATATGATTACATCTCAAGGTGATTATATACATACACTAGATTATAAACTCGTGTATTACACGTATTTAGAAATAGAAATCATGTAACGTTACAATGTCTTTACAAATTTTCGCAAGTGAATTATTTTTATACATACACCAATTTACATAACTAATTAGGTATTCTTTTTCTTTGTCGGGAAGCAATGAAAGTAGGCGATCATTTAGTTTCTATACAACTTCTTTTGTAGCAAGTATGACTCCATTATGAAAATATTCAGATTTATTGAAGAATAATAGCGGTGGTATGGTATTTTATGGTGTAGGATCGTGAAACGACCTAACGAGTCGATCAGAAGAGTGCTCAGACAGAATCAGAGGCGGAATTCATTGATTCTGTCTTTGTTTAGCTTATATTCACTATTAATTGTCTTGTTTATTGATCTTGAAACGATTTACAGCACGTAGACACTTCGACAGCACCTCGGCGTCGGAAAACAAGAAGATTACAAATGATTTCGTATGGAGGATATATATAGGAGCTGTAATTTCGTTTGAAGGTGACCATGTGCAGTTCAAACGAAATTACATATGTTGATTTCGTTTGAACTTGCACATGACACATTCAAACGAAATTAACTCCAATCCACCCAAAACTCTATAATTTTCTCGTACAACGTGCCCTATTCTAACAATAGTAATACAAGACTCGATACAAGACGAAGTCGACAGACGTATGCACTAACATATGGTATGTTAATCGAAAAGGTAAACCGCTATGCTTTGGTAAAGTTAAATTTGTTATCAGGGGTGATGTTTATAGATTGCCATTTAGAACATGGATAGCTTGAGAGTAATTGTTAATAGAAATGGTAAACCACTATGCTTTGGTAAAGTTAAAAATGTTATCAGCGGTCATGTTTATAGATTGTCATTAACATGGATATCTTGAGATTAACTGTTTTTTGAATTTTGAAATCCTAATATGCGTATTGATAATAGATCTGGAAATTAGAGTTCTAAATGCAAAGGGGGAGATGTTCTTCTATTGATCGAACCCGTGAATGACCAAAATTGGGGATATGAGTACCTAAATATCTTTACATCATTTAAATATTGAATTGTTTACCATACAATACAATATATAATGATAATAATATTATATATTAATAACTATAACTATATTTAAAAGATTGATAATATTTGATACCTATTAGAATTATTGTAGAAATAATTATTATATTAATTATATTTAACTTTAACTAATAGTATTATAAAATTAAGGGTTATTGATTTTATCACCCTCCAACTATTGGCTGTTGGCTGCTGCCACTCTCAATTATCACTTTGACGCTCGTCACCCCCAACTTAACACTTAGTGTGTTCTGTCACCACGTCGATAACTAAACACTAACTTTTGATCTTGTTTTATACTTTTAGGGGTGTCATAGGGATCTTAGGAAGGTTTTAGGGATATTTGGACACACCGAAAAGTATAGTAACAAGCGCAAAAGTTAGTGATCAGTTAACGACGTGGTGACAGAACAAACTAAGTGTTAAGTTGGGGGTGGCGGGCGTCAAAGTGATAGTTGGGGGTGACAGCGGCTAATAGCCAATAGTTAGGGGTGATAAAATCAAATAACTCTAAAATTAAATTAGAAAATGCTATGTGACATTCTTTGAAATCCTTTATTAGAATTAGATTAATTATTTTACTTTTTTAAAGGAAATTAATTAATTGATTTAATGATCTGTCAAGAAACTAATGTTTGAACAATACAACTTTAAATAAAATAAATTTTCGTAACCATTTATATAGTATAAATTAGCAACATGGTCAGGCATGTTGCTCTTGTACCTTATGCTTTATTTATGGTTTATGCTTTTATTATTTGTAAGGTTAGTTTAAGAGCTTGTACATTGGATTTCCACTATCTAAACCCTCAGCTTGCCACGCAACCCAGCCACATATCTTTTCAAAACAATTTCTACCAGGTGGGTTTTCTATAAGCAAGAGAGAGAGAAAGAGAATACAGGAGAGGGAGATAGAGAGAGGCAGGGGCGAAATCACAAAAAAAAAAAGCAAAATCAGCTGAAATTCCCGGCAAATCAATCTGGTTAGTCGATTACAGTTCGATTTTGAACGGGATTGATGATGAAGCAGTTTGCACCCTGATTCAGTGGGCCGTGACTCAAGCCACAATTAGTTAACCAGAGAGTCAAAGGCGGTTCCCCCGAGAGTCTTACCGGCGCCGGAGATGACGTTAGAGGTGACAGGAGAATGGAGAGGACCAGGATCCGTAGGGTGCTGTAAGCTTTTGTTGCGGTGACATTGCATGTCCCCGATCTATACACCAATCCTAATTTCATACAGGTAATCTTTCCCCCAATTCTCCTTTCCTCTCTCTCTACCATTTTCGTTTTCATCTCTCTCTCTCTACAATGTTATCAATCTCATATGAAATCTGAACTCACCATACTATCATCAAATAAATTAGGTTAAGGGGAATTACACGAAGGAAAATTGGCCGGCGATATTGTGGCAGTTATGGACGTATCACAGACGAACCTTATACAGTGTAAGTTTGTAGCAGATACGTTTCTAAATCTTGATTCTGAATGTAATGGCTTCATAAATTGAATGTTTGTGTGTTCTTCATGAATTGAATCTTGCATGAGCTTTGATTGTTTTGGGCATGTTTATAAAGTGTTCGATCAAATGTCTGTAATTCAACCATGCTTCCTGTTAGTAATTTATTTTACTAACAGTACTCACATCATTTGTTTATAATTAGGAAACTACAATGCATTGCTTTTTATAAACAATACTCACATTTGAAACAATAATTCATTTATGATTTTTTTTTTTTGCTAGAAGCTACCGATTTGCTCAATGATTTATCATTGGGTTCTCAATCTAAGACATTGGAAATCCCTGAGCTTATCAAGGTGAGTCATAGGATTTATATATATATATTACTGTAGTTTTTATCAATGGTTTAACAGTAGGTGATATGTTGGATTTTAGGTTTATGCTAATGATGTGCTTATCTTGTAGCCTTCTATTGATACCACTAATGCTTGGAATTCGTATGATTCTAGGAGGCAAGAATGGATTCAAGCCACTTGAATCGTTTGTCGCCAAGGCAGCAGCTGAACAACCTTTGATGCTTGATACAATCCTATTAAAAGTAGTATCTTTAGAACTCAATCATTTGTCGCCAAGGCAACAACTGGATTTTAGGTTTATGTTAATGATGTGTTGACCTTTTTAGCCATGATTTTACCTGTCGAGCTGACATATCCATTTTTGATAGTGCTGATTGTTTTATAAACTTTTGTTTGCCTGCATTTCATTCGGTTGATGGCAGGTCAAGTTGCCAATCAAAACCTATCCATTTTGATCTACCCTAAAAGGGTACACTTGTCAACCTGAACCTATTACCTAACATGTTTAACCTGCCCAGCCCTTAGCGCCACCTTTACCTGTTGTTGGGATAAACTTTTTATTTTTTATCATTGCCTAACATTAAAAGTTATTTATATGTTGAATCTTAAATGTTCATATCGCGGGGATTTATTATTGTGAAAGAACTTGAGCAACTCGAGCGCCAACTTGAATTTACTTTGAGGCAAATTTGGTGCATAAGGGTATGTTTAGTGTGTTCCTACTAGCTATATAATTTGAGGGGGTGTTAGAATGATTCATCTCGGATATGGATGATGGGGATTCGGTTTGGAGTACCGGCAATAGTTCAGTCAAACTCCGGTAAGCACAAACCTTAATTTGTTTTCCAACATGTTATATTGAGAATTATTTGTCTTGTCATTTTGAGTTCTATTGAGGTCTTTGAATGTAAGCTATTTTTAAAAGAGAACATGTTTGTGATGATAGAAAAATGTGTACAAAACTAACCTAAAAGTATATGTTTTTGAGAAACATGTGTTCTTTAAAAAAAAGTTTAAAGTGAGCTCTATAAACTGTAATCGTGTAAGGCTTCATAAGTCCTTTTTTTTTTGCAGCAGAAGTAGAACAGAAGGAATAGACAATGGTTGGATGAAAATAGGTTCGAATCACGAGTAAAAGGAAGGGGCTTTTTGATTCGCGGGTGGGCACCACAAGTTCTGATCCTATCGCACCGAGCCGCAGGTTTTTTCATGACACCTTGCTGTGTCTGCAGTTTTTTTTTTCTCAGAAAAGTAGAATTTGATTTCTTAAAATGTCATCTTTATTTATGCCTTTGTATAATAAACCAAATCGCAATCAAGTTACTTACGTTTCTATGTCGATTTTTAATTTAGGTTGTATAATAAAACAAACCGCCGTCGAATAAGTTAAGTTTTTACGCCGCCGCAACGCGCGGCGGGTAAATATTCTAGTTTAAGTTATTATACAAAGAGCTACCTTGTACAACTATAAGAAGAATAGAGTAAAAAAGCAAATGTGTGGATATGTTATTAATTTATTAGTGTGTGGATTGTAAGACGAATGAAAACAAAGTAAATTGAATGATGCTCAAAACCGGAAAAAAAAAGTAAAATAAAAAACACATTTTTTAATACCAACCGACTCACGTGACTTAAATCATAAACAAAGTCGAATTTATACTGACATGTATTAGAAAGTTGAGGGGGGCAAAGTAATATTGTATGCAGTTTTTAAAACATGGAGGGAAACGTTGACAACTTTTAAAGTTGAGGGGAAGAAAAAAAAGTCGTTTTACTAAAAGGCGAGACAACAAAAACAAAAAAACACCTAAGGGGACCATATATTACCATCAAACACCATGCTTAGTAGCAATCAAACGACGACAATCAAATTTGGGAAAAGGCGTAAAAACTAATAACATAACTCCTTTAACCTTTAAGGCAAAATTAGAAAAAACCAAAGTTTTGTTATAAAAATAGAAAACCCTAAAGTTTACTACGCCTAAAAAACACCACACAAAAAACAAAAAGGTTATTATTTCGAACAATGTTCTAAATTAATATATAGATAATAAGAATAAAATAATAATTATATTAATAAAATAAAAACAATAATAAAAATTAAAGTATTATTGATCATACTAATTTTGTAAATAATAATAACCCTAGTAAATTCATGGATAGTCTTTGTGGTTTGTTTTTATAACCTAGGGTTTAAGTGAAATTTGATCAATGGTGAGAAAATACATCAACCACATGTACTTAATCTAACCAAAAAATTATGAAGGCCAAAAGCAAGATCTTCATCAAGCCACATGGACCATTTATCTAATTTACTCTACTTTTTTTAAGTAACGTAATTATTTTTATAACCAACATAATTATGTAACTATGTTCTCATTCGACTGAAACTTATAATTACTCTAGAGTAGCGCTGTCTGAAAAGCGTGTGGCTCGGAGCTCACTTGATTTAGCTAGAAAAAGCTCGCTTGCTACGGCTCGTTTTAAAACCGATCCGACCTGGCTCAGTTCGAAATGAGCCAGATTGACTCAATCGTTAGCTTAGCTCGGTTTAGCTCAGATTATTTTAACTTAATATAATTTATTTTAATACACATAATATATTATAGAAAATCGTTTAATTTTTTGTGTAGTTAAGAATGTAATTGGATATCCATTTCATATTTGGGGGTTGATTAGTATGCTAATGAACTTGTAGTGTAGTTTGTAAAAATTTAAAACTTATTTTGTATTTGGTTGAACTTGATTATGGCTTGGAATGTATTAGGTTGAATTTTGAAACTATGTATTTTTTTTATCGAGTTTGACTTGTAATGTTCTTTTAAACTATTAAATAATGTTTTAGACTATTGAATTTAGAAAACTATGAAATAAATTTTCTTTCTAAATTCAAGCCTAACTGAGCTCGAGCTTAGATTTTCGACTCAGTTTCAAATCCGAGCCGAGACGACTCAGTTTATAATCAAGTCGAGCTAGAGCTTGCCCTGGCTTAGCTTGGCTTGTGAACAACCCTACTAAAGGGTAATTATCACCAACCTTATCACAAAAGTAATTACGATAATTATATTAGTTATACAAAGTTGACAAAATTTACTCGTGTCACCACGCGTTTCTTATCTTTTCTTCACTTGGACGCTTGGCTTGATAACCCATTTATACATGAACCTACCCCTACTTTTATGAACTAAATAAAAATAGTACTAGATGGATACTATTCATCACCTATCATTTTTCAAAACATTTATTATTATTATAGATTTCATTAATGACCAAAACCTACCTCACCCCATCCAACTAATTATTATCTTTATGTCTGGTCCAAAAACATTATTGCATTTAGGCTTTGGATACTTGTGTGTCATGTGTCAACTATCCATTTTTGTAACCCGTAATCTTGTCTATTTTCATATTTCATGTAATTTTAAAAAATATTTAAGCAATAAATTTTTTGAATTCTATATTTTGATCATACATGTTATTATATCTGGTGATAATTTATAGTCTTATACATGTTTTATACAAGTTTCTAAATTCATTTACATGTATCTTAAAGCAACCATCCATCTCTTAATGTCTAAGACTTAGGTTTTTCCTTAAATTGATCAAAAACTTTGGAGGCTTTGTGAACACACCTAACACTCATATCCTCACCTTCTTATCATCCAAACTTCATTATATACATGCCTTAAGATAGAACATTTCTATACCACTTGTAAGAAACTTCAAAAAAGAAAAAAAATGTTTATAGTTCCTAATAAGCTTACGGTGAGCATAATAGAAGGCCCTATAACATGACTTGCACCTTATGGTCGGAGCAAAGGCACCATAGAACAAAAAAACATGGTTCCACGTTTACGGGCAATCTACCGTAAAGCTATAGTGCCCAAACTCCATTTTGTTTTACAATATTTCCCAAGCCCCAAGTTACAAATCACCTTTCAATGTAGTAATTGCTTTAAAAGCTCTATAAGCTGAACTTAATATATTAGCTGCATATATATAGCATAATGCACACAAAATACAAATTTATCATCTTGTCCATATAAACTACTTGGATCAAAGTTGTACCTGGTTACCAAAGACTAGAAGATACTGCTAACTTGGTTAAGACGTCATCACTTCATAGTTCATCCTGTTTTGAACCATTTTGCAATCAGGTGAACAGAAGTGAAATCAACATCATCAATTAACCAAGTCTAATTTGTATACAAATCAATATTATCAACATCTATTTGTTAAATCAAAGAACGAATCAAGATTGACAAGTTTAAAGTTATCATTAATGAAATGAAAGGGCTTTGTTGTAACACTTATTGGATGTATATCATTATTATGACATTTATGAATCATAGTTAGGGACTTAGGCGCGTTCGGAAAATACTTTTAAAGGGAATTGGAATTACATTTAGAATTGGAAACCAAAGGCAGTGCTGGCTATCATGGTGTGCGAGGAGGACCTCCGTACAAGGCCCATTTACAAATCATTTTTTAAGGTTTAGAATTTAGCCCACTTGACACTAGGTTTATTGAGCCTAATACTAATTTAATTTTAAAGAGTCTATACTATATAATAAAAGAAACCAATGAGAGGACACATGTCATTCATTGAAACCATCTATTTTTTTATAGATAATTAATATCAATTAGAAGATAATTATAAAATTAAATTTAATATAAACTTAAACAATTCGTGTAGGAGATAATCTAATATTTTTAAAATATTTATCAGATTTCAAAATTATTTATCCTGAAATTAACAAAAAATATACGCTAAATATAAATTAATATAATGTAAACTAGGTTAGAACCCCGTGTATTACACGGGTTGAATAAATGTAATTTTATATACTAAATTAAAACAATTATTCTTTAAAAATCTCGTTTATTACACGGGTTGAACAAATGTAATTTTATATATTAAATAATAAAAAAATATATGTCTAAGAACCTCATATATTGTACTGAATAAATGTAATATTATATACCAAATAATAAAAACCCGTGTATTGTACGGGTTGAATAAATCTAATTATATATACTAAATAATAAAAAAAGTTATATTTTTAAAAACACTGTGTATTACACGGGTTAAATAAATGTAATTTTATAACCTTGTATATTACACGGGTTGGATAAATGTAATTTTATAAACTAAATAATAAAAAAAATTATATCTTTATAAACCCCGTGTATTATATGGGTTGAATAAATCTAATTATATATACTAAATCATCATCATCATCATCATCATCATCATCATCATCATCATACTTAGTAAATCTCACAAATAGCAAAGCTAAGGTAGGGTCTGAGGAGAGTAAGATGTAGAGGCTCCTTTCAGTAAGACCCCCGACTCGATAGTAGTTTTGCATCAAGCTTTGGACATAAGGCATATAACACTCAGCAATCGGGACAAAGACCGATTAGTGCATGTTCCCTTTTGTCTTTCTGCTATCAACGCCACCACATGATGATGATGCATGATTAACCGTCCGCCGTTTTTAACGTTATTTTCACAAATTTAGTGAAATAACGTTAAAATTAGTGCAATTTCACTTTAAAAGTTAGATTAGATTATATATGAAATTAAGTGTATAACAAAAAGTCTTTATGAATTTCACGTAGAATTAATTGGAAACCCTTATTAAAAGTAGGTTAGATTATATATGGGCTTATACGTGTGAGTAATTGTGATTATTGAATGGTTGAATTTTGAGGGTTTTGAAATGTGAATTTGATTATAATAGATTATATTTTAGTTTTAAAACTTCTCGAATGATTGAATCAAATAAAAGGATTATGATTTCCTAGAAACAAAAATAACCGAGTTTTTTTTTTTCTGATCATTTTGAACATGAGCAAATAGAACGATAGCATCTTAATAAAAAAATAACTAATTACAAATGTGAAACCCAATAATTTTACTTCTGTCCCATTTGAACGGAAAAGATAAGTACAAACTAAATTTAAAAAAAAATGCAATATGAAATTAAGAGATAGAATAATCGATATATTTTTTTTTCATAAAATAAGAGATAAGGGTAAACTAAATAAAAAAGTGTCAATTTGGTAAATAATAATATTAAGTATGAAAAGGTAGGAAATTACAAATGTAGACATCTTCAATGAATGATACGTGTCAAAAATCAGGTTTCTTTTATTATATAGTATAGATTCGTATACCAAATTAACATCTAAAAAAAACAATTTAATAACATCTAATTCGTTTACATGAATTTTAATTTAGAAGATCAACTTCATAAATTATAACTCCATATATATCCATTTATACACAGTATATTGAATTGAACATGACCCTTATGAAAAAAAAATTATATAAATATCCAAAAGAATTGGTTTTCAATGAAATAGCCAATTACATGGTGGCCTGTCAAACGTTGAACATAAGCAAAACGAATTCAAAACAACCAATCTAAGATATTCTTTGTTTTATTTTTGTCGAATAATATATATTATTTTGTTTTATCTAGGAAATTACCATGTTTATAATCGATATTTATTTTTTTTCATAAAATAAGATATAAGGGTAAACTAAATAAAAAAGTGTCAATTTGGTAGATAATAATATTAAGTATGAAAAGGTAGGAAATTACAAATGTAGACATCTTCAATGAATGACACGTGTCCAAAATTAAGTTTCTTTTATTATATAGTATAGATGATTTATTTATTTTATTAAACTAAAGTAGTTAAGGGTAGAACCTATTTAAAAAATGTTTATAAAGGGTAAACAAAAATATTAATCAATGTTTATTGGTTCTATACTTTTATTTTCGTATTCAACTCTCAAATCAAATACGGTAATCACTATGTTTACGTGACATTTATAAGAACCATCACCGCAATCACCCAATCCATCGTATATCGAGTATATCCGTTAGTTTTTTTAAAGATATAAATTTTTATTAGATTCATTCAACCCGTGGAATAAAGGAGGTTTTTTAAAGATATAACATTTTTATTTTTTACTATACAAAATACATTTAGGCAACTCGTGTAATACACGGGGTTTTTAAAAATATAACTTCTTTTTTATTATGTAGTATATAAAAATTAGATTTATTCAATCCATATAATACATAGGGTTGGTTTATAAAGATATAACTTTTTATTGTTTTGTATATAAAATTACATGTGCTCAACCCGTATAACACATGAGGTTCTAAAAAATGTAATGTTTTTCATTATTTAATATATAAAACTAAATTTACTCAACCCGTACAATACACGGGGTTCTTAAAAATACAACATTTTTTTATTATTTAATATATTTATTCAACCTTGTAATAAACGAGATTTTTAAATATATATTGTTTTATTATTTGATATATAAAATTACATTTACTCAACCAGTGTAATAAACGAAATTTTTAAAGATATATATATTTTTATATTATTTGGTATATAAAATTACATTTATTCAACTCGTGTAATACACGGGGCTCTAACCTAGTATAAACAATAAAGCATAACCGTAAGGGCATAAGGGCACATTTTTTCGAGCTCGAACATGGTACGTGAATTATTAGAAACGCCACTGACGAAAGCAATTGAAATTAATTCAGGTATAACTTTATATTGTGTTTGGTTTGAAACGCCACTAACGAAATTGGAATTAATTCCAGGAGTAAAATGCACGGATAGTTCCTGTGGTTTTGTAAAATAACACCTATAGTCCCCAACTTTTGGAAATAACACCGGTGCTCCCTGTGGTTTGACAGTTTGTTACTCGGATAGTCTCTGGAGTGGATGGAGGTTAGTTTTTTCAGTTAAGTGGATGTGAAATGACAAAACTACCCTTATTATTAAATATAATAACTTAAACATTAAAAGATATATATCTTTTTATTATTTATTTAATCAATTGGGGCCCATTATCCTTATCTTCATCAACCCAACCCACCCCTAATATAACCCTCACTAATCAACAATCTTCTCCAGTTCACCTATTCCACCGCCTCCACACCACCAAAGGCCAAACCACCACTACCATAACATCTCCACCCTGTCGCCACCCATATCCCCACTTCTGCAAACAGACCCACCCCACCCTCATCTGCATAAATATCTAGGGAGAGAGAGAAAATGCCAATTGAAAGAGAAGAGACCGATAGGGAGAGAAAGAAACAGAGTGGATTTGCCGATAGCTGGCCGATCATCGCTTCACAAGTTTTTATCGAAGAGGAAAGACAGAGCAACCGAAAGTGCTCCTTACCGGTTGCAGAATCGGTTAATGGTGGCTCCTTCTTTGAATCATAAGTTTGATCTGAATTTGTAATCTTAGATCAACAAAAATTTGTTTGTAGTTCTGGTGTGTTAATTTATGGATTATCACAATCATTCAATTTCTCCTGGGTTCAGTTCAATTTTTCCATAATTTTGTAACTTTTATTGATCACATTTAAGATATCAATGGCCACTTTTCTTGAAGACTCAGCAAAAATATGTTTGTAGTTCTATTGCATCAATGAAAACCCTAACGAATCTATTCAAATTTAGTGAATCTGTTGGTTTGAAGCTATTGCTTTGTTCGAGATTTTCAAAATCTACACTGAATCAGTGTTATATTTTTCAAATTCAACTTTAAATTAAATTAGAAGTTATGGTGGTTTTGGAGATTGATTGTGGTGGTGATTGTGGAGGGTGACGGTGGATAGAGGTTGAAGATAAAGTGTGGTGGTGGAGTTCTACAAATAAAATAACATAAAAAGAGCGGCCCCTTACTATTTTATTCTTTGTTTTTTATCATTATGGGCAAATTTGTCATTTCATGTCCACTTAAATTAACTTAATTGAGAAAATTAACCTCCATCCACTCCAGGGACTATCCGAGTAACAAACTGTCAAACCATAGGGAGCACCAGTGTAATTTCCAAAAGTTGAAGACTATAGGTGTTATTTTATAAAACCACAGAGACTATCCGTGCATTTTACTCTAATTCCACTATAACTTTATATTGTGTTTGGTTTGAAAAGTTGTGAATCGGATTGAAAAGTAAATTTTTTTTTTTTACTAAATTACCCCTTAAAACCTATCACATATTCACATCTCATTGAGGGGTGTCTCCTTCCAATAATTATCAGAAGCTATATAGCTACATCTTCTTCCTCGAACTCACGTCTCCCACCCTGAACTCGACCTTGATTTCATTGTGGTTGTTCGACATTTTAAAGCTCGACTTGGATCACATCATCGCTACTCGATTCGTTGTTTGAGGCTTGATTCGCGACTGGACACGCTGTTGGGGGTATCCATCTGAATTTATGTTCCGATGCTTTTCATAAGGGTTCGAGGAAAAACCGATTGTTTGCATTGAATCATTGGTTCAACTGATGGTTTCTTAAATCAATTTCTAGAGTTGATTACATAGTTAGTCCCTATGGTTTGCATAAAATAACATACTTAGGTACTAATAATTTAAAATAACCTTCTAGTGTATTAACTTTTCATTTTGTAACGTTTGAAGGTATTAACTTCTAGGGTATTAACATAGTTAGTCCCTATGATTTACACAAAATAACATATTTTGGTACTAATAGAATGTGATTTTAAACCTACAAATAACGTTAATACCTCCAAACGTTACAAAATGAAAAGTTAATACCCTAGAATGTGATTTTAAACTATTAGTACATAGGTATGTTACTTTGTGCAAATCACAGGGACTATGTAATTAACTCCAATTTCTATTAATACCTATCATTGAATTTCTGTTGTTTTTTTTTTAAATTAAATCATACCACTTTAGAT
This sequence comes from Helianthus tuberosus, assembly GCA_030545235.1. Classification (NCBI taxonomy): domain Eukaryota; kingdom Viridiplantae; phylum Streptophyta; class Magnoliopsida; order Asterales; family Asteraceae; genus Helianthus; species Helianthus tuberosus. The sequence continues at coordinate 154,690,118 of CM060416.1, read as the reverse complement.
AGTCTAGTTCATAAATATTGAAGTATTGACTTTTTTGAAATTTTTTGTTGACTTTTATTTATTGAAACTTAAATGAACTTGTTGTTGTTGATTTACATAAAAATTTGGTGTTATCATTTGTATCTAGTTCTATACCCTTTTGGTGGACGGGTATATTAATGGTATGGTGACATAGCATTTTTTTCTTTGTATTCTATAAGGGGGCTACTAAATGTACCCCCTCTTGTTACTTTTTATACCCCCTTTCTATAAAATCATATTTAAACTTGTCATATTTACCCCCTAAACAAGTCATATTTTTTTAAAAGTATTATTTTTTGTTACAAAACAAATTCAAAAGTGTAAAAAGATATTATAGACGTTTTTTTTAAATATTTATTTTTTATGTTTATTTAAAAAAACATATTTTTTTAAAAAGTTTTCAGATATTTTTATACTTTCTCAAATAGTATTCTGATCATGTTTTCTTTTATTGAACATATTTACAAATTACTAATAATGTTTTTCATATAAAAACAATAATAAAAAAGTTTTGAATTTTATTTTTGAAAAAGGTCTACATTATATTTTTTTACTCGTCTACTTTGTATTTTAAATGTCTTATATTTATTACTTTTAATATTTTAAAATGTTTTTTTTTTTATTTTGGAACGACTTGAAGTGGGTATCTGATGCGTGGTCGAAAACTGATGATTATTCGTAATTAAGTTTATGCTTTTACGTGACTTTTGGTTTCGAATGACCTACTTTTGATTACAAAAAAAATCCACAAATATTTTTGAAATCAACCAGTTTAATATATTTTTTAAATGAAGAAGAGAAAAATATTTGTGAATCAACCCTAACAATTTGTTTTGCTTTAGAAAAGTGTTCACTTCGATCTAAGTCTTAAACTGGTTTTAACTTGTTTATAACATACTCTTTACACTAATTAAATTTGAATTTATATAGATTGTTAATTTGTAGTTTGATAAAATAATTTTAGTACCTATTGTTTATTTGTTCACTTACATAGATGGTTTGAATGATTAATATATGTTAGGGCTGTACACGTTATTTTAAAAGAACTTTTTTTTTTTTTTACTTTTTTGATAAATAAAAGTTGTTAATTATTTTACAAACACGTCTAAAGTTAAAAAAAATATAAAAGTAAGACATTTAAAATACAAACTAGACGTGGAAAAAATATAATATAGACTTTTTTCAAAAAGAAAGTTTAAAACCTTTTTTTATTATTTTTATAAGAAAAATGTTATTATTTATTTGTAAAGATGTTCAATAAAAAACATAATCAAAATACTATTTGAGAAAGTGTCTTTAGAAACAATATATGAAAACTTTTAAAAAATATGATTTAAATAAAAATTAAAAAATAAATATTTAAAAAAACATCAGTAATCTTTTATTTACACTTTTGAATTTGTTTGGTAATAAAAAGAATATTTTTTAAAATGATGATTTGTATAGGGGGTAAATATTACAAGTTTTAATGTGATTTTATGGAAATAGGGTATAAAAAGTAATAAGAGGGGGGTACATTTAGCCTACCCCTTCTATAAATGTAGTTTGACTAATTTACTAATAATGATAAGTTTGACCAGTTTATTCAATTAAATCTTTCTGTTTTTTTAATTACCCTTCAAATTGATTTATAGCTAGGGGTGTTCAGAATTCGTTTCGAATTCAAAAAATTCAAAATTCGTTTAAATTCGATTCGATTATCAAGAATTCGTTTCGATTAAAAGAATTCGAATTCGATTCGATTCGAAATTCGAATAAATATTATACATTATTATTTATTACTTTTATATATAATGCATATATAACTTTTATTAAGCTATACTATAAATTTTTTTCAAATTTTTTTCCAAGTATTAAAATTACTCATTACCAAACCCACTACATGGCCCATAACAAAAACCTAAGTAACAAATCCATCAATATATTTATAACCCTAAAAATATTAACTTGTAATGTGGAGTAGTTATTCCCGATTTCTCGTTTTGAATTTTAGACTTATGATACTTTCGTGCTTTATGGCTGCTTAAAATTTATGTTTCATTTTGATAGTTTTTTTACATGTTTTTAAAGAATCCTAATTAAATCGAATTTATTCGAATTCGAATTTTTAATCGAATACGAATTGGGTTTTTTATTCGAATACGAATTCGAATCGAATTCGGTAAGTTTTAATCGAATTTGAATCGAATACGAATTCAAGGGAAAATAAAAATTATTCGAATAATTCGATTCGAATAATTCAAAAATTCGATATTCGATTCGATGAACACCCCTAGTCATAGCATAAGGGGGAGGGGCATAAGTGATAGGGGCTTAGTGATGGGTGTGATCATGTGAAACACTGCCGCCAGTGGCGGACCCAGAAATTATTTGCTAGGGGTGCGGATGAGGTGTTCAACTATATTTTCAAGGAGTGCGATCGGGTTTTTTGCCTAAAATATACACGGAATTTTTTTTCCAAGGGGTGCGGCCGCCCACCCTGGCCAAAGGGTAGGTCCGCCCCTAACTGCCGCAACCAAGCCCATCACGGTGGTGAAGGGCTTGTGATTGTTTGGCAAGGTCACAATTTTAATGGTTGGGTTTTTTTTAAAAAAAAAAAAATTCATTTTAAAACTATATATAAACCGACCTAACAGACCATATTTTTTATAAAACACGACTGTATAAGTTGTCATCATACTCAGTAAATCCCACCAATAGTAAAACTAAGGTAGGGTCTGAGGAGCGTAAGATGTAGATAGCTACAATTTGAGAACTGAAATTCAGACCAAAACCTCTTGACTACTGCAATGTCTGATCAAATAACTGGTACTTCCTAAAAATGAATCTTGATTCTCTTTACCATCATAATATGAGGGTCTTACCAAGGTCCTTTATCAGAACTCATGCAACCTCCTTTTTCTGCACAATTGCAGCAATTCCTTTAATTCCGGCATAAACTCGCTGACACATTAAAAAGACTTATCAAGATCCAGTTAATGCATAACCATTAACACCCAATCTTAGGCATCAATTACTTCAAGCAATGTGCTTTAATATTTGGTTCCCATGACCTGAGGATGCAAACTACGAAAGGGAATAACCATGGTAACATGAGGTTAATATTATGCACAAAAGATATTGTTAACTTAGATGAATATTGGATTTTGCTTTGGGTTCAAGAAATAACTGACCCATGTTCCAGAGCATCTTAAACAGGACCAGCATTCATGATGAACATCTGCCAAAGTGTCTTCAGAGTTCATGTTCCACAGTAAAATCGAAATCCAGTGGAGAAGAATGGTGTATTTTAATAAATCCCAGCAGCCGGAACTATTTTGATAAAATCCGGGCCCAACCGACCATACAAACCCACAACCCCTTCTTTTTCAAGAAAGGACAAAAGTGCATGCAGCATATTATCATAGTCCCGCCCGTTTACAACTCCTCCTTGCATATGTTTTTGACCACATACCACTTCAAGCGGGAAAGTGGCACTACTTGAAATTGCTCTACCTGCTGAACCGATTAACAAAGTTGCAATATTGCCAACTTTATCCTTTTTTTAGGCCTTCCGAAATGTATCGTATGCCAAATAGTTTGTAGCAGCATACAGGAGACCTAAAATAAACTTGGTGTGAGGCCCTAGTAGAATTCTGCAAGCCCCTCTTCCTTTACAATCTTTAAAAAAGCGTCTACAAGATTGTTGTACATGCCCCTCTGAAAAAAACACAAGGTGACAAGATAGGCAAGTCAGGACATTTACAATAAAAAGCGCTTTTTGTATAGTTATTAGGCAATTGAGATTTAAAGTTTAAAGAATTTACTCATGCAAAAATAATATTGCGGGACTTATGTGCTAATTAAGCAGAAGTCTATAGGTTTTGTCATAATGGTCATAAGCCCCTTACATTATGGTTGGTTGTGATTACAAAAAAGGATATTATTATGATAATAGTATACAAAAAATAAACTTTTGGCCCACTTTCAGGCGTTCAAACCACCAATTTGCGATAAACCACAACTCAAGCAACCAAATTTCCGATAAAACACAACTCAAACCACCAATTTGCGAGTAAACGGTCTAAATTTCCACCTCTAGATGAAAGTTATTTCATTTGTAAATAAAAAAGGTCAACTTTTTTACCTAGACCGTGAGTCGGGTTTTGACTTAGGTATGACTCAGGTAAGCACATATGGTGAAGCTCATTCCAGCAACACAACACACCTGCAATTAATGACTCAGTATACGAAGCTTTGACTTTTATCTGAGTTTAGGAGTCAACCTTTTCTTGATAGTATCTTATGCAAATAACTGCACAAGATGTTATTAAAATTATCATAATAATGAAAATTTAAAATGTAAAAGTGAAAAAAAAAATATCCTTAACCACACAAAAAGAGTAGCAGATCATCAGAAAATCATGGCGGCAATTTACGGGTCAAAGAAGCAGGTTATCCAAATGCCAAATACTAATTATAGTGCGTTAAAGATGCAATAAGCCCATAATCACTTTCAAAATACTCATAACTGCATATATAGAGGTCTGGTGATCTTTTTACAACAGTTGGTTTCATACTAGTTGTACCTGCAACTTATATACCATCATTCTAAGTTTATTTTCTCTATTATTCCTTCAATAATCTGAATTTCACGACAATTAACGATGACAAAAGTGAATATACCAATATCAAGCAGCAAATTACAGATTCAAACACTATCTCCTGGACATTTCATTACAAACTGGTTATCTAATTCTGATTATCTAATGCTGGGTAATCACTTTCTAAACACCAACTTATATGAAATAATTACAATTACATCAAATTGGAATTTACAAAGGGTACAAAAGAGCAAAAAATCTTGAACACACGTACATAAGATCAAATTTAAGGTTCGTATACAAATTTAAGGTTCGTATACAAATTCATAAGATCAAATTTAAGGTTCGTATACATAAGATCAAATTGGATAGTCCCCGGAGTTGATGACCGTTAGTTTTCTCAGTTAAATCCATGTAAATGACAGAATTGCCCTTACTAATTAAAAAACCAATTTAAACAATATAAAACTTAATTAATCTTTAAAAAGCTCCCGTAGGCCCACCTCTTTGATTTCCATCTCCTCCACCCCTTCTGTGTTTCTCCCACAACTCTAAAATCATCCTCCGGCCGGCCAAGATCCGCTCGCCGGAAAAACAGATTTATTGATACATGAATTTCTACATCCATATGTATAACCATGATCACATACAGTACACAACAGATAGTAGGTTTAAATTTTAAAAACACAATTAATTGAAGATTTAACTTAATCTGAACCCAAATTTAGTGCATAACTGAAGACAAAGAAAACTCATCTTGATATGCTTCTTCACCAGCTTGCTGAAGTTTAACATCAAACAAACATATCCAAATTAACGAAATAAGATCACCAATTTAAGAAGGGAATGTGAGTTAGAGTTCAATTACCTTCAAATTGAAAATTCTGGATGAGTACAACTTCGCCGCTCAAGAAGCTCTGGAGACTGCCAGTGGCTCGAGCTTTCGTTCGACTCCGGCGCTGACGTCACGGTTCAGGGAACGTCGATTCGTTCATGGGGGAGAATAAGTCCGGGCGTGTGGTGGGAGTTTGGAGGTGTTGATTTGGTGAGACTGAGGCAGATTGGTATGGTTTAAGAGGGGTGGTGGTGGTGGTGGTGGTGGTGTATGTCTGATGAAGGAGAAGGCGATGGGTTTGGTGAGGATTGGTTTATTGAAGATTGAGATATGTTTGGTGGACCCAGTTGAGTACTTTATTATTTAGTTTTTGTTTTTATTAGTAAGGGTATATTTGTATTTTTACACAGACTTAACTGAATGATTTAACGCCCATCCGGTATAAGGACTAACCGAGTAACAAATGAGCAAACCACAGGGAACATGGATGTTATTTTAACCGAGTAACAATTAAGTCTATAAATTATATAAAGGAAATATCTCAAGCAACTAAAAAATATGCATATGACATAAAACATAAAATTGCTTAAAGCAACTCATAATCATAAATTTTCAATTCTTTTTTTTGAAATTCAAAAGACAACATATTAATTTTGAAATAAATTTTAAATTTACATAATTTAAAATTTATAATTTACACAATTTGAATTATAGAAAATTTGAAATGAAAAGATACACATAGGAAATTTTCTATTGCTAAATATTAAACATTACGTTCAAACCATATAACCCAAACAGTTCAACTTGATCTAAGGGCTAATATGCATCTAAAATCAATTACAAATTAAGGGGAACATAAGAATATATAATGTGTATTGAGCCCTCCTCTTTTGTGAAAATAACTCGTTGAAAACTATAATCATTAAGTTTAACCTTTCTACAATACTAGAAATAAAATATGAAACCAATATAATTTAGTGAAAATAACTCGTTGAAGAAAACTTTATTCAACAAGTTTAGTCTTTCTACAAAACTACAAATAAAGTATGAAACCAATATAATTTTAGTCTTCGATCTCACCAATCACGCTATCTCACCCATTGCTAAAATCGGAGATTGATTTTGTTTCGCTTTTGCTATTTTATACATAGTACTTTACTCGAATAAATAAGTCCAAATTGGGAAAATGATCCGGTCATCCCACAATGAAGTCCTTTTTTCAAATATATATGTTTGTTTTGGTCTTTAAAAAATATAAATAAATATTATATTACGTATGGATTAGTGGTTGAGAGATTTAATTGGTCTTATTTAATTTTCTTAGACCATGTGTAGTGGTACACATGAATAATGCCCCTACCTATGGGCATTTTACGACACGTGTCATCCCAGTCAGTAAAGGGGCATTATAGGCGTTTTTCACAAATGGGCGTAGTGGGATAATGCCCAATAATGCCCCATCAATCATTACCTAATTAATATTTTCTTGTTTTTTTTAATTTAAATATAAAGGTATTTGAGTTGGACTTACCTGATTGGCCAAGTGAGATGAACAAAGGCGTGGTTTAAAACACGCTGAATCAATTTTTTTTCAAAAAAAAAACGCTAAAAAACGCCCCATGTAATGGGTTCCGGGCGTTTTTGGGCGTTATTTTTGAAATTTAAAAAAAAACGCCCCACTACGGGGGTCTTAGACCATGCGTAGTGGTAAGGGTGAATAATGCCCCCACCTTTGGCCGTTTTCCACCATGTGGCAGTACAGTCAGCAAGGGGCATTATTGGACGTTTTTCTAAAATGGGTGTAGTGGGGATGTGGGCATTATGTTAAAGGGTGTAGAGAATTAAATAAAAATAAAAATAAAAACCAACAAAAAAAACTATTGGCAAAAAAAAAAGGAAGATTAAATGTGATTGACCCTTCAAATTTGCTCCAAGCGTGATTTTAAACACGCCAAAACACAAAAACCAGCCAAACACGCCCAGGGGAGTGGTTCCCCGACTTGTTTGGGCGGGATTTGGGGCAAAAAAACGCTCATTACATTTGGTCTTAAACACTTTTAAGTTCTTGAAATTTAATTCCATGCTATGCCAAATCATTTTTATCGGTTAAAACAACCAACACTAGTTTAATGGTATCAAGGAGTGTAAAATTTAAGAGTATATTTAGTGGGTGGGTTTTTGTTCTAAAAAAGTATATAGAGGTATTTTTTATTTAAAGTTCACATAGATTATGAAAACACATTCACACAAAAACACCTAACTAATGATTTAGAGAAATTTTATGACAAGAATAATTTTAGGTTAAATTAATTTGACAACTTTCCTGATGGAGAAAGTCAGAAATCTTGGAAAAATCGCCATCATTCTTAGTCTTGATGATTAAGGTCTTAGAGAAATGATGAACGCGAAAACTACAACCAGTGTTTGAACATTGAGCAAAGCTTGAAAGCTTGCACAATGCCAAGTTACTTTCCGGTATAATGTATCTCAAGAAGCATTTATACCCCTTTCCGGTGGCGTCAGCTCAACAAGTTCAATAAGATGATTCTTGATCTTGAAAACATTAAAGTTGAGTTGGATAGAGCAGTTATCTTCCTCACTTCCTATCAGTGTCCCATGTGTTTTCCGTCGAGACCCTGATGTATGTAAGAGAACACCTCACAATGGAGGAGCAGGTTGTTGCTCTGAATTCAAAAAGAATCTCAGAAACATATTGATTTGACTGAGGAATCCTGTAAAGTTCTATTTATGAGGAAATGGGTGATAAAAGATGACTTTGTTTCACCAATATCGCTTCCTGATAACAATCCAAGTAGAAATCACGATCACACACGTTTTTTATATAATCCAGAGAAGCAATAAAGACGATGCACCTTCCGCCAAGTGCAAAACAGCAACTACAAATTTGAAAGCCAAAACAAGATATCAACTTGACACATGATGATTTCTATCAAGTTATGACTTCTTATATTACAAATCCACAAGTGTCATGCAGAATATTATAGAGCACAAAAATGTGCATTGCAAAATCAGTTTGAATACCAAATCTCAAACATAAACATGCCATAACTTAGAACCGACTTAATAATAAAATATTTAACACAGTTTATTGATCAGGTCGTGCATAGTTTAGATCGTCAAGTTCATCTCACGAATATAAATGATCTGTTTTCAAAAGATTGAACAGTCCTTGTAAGAATATAACACAAACAACAACAATATTCGATGGTCTGAAGCTTCAAAGACTGGAAATCAAAACCTCACTAAAATGAAATTATTACTGCTTCAAAACCCAGACCTTTCATTCATTTCAAATTTACATTAAATAGACTCTAAACAAACTAACCATGTAACACATTATATCCTAAAACTCCTACATTTATGCCGCGTTTACTTGACCCACTAAACCTACACACGAGTACACGACTACTTAAAATCACTAATAAATATGTGACTTAATAAACAAACTTCTTGCTGACCAATATCCGGCCATTTTTGACCCGTATCCATGACCCGCTTTGAACCTGTCAAGATTAACCTTACGCTCACCCCCTTAATCTTGACCCGTTTCTTCTTTCTTGGTGAAAAATAACTTTCTTTCTTGCTTCTTCTCTTTCTTGATCGGTTCACAAAGATCTGACTTGTTTCTTGCTCTTGCTTCTTTCTTAGTCACTTGCTTCAAACTTGCTCTTGGTTGTTTTCGTGTTAACCCGTTTTGGCAGCCCTATACAATATCCCTCGGTACTGTTTCATTACCGATGATGTCCCTAAAGTGGCTTCAATTAACACCCACTCATTTGATTCTGATGTTTGATGAAGTGATTATGATGCTAATATGAGTTCACAGAAGCAGATTGAGGCTGTATATAAGATACCTGGCAATTTACAAGTGTCCTAGATTTTCTTTACTTACCGCCTTGCCGAGAAACAAGTCCTAAGTAGCTGCTGCTATAATCCACAAACCCCTACATCAAACAAAAGCATATGTGACTGTAAGACATTGAATAAACAGACATTCTTGACTGGTATACAGGTTATGCTAGACCTTATTTTACATTGTTGCTTAATTGGCATTTTGTAGATTTTAAACAGGTTCACCTAGTTTGACCCCAACAATCATATTAGACTAGATTTCAAAAGTTACAAGCCTGGCATGCGTCAAGTCACTATGGTGCATTGTGTCCTTGGTGTTGAACTAAATAAGACATTCAAGTAGGGCTAGTAATCTGTATCACAGGTCAAAATCAGTGTCATGATCCATTGTTTTTATTTGTGTTAATTGTAACTTAAAGTTATACAAAGTTATGGATTCCAGCTAATGGTAACCAATGTTGGTTTCAAACCCAAGATCTGTTGGTGCTTTTGTATTTATTGAAAAGTGATAACTAAAACTACCAACTTGCAGAAAGTTTGAGATATCCAACAACCAGTTTAATTCAAGTGATGCGTACGCCAAAAAATAGACATCAGTAAAACTTTATAGTTGTTTGGATTCCATGAAAATAAATTGAAGGAAGTTTGAGATATCATGCTTCAACGATCACATGAATTACTAGAAACATATAACAGTTTCTTGAAAAACATTTAATTTCTTAGTTTTTTCATGGGTTAGGGCAACCATAGATTATTAGAATCATACATAAATATAATAATTCAGAAAATTGACTTTATTCATGCATAATAGCCGCTTTTGCTTTGGATTTACACACATCCTTCCACACATCCATTGCTTATGATCTCCGTCAAAAGGCATCACAAAGACTTTATTAGTAGTAGTACTCCTTCACCCGATTAAAAAAATAAACAAACCAACATTAACAATGACAATCATATAGCTATATCAGCAAAAATCATGCTTTACAACTATGTCATGAAGTTAATGTACTGAAACAGAATAAACTTTTACTATTCTCCTCTCCCTCTATGTTCTTGTTTAGTTTATGTGGGATTCCTATGTCCTCTCCCCTCGGATTTTAAATACGAACAAATACATTAGCAACCGAATCATGAATAATTAAAGATTGACTCGATATGCACTTCAATTGGACAGTAATTTAGGGGAAAACCTCTTCTGCAAAGCTTATAATTTTGATCGATTTTGACAAGCAACTGACTTTAAAACTTTCAAGTGCTCCTTCATGTGCTTAAAATAATAAACAAAACAACATTAACAAAGGCTATATGATATGTTTAAATTAGCAGAAATAATGCCTCACAGGTATATCATGAAGTCAGTGTACCGTACAGATCTTGGTTTTAAAAAGCGCGCCTTAAGCGCGCTTAAGCGTGAAGCGCACCTAGGCGCAGGCTGGATCGCCTTGTGTGACATAAGGCGCACCATGTACAAAAAGCGCAGCTGAGGCGCGATTTTTAGGGGAAAAGCGACCTAAGGCGCAGGCTGAGTCGCACGCTTTTTGTACATGGGCTGTTTCTATGCTTTGTACAGCCTTTTTTTTAAACAAATACAAAAAAAAAATGAAGGTTAAATGCAAAAACTGGCCCACGCGTGCCTGGGGTTTTCGGAGCTGCATTCGTGTCCGCAGGACGTGCGGGCATGCACGAGTTCAATTAAATTTCAATTCAGAAACTCATTTTTTGCACCCCCCTGCGCGCGGGTAGGACTTGTGGTAAAACATGTCATAAAGCTACAATGGAGTAGTAAAGACTTTACCTTATAAACAACCACTCACTTTGTCCCCACACCGATGTGGGACAAAGTATTTACCACCTTTTGAGACTTTCATTCACACACCCAACATATAAGTCCTTTGCTACTAACTATGTGTACATTTATGTTTTTTTCATTTTAAAACATATATAAAGCTTAATTATAGCTAAATCATAGGTATTGGAGGCTACACACTTATGGGATATATAAAAAATAAATTTTATAATCACTTTGCGCTTCGCGTACGAAAAGCTCACCGCTTTTGCGCTTCGCTTTAAAAAAAGCTTTTTTAGACCTCATCGCTTTTGTGCGATTCCTGCTTTTTTAAACCAAGGTACAGATAAAAAGGGTTCTTATTTAGTTTATGAGGGGTTCCTAAATTCAAAAAACCCTAACATACATTTCATATAGCAAACAATACAAATATCAAATGAAAATCAACAACATCAAGCAATCAAAAGCTAGATCCATATGTTTAATGTAACAACTGAAAATCACCAAACGAAATCGCGTAATGAAACCCTAACTTACGATTTTTTGGTCAAGAGAACAAGCATGACCGAATTGGAAGAGGTCATATAAGCCGTCGGCGTAGACGCTGTCCGGCCTGTCCGTTGGTGGTCCAACATGAAATTCTGCTGTTGTGTTGTTCACCTTCCATTATTGACCACAGAATTTCGATGGAGGGAAGAATTTGGGGGTCTCAGGTGGCGGCAGCATAGTGCTCCGGCGGTGGTGGTGGTCGTCTTAGACCCAGTAACAGCGGTGGCGTCTCAGGGTTGTGCGATTGGGGGGAAAGAGATGTCAGATGGGAAAACAAAGCCCGCCAAGGGTTTTTGTTGAACTTTTGCTCTATGTTCAGAAGAAAAGATTTTGAAGGAAATAATTTTTAGTTGTGTTTCAGAGTTTCATTAAAAGTGAGAAAAGAAAAGAAAATGAGAGATTTTTTTGTCTAAAATTAATATTTCTAATTTGGAAATAAACGGAGAGAAAAAAAAATGAGAGAATCATTTCTTTTCTCTCCTTAACTTAACTCGGGAACACAGTGTTGGGGCAACATGTCAAGACATAACACCAACCGTCGGATAGTTTTGTAATCAAGGGACAGAATCTCAACTCACATGTTATAACACGGATCAGACTTTTTTTTTAACACACGGATCAGATTTTTAGAGGAGACTTTCTACATGTTGCCTTGAGACCATAGTGCTACACATGAATAATGCCTTTATTCATGGGCATTTTTCAACACGTGTCATTTCAGTCAGCAAAGGGGCATTGTGGGATGTTTTTCTACAAATGACCGTAGTAGGATAATGCCCAATAATGCCCCATCAATAATTACACAATTATTATTTTCTTGTTTTTTTTAATTTAAAACTAATGATATTTTATTTGGAATGATTTCATTGGCCAAACAATTTGAAGAGAGGCGTCGATAAAACCACACTTTGGAGGATTTTTTGAAAAAAATGCCCCCAGGGGCGGTCCTTGGGCGTTGTGGGGTGTTTTTATTTTGGAAAAAAACACCCCAAAACCTTCCACTACGGGTGGTCTAAGATTGTTGGGAGTGAGGCTTGGTTGGGGGCTTTGATTGACATGTGGTGGAGATGGGCTCCACCAGGCCACCCAAAAAAAGTAAGGTGTGGGAGCGGCGTGGGCTAGCTGGCGTGGGTAGACATGTGAAAATTGATATATATATTTTTTATATTTTGATATTTATAAAATAAAACACACCACTAAATTAATTTTAAAAAAAAGTTACATAAAATCCAAATAAATTAAAAAAACAACTTAATGAAACCTAAAAAATTAAAAAAAAAACTTAATAAATCCTAAAAAAAAAAAACTTCATAATAAATTCTAAAAAAAAAAATTACAAACTACGATAAATATTAAAGTGGGGAACCAAACGATATTCCGAGTTCCCATCGTGCCTATACTCGATTTTGGCGATCTCCACTCGATCGTCGTAGCTTAGGTCGCCCCCATACACACGGTCGAGGCATGCTTTACACCGATCCACGTGCGGTTTTAGCTCCCGCCACTTATGTTGACACGCGTTCAAGTTGTGACGAGCGTTTCCAACATGTTGTTGGTATTCTTGAAACGCTCGTGTCCAGTAGGCGGTTTGACCACGACGTAGTGATGGAGGTTGCAAAACAAGAGCGTTAAGTGTGTTAAATTACGTATCTTATTGTGTTCTAAGCGATTACGCGTCTCGGATATGTTAACTACGAAGGTTTGTGATTTTTCAGGTTAAGCGCGTAAAATGGTGAAGTTAGAGTAGTTAGAGATGAAGCAGAACGGTCAAAGTTAATAAACATAGTAAATGGTGTTGTTCCGGATTGGTTTCGGGCCGAATGCTAGCTTGGAGTTGCGAGAAAGATAAAAGAATGAAGTCTCAAGCTTGTTGGTAAATTATGTAAAGTTGGAATGCATGCAAAGCCAAAGAAATAGAATGCTGGGATCGTAACTTACGGACTCAGTGCATAGCTTACGGCTGAAAAGAGAAAAGAAACAGAAATTACGGACCGTAGCCTACGGCTTACGGTCCGTAGGTTACGGTTGAAGGCATAAGGCAGACTTGACTTTTGACATCAGCACATGTGAAAGGGACTATTTTAATCAAGTCACAAAGTAATATAATATCATCACATCATGACTCTAGAACATGGGCCATATATTCATGTGGATTGGAGCAGGCTAGGATCACGTGAACAAAGGACATTGGGCCGCACATGTGGGCAGCCTACTCACATGAAAGACACAATTGTTTTGGAGGGAGGTGGACTTTTGTAGGTGGGCTGTACGCAAACTTCTAGGGAGATAAGGAAGTCTCAGTCAACAAACATAATCATCATCAAAAAGGACATCTCGATCAATTATCATCATCACACCTGGGCCGATATATGGAGACATAGTGGGCCGAACTCTAAGGCATTGGCAGCCTAGTTGGACTTTTGAGGGTATTATTATTTTGAAGAGAAAAACATCACAGATGATTAATCTCGACGGCAGAAGGGGAGGATCAGATATCATCGCTCAGCCAGTGAAGATCCGTCAACCAACATGAGCGGCTAGTCGTTTTATGGTTTCCTCCGGATGAAGGGTTTTGTAAGTTGGATAATTTTATGTGTTTGTGACAATCGTATAATTCGGTGATCTAAGCATTCGATGCTTTTCACCTTGATTTGATTTATTGTTTGTAAACAATTGCATTTATTTAAACCTTAATTTCTAAGCATTCAGTTCCCGAGAGTTCTAGTAATTGGGATATATTTGACATGGGGTTAGGGTTTGTAATTGTAATTGATAATCATTCGATAACCTCTCGTTATGTATTGACCGGAGTACTTAGTCGTTGGTTATCACAATTGATGGATTAAGTTAAACACTTATGTCTATGTGAGTGTTTCGATTAAACACATAATTGAATCTAGTTGTAAAACATGAAATCTGGAGGAACCATTGTTCTTTCTATTGATTTAAATCTCACTTTTAGTTCGTAATTTTTAGATAATCAATCAAATCCAACAACTGAGTTTTACTTTTTCAATAGTAGTTAATCAAAACTGAGCATTACACACTTTCCACAATCCTCCTCTGGTTCGATATCCGACTTATCCTATCTACATAGTTTAGTTGGTTTTTGCATGTCACTAACGACAGACATCAAAATGGCGCCGTTGCCGGGGAGGCGTGCGCAAAGTGTTTAGTGTTAAGTTCTAGTTTTAGTTTAAAAAAAATCCAAAAATAGTGTCAATTTTGTTTTGTTTTGTTTTGTTCAGATTTATGCTTGGTGCTTGTGTTTCTATGTTTCTGCAGGATGGCAAGTTATTTGAGAAGAAGAATTCCCGATTACTCTACATGTATACTTTGCAAGAATCTGCTGCATCCGGGAATTACCTGTTGGGAGGCTCGATACAGGCGTGAAGAAGAGCAGAGGAGAGCAGATGAGTTGGATTTTTATTCTGGTGATGATGTCCACCCATACTATTCTTATTCTGATTCGCTGCGAGTTGCATATGATTACCAGTCAGATACGGATTAGTGTTATGATGAGCAGACATGGGATGACAGTAGCTATGATCCGCAGATGGTACAAGGCGTGAGTTACCAAGAGGAGTATGACGACTATTATGATGAATACTCTCACTTTTCTTATGAATATTATCAGGTACACTATCAGGATGCCTATCATACCCAGTATACAGTTGATCAGGGTGAGTCTGAATGTGCACCCCAGTCACATGGTTACTATCAATCACCCCAATTTGGAAGTCTTATGGAATATATGAGACAACGAGACCTGGCATACGTTGAAGAGCAATTGGCGAAACCTGACCTATCAATAGAGGACCAGTTGGAGATGTGGATTACGAAGTATGACCTTTTGATGGCTGAAGTGAATGATGATGGGCCAAGAATGACTCCAATGGAAAAACGCCAAGCCAGGGATAGATGGGTGTCTCTACAAATGTCTTCTTCTCAAGTAAGGGACGAGGGTGTTTATACTTATCAGACCGAGGAGGAGAAAGAGCTTGCTATGTTGGAAGTGACTTTGTCCAAAATCAAGCAGTATTTATCAGTACCCAACCTTTCCGATGAAGATCGAATCAGCTGTTTAGTTTCTAAGTGTCAGAATTTAAAAATGAAGATAGAAATAGAACAACGCCTTTCACCATTACCTGATGATATTAGAGATTATTCTCACATGAAGGAGGAGGTTGTGGAGGATAATACCACACCAATGAGTCCTTTATCTGATGAAGAGTCACTGGTGGATCAGATGGTGTGTGTCGATGATGAGGCAGAACAGTCTGAGAAGATGAATATGTGTACCGAACCTTTTCCCATATCAATCATTCAATTTAATAAGTGTGGGGAAGAGGGTTCGAGGAAGAAGATGAGGAAGGTGACGGTGAAGGACATCGAGCGGATCATCATAAAGTGGTTGTGCAATAATACAACTTATTTGCTGATATTGAGTAAAAAGAAACGCTTGTGGAGAGTTAACTATCGAGTGTATGTTGGGAACTCGATAGGAAAGTGTGGACTGAGGCCGGACTGCAGTGCTTCAGTGGACATCTTGATAAAAATTAGACCCTGCCGCATCAGTGATGTCAGGTACCGTGCATTCGTGGGAAATACAAGGGGTAAATGTGCACTGAGACCACCGTAGCGCATATCAGGTACGGTCTGGATGAAGACCTTTAAACTTAGCGCTCTCGGGAGGCAGCCCGAGGATGTAGAGTATTGTATTGTATTTTGGTTTCGTTTCGTTTTGGTGTTGGTTCTGTTTTGGCAGGTCACTACGTTTAATTCTTGCGGATGCAATGAGTCAAGTGTGGGGATGTTTGGCAACATCCCCGATGAGATATCAGAGAATCCAATAGATGTTTACGGCCCTGCCTGATCATAGCAGCCGCACCGCTACAGACACTTGCTGATTGAATTATCAGGTTCATGTGTCTCTCTATCCTTTCTTTTATTTTTATTTATACAATTGGTGGTGTGAATCTTTGTGTTGGGAATGGTGTCAATTGTGACTCGTCTAGGTTGTTAGCCGTTCATGGTCTGTGGGTGGTATCTCTCGAGTTTAGAGTATAAATTGCACCATACATTGGGGACAATATATCCCAAGTGTGGGGATGCGGTAACTTGAGAGAGGGTTAGTAGGTTTGATGATCTTAAATGCTTGAAGTGGTTGAAATTGGGCTAAAAATTGAAAATTTTTGTCTCAAGTATGCTTGAACTACATGAAAACCAACATTTTCAATCGCTAACGGGTTCCTTGCTGATATTAAGCTAATCTAGATCCCTAGTCATGGTTGTCCCTTTAAGTTTCATGAGAGTGTTTCTGACATGTTTTAGAAAATAGTTGAGAAGAGATGCCTAACTAGGGGTAACATGCTTTAGGAATTACACATGCTACGTGTCGGTAACCCAATTTCCTTTTGTTCGGTGAGATATTTGAGCCTACTAGATTGTTAGTTGAATTGCAATAAATGTTCAATTGTTGAATGTAGGCCATATGTTGCTTTGTGTTAGAACTTGTGTGGTTTGATACGTGCCGAGACTGTGCTTTAGCGTTTACACATAGATGATAGAGGCATTAGGATCGCTTCATTGTTTCATATGTTGATTGTTTATCCATCCCACCTTAGTTAACCATGTTGAGCCTTATACCTTTCGTTTGTTACACCTTGTTTGACCCGTTTAATTACCAACCATGAATGACAATTGTGTGTTAGATATTTGTTAAAAAAAAGAACAAAAATTGAAAAGAAAAAAGAGAAAAGAAAAAAGAAAAAAAATAGTATTATATTCGTGTTAAGTAAATGGGTCGAAATAACCCAATGTGTTAGCAGTTATTGTTAATAAAGCGTCATGCTTTGGTATATTCATTTGTGTTCGTCATTAAACATAAAAATCCAAAAATATTTCCCTACCTTTACCTTTAACCCAAAACCCAAAAGTCCTTTTGATATGTGTTACGTTATTTGATTCAGTGGAGGTATGATTGCTATACAAGCTTATGATTGCAAGGTAGCATATTTGGTTTTGAGCGAAACATATACTGGCACATTACACGCTAGTCGAGAAGAGTGATCATTGTGAGGGGCGTGTAGCATGTGTGTAGTATCATAAGCATGTTAGTTTTAGTTAGGCAAGTCTTAAGTTGTTTTAAATGTGTATCATTTATCTATCAGATTGTCAATCTCGATTGTGTCAGTCTATGGGACTGGTATGACTTGGGACCTTAAATTGCTAATTCGGTAATGGATTTAATGGTGATTTGTTAATAAGGTGAGTAATGTTTGTAACGGTTGTTTGAGGACAATCAATGATAAGTGTGGGGATGTGATGGAGGTTGCAAAACAAGAGCGTTAAGTGTGTTAAATTACGTATCTTATTGTGTTCTAAGCGATTACGCGTCTGGTGTAGCACCCCGGCCGGAGGCGGAAAAGCCAAAGGTGTCACGAAACTTGATAGAATGCATTTGAGCACATGGAGATTATGTTAAGTTGAAATATAATTTAAGTTTAGTTCAATAGATTGCATTCACATCTGAAAAATATAAGAGTACATAGACAAATACAACATAAATTGTTTCACAAATGATAAATTTGGATTTAATCTATGGCATATGCCTTGATCAATCCTATATAAAATGTTCTTGCAATTCCTGTCATCAAACATTGTCACCTGAAACATATGTTAGGGAAAATATTTGGGTCAACAAACGGTTGAGTGAATTCATAGGTTTTGTTTCACAATAGTTCAAAAATAAGTTTAAGCCTTTCGTATGATATATCACAAAGCAAAATGAATAATACGAGTATATACATGGGGCGTACATTCAAACCATTCAGACGTATCACTCGGGTTTATCACCACACTTCCAAAAGTTTAAATAGACATGAATACCAACCAAAAGTTTCACCAATGTTTCACTGGAAGTATGATGGGGCGTCACACCTATAGCGCTATAATATAACCGATGGGCTTGTACGGAGTTAATGAATGCACAAAGAATAATGGTAATAACTCAAGCATCAACCAATTGCACAAGTGAATCAATACGACAAAATAGATATATAGTTTATAAGCATATGTTTCACCCCAAAAGTTTAAAGTAAAAATGGGAATCTATGAACTCACCTTGATCTCGGGTAAATCCAAACAAGTATGCAAAGTGAGAGAGTTCTTGGAATTAAGATTCCACGTCACTCTAATTGATTGAACATGCAACAATATGGAATATGTATCAACAATAATGTTTAATTGGATAATTGGAAATCCTTAATCTATAGGATTTGGTAGTGTTTTGTTTAAATGGTAATTATGTGGTTTGGATAACCTAACCAGAGGACTCGGAAAATGAATATGATGTTATATATGAAAATATTTCTTTGACATAAATAATTAAATTATATACGTACATAATTGAGTTACTACAAACATTTTAAAATAATGAATCAATTATATTCGATTTGTATAATTAGTTTAACATAAATAATTATACCAATTTCATAAGTGATATAATTAGTTTATAAATTATAATTGAATTTAGAAGTACAAAAATATATAATTATTTGGTAAATGATAATTATATAGTTTAAAGAATAAATATGATAATTATATAACTAATTATCAAAATAATTAATTTAAATCAGAATAATTAAAAATAACATTTTTAATTATTGAACTTTAATATTATTGATTTAAGATAATTATTACAGTTTTGAAATCATTTTAAATAAATAGAATGAATTAAAATGATTATAATAACAATAAATAAGTTTACATAAGTTTAATTATCTAAATAATTAAATGTAATAAAATTTCAGATTCTAAATTTATATAAACTCAGAAAAATGTGTACTTTGTTATAAAAATATTTTTGGGCGGAATTTGTATAATTATATAATTAACACTGTTAAGTTTAATTGAATGATTTAACTGATTTAATTATGTAAAATAACCTGTAAATAACCAATCAGCAAATAAATTCATACAATCTCAGAAAAATACATGTAATATTCTAAAAACAATTTTGGACACAAATTATATAGGTATATAATTTTAAACATATAAAATTAAACTACACTTTAAAGTGTAAACACTGTTTTATTTATAAAAATAATAAATTATATGAAATATTAACAAAAATATTATTTCTGTAAAGTCCAACATATAAAATAATTACTAAAAAAAAATTCAATAATTAACTCATTGGAATCGATTTATTATAATTTCTGAAATGTTAATATTGTTTTAATTTATAAAAACAGTTTTATAAATATTTTGTCTAACTTTATATTTTTAATAAATACCTCAGTGTTGAAAGTTTATATGTTAAAAGTTTTGGATTTTAATTAATTAGGATCGATTTAATATGAATTAATGAAATAAATTGTTTAATAAAATAAATAACTAAAGTATAAAAGATGAACACTGTTCATCTTCTTCCCCAAATTTGGTCAACCGAAGTCAACAGGCCCGATTAATCGATCAAAACTAGCTTATAATTCAATTAACCTTACAGAAACATAGTATAAGTAAAGACAAACTGATTGATCGAAGAATAACGAACCGGTAACGTCTGGAACGGCGGCTCGACTAAGTCCGGCGAGAGATTCCGGCGACAAGTTGCAGAACCGAACAGGCGACGTATTTCGATGTGTTTGAGCAATGTGAAGGGTGTAAAAGCTTAGTGACGATCAAAGGAACTTAAATAGGGGTCTAATTCGATCTCAAATTCGACAATTTTAGTGGGATTGATCCGGTTATTATTTTTTTATAAAAGTCCGATCGATAGTCGGTTGGCACGATATTATGTCGAATTAAAGTGAGTAATCGGGTTGGCGATGAGTTGGAAGCATGGGGTTAAAGTTTTCAGATCCCATAAAACTATAAACAATTGAAATAGATCGAATTTTGGTGCTTTTGGTCGGAATCCGTAGCTTTACAGATCTGATTATGTATATAAGATCTGATCCTAGTTCGTATATATATATATATTACATAATCTATAGTTATAACCAACGAAGCTGGTAGTGCAGCCGGTTGATGCATGTTGTTTGTTCTTGTGTGCGCGGGTTCGAGTCTCACACGTGACCGATTCGAATGGGTTTAACACCCTTTTTATATGTTTAATTGAAAATTTTCATTTTGGCCCCTGAAGTTCCAGTATATACATAACTGGTCCCTGCAATAGTTAACTAAGTGAGCTAACTAGGTTAGGATTCTAAATAGGAATCCTTTATAAATATTTAACCCGGTTATATGTTTTCGGTTAAAAACAGTTTAAAAATAACCATAACAGTCCCTGGAGTATAACTTTCACAAAATGACCGAATGGTCCCTATACTTTATTTCAAAAATATAAGTTTCAAAAATGACAAATAGGAACCTAGAGTTTAAGTTTTCAAAATTTACATTTTTAACCCAAAACTTTTAAGGTTTCAAAAGTGGCAATTTAGTCCTCGGACTTAAAATCAACGTTTTCTAGCAAGTTTCAAGGAATGACAATTAGGTCCCTCAACTTGTAGTTTCACATAATGACACATTAAGCCCTTGTACTTATTGTAGCTTTATTTGTAGGAAACAAACTCAATCAATCTTGAAAATATTAACGTGTTTGGGCCAGTAAGTCATATAAATGCATGAAACAAAGCATGTATCAACAAACTGCATCTCAATGTACGGTAACGGTTGCAATGCAAGTCAAATCATAACATGTGTGAAAACCAGAATGGTTACAGTCTCCCCTACTTTAGAAAATTTCGTCCCGAAATTTATTCGAAAGAGACCGTAGAATGTAATTGTAATGATTAGAAAGATAATCAAATCATTGTTTGATGCTGTAAATTTTGAGGAATTTACGAGGATCATTGTATAGAAATTGTTTTGCATGGCACTATGTCATGCTGTATTTGTAATGTAAATCTTTGGCAAACAATTGTGTGTACAAATGAGCAAATGGATAATCACACAACCACATAATGTTTGTATATGTCACCTTACTTAACAAGGCTTACTATGATTCTCATGCATCGAACCTCGTAATTAAGTGTGCACCCAAAATTACGTATTTCGTTGCATGGTCCACATAGCACTTCTAGTTAAGTGAGGAAACAAATAAAATTGAGGTATTGTTTAAATCAAACAAGCCTTAATATAACATAACATCAACTGAATCAAAACGTATTTCACATTAGCAATGATAGCATTGTTTGTTTGACAGTCTATTGAACAAATTTACATTTGAAATAAGTCATGTAATGGATCAAATCCAGGATTATAAGGTGGTGGAGGTGGTAGAGGCAGTTGCACATGATCAGTTATTTGTATCAGCATGCTTTCCAACCATTGATTTCTTTCTGTCAACCATCTTATTTGTTGAGACAAATTTTGAACTTGATTGTTTAACCTAGTCACTTCGTCTCCCAATGAATCTGGAG
Source organism: Helianthus tuberosus (assembly GCA_030545235.1). Classification (NCBI taxonomy): domain Eukaryota; kingdom Viridiplantae; phylum Streptophyta; class Magnoliopsida; order Asterales; family Asteraceae; genus Helianthus; species Helianthus tuberosus. The sequence goes on along the minus strand of CM060416.1, from coordinate 154,668,038 downwards.
GTAGATTCATTTGAGGCATCGTACTTGGGCCTGCCATATCAGTTGGTGGCAGTTGTTCTACTTCGTTCAACAGTGATTGGAAAGAATGTGGCATTAATGGTGCTTGCAAAAAGGGTTCTGATGCTAACTGATCTTGAGTCATCATGTTTTCATCAAACCAAGTTCCTTGCATCATTGAATTTTCCTCGAAAGTTAACGGTGGGAAGCTTGGTAAGACGTTCGGTATTAAAGGTTGGGGTAAGTTAGTTGTAATAGGTTCTTGTATGTATGGCAACAGTGGTTGTATATCAAACTGATAAAAAGACGGTTGAGGAAATTGCAAAAATGATTGTTGTAAATTTTGTGGGAAGGTATTCTCTAAGATAACTGGAGCTCCCTCCGACTGTGATAGTTGTGTTAGTGTACCAATATGAACAGGAGTTAGCCTCATGGTGTAAGGATTTACAATCCCAGGTGCCTTCGGTGGAGATAATCCCTGGATAATCTGATCACTTAAGACACCTAATGATTGTGCTATTTTTGTAATGTAAGACCCTCCCATGAGACTTCTCAGAGGATTTGATTGTTGACTAGAAAAATATTCAGCAAGCTCGTGGGCAATATTACAGGGAACTTGCTCAAAAATACTATACAAATAGAAAAGTTCGATTGTTTTAACCCTGTGTAGATTATGTTTGCGCCCCGTGATAGTGTGGGCAAAAACACGGTGCATATATTGATAACAAGGGTCTATGAAGCTTGTAGAATTATTGTTGATACACCATTCTTTTAATGAATGGTATTGCCAATAATTTACCATATTCGCGGAGGAACCAGATGTTGATGCCTCCGTAAAAATGGGTTTTTTGACTTCTTCATCTGTATATATGCCCAGATGAACTGCGAATTCTGTTAATGACATAGTATGAAATTGCCCACAAAGTTGAAAATGAATGGATTCATGTCACACCCCGAATTTCCACGTGTCACCGGTGAGCCCGGTGGGGAGTATCGTGACGTGGTTGGCAACATCATAGTCAAACAACACAATATATAAATGCACAGCGGAAGCAAAAGATAAATATATTACCATCCGAATAATAAGTAATATCCAAGTATTACAACGGAAAGTAAAGGATCTACAGGCGGATCTTAAAACATAAATATTGTTCAACAGACTTTAGACGCCTAGGACTTGCAAGATTCCTTATTAACGCCCTGAGCAGCTTCCAGCCTATTACGTACTTGTACCTGTCACTTAGACTTTGGAAAATACGTCAGTTTTCACTGGTAAATACAATTAACCGACTCATTTTGGAAAAAGAGTTTGAAAAGTGATTTGAGTGCAAACGGCACAAAATATCTTGACACATTGATTAAAAATGCACAGAGGCAGAATTAATCTTTTATAACTTGGGAAAATTATTTGTATATAATCTTGTATACAGTTTTATTTATTTGTCGTCCATTCAGGGCCGGTTTGTAGGGCCGGACTCGATTAACTGACACGCCACAGGTATAATGCCCACAGGCTATCATCCCCTAAGTGGATTACCAGTTCCGGTATAATGCCCACAGGGATGATACCTTCGAGTGGATTACCAGTTTTTACATAATGCAACTGCCAGGTGTATGCCTACACCCCGTGCTTAGGTCGTGGCCATTTCGTAAAATGATGCCAAGGATATCCGGGACATGGTCATTAACCCCTAAAGGCCATACACCAAATAATAATAAAATAATACATATTAAACAGGTTATGTAAGTACATCAATCACAATCCGATTTAAATGACTACATACACCCGACCAAGCGGTACTTTTATAGTACCGTATCCCAAGCCCGTATAGGGAAAATAGTTAAGAGTATTTACCTGAGCTAGCAATGCAATTTACACTCAGCCGTATATCTTAATCAGCAAGCACAAGTACTTCTACTGGGGCTCTTAATCTGGAACGAAGGTTTTATTAACCTATTAAATTCCTAACGGGTCTTATTTAAGTCGTAACTTAGACCGGTTAGTTTTAAGGAAAGGTTTACGGTTCAAAACGCATGATTAAGCGAAGACCGGAATAGGATGTGATTTAGACCCGACAAGTCTGGAGACTTGTATAATATGGGTAAACTAAACACATTCTGGATTTTGAGATAAAACCCATAAGGTTTGACCCGTTTCGGCTAATTTATGTAAACTTGTTACATAAACCGAACCGATGCGTAATAAGCATAACGGGTATTCGTAAGAGCCATATACAGGTTTCCTAAGTTAATATGCTTCAAATATGTTGTGACATCAGTAGGATGTCTTTCATTATGCCCCGAACTAATTTAAACGCAAACTATGCCCCGTAGGGTAGTTTGGTCATTTAAAAGTTTGTAAAAGTGTTTAGATTTTTAACTGAGTTACAGGTCTGATGTAAACAATAAACATACTCAATTTGATGAGTTATAACAGTAGGCTAAAGCATATATGTGAAATTTATCATGTTTAACCAAACTATGCCCCGTAGGGGTATTTTGGTAATTTCTCATAAGCCGAAAAGCTCAAAAACGAAGTCTGAGTTAATCAACCTTTTCTTACTGTTAAAATATCATAATTTGCCTTATATATCAGTAGGTATCAACCCGGGTATGTCCAATATGATTTTAAAACATACTATGCGCTAATAACGCTAAATAAGGCGATTAAAGGCCATTACCGGGTTTGATACATAAATCTGATATTTTTTATATTTCCAGAAGGCTCAAAATAATTTATTTATCATAACTAATCAGTGGCAAAAGGTTTGGAGTCGTTTAGATGTGTAAAACTCATTTTATGGCCCGTAAGGGCAAAACCGACAACTACCGAATTAAGCCTACGACTATGAGTTATGCTCAGCCTAAAATTAATTAAAAATCTTTAAAATTCCCAAAATAATATATTACTTCAGTGGGTAATTCGTTTGATACCAAAAAGTATGTTTAGTTAGGCTATACGCTAATTACACCATTTTATTAACATAAAGCACCGTAATTACGCTAATGAGCATAACTCTTAATCTACAAGTCCAACTGATGTCAAATTTTGCATACAAGTTTATATATCAATATTTAAGGTTTCTACACTTTTACATTTTCATAAATCATGTTTTAAGGTAATAAGGGCATAACGGTCAACATATGAGCGATTAACGGAAACTTGCATATTAATTGGATAATCAACGAAACAAGTACAGAGGCTTATACTATCATGTAACCTAACCCTAATGAAGCATTAAGGCATGTCTAATTCAAACTATAACGGGTCAGAACCGAAGTCAACGCAAAAGTCAAAGTTTTGCGTCTTTCGGTTCCGAACCGGGTTTAAATAGGAATTTATCGAGTCGAACAAGCGTAGACAAGTTCTTATACTTATTACCAAGTTATATTAAGGTTAAAACAGGTTACACGCCTCTCGGATTGCTAATAGTGCATTAAATCATATTTGACGTTTCTGTTGACTTTTTCGGTCAACATTTGACTCGACAAACGACCTAGATAGGTCTGGAATCAGAACTTGCCATTATAAGGGTTTAATACCCATATTATTACCTATCTAACGGTACTTTTAATTCGTGATACGACTAAGCTATCATTAATTAATCGCGAAGTCAAACCGTAGTTACGTCGGTTTGACTTTTAAGCTAATTACTAAGCTAGAATTAATTTAGAAAGGTTAGGCAACTTACTAGGTGTTTAATGAATGATTAGGAAGGTCTTTGATCTGCTTGCAAGCTCCCCAAATGATCAGAATGTGTGCAAGAATGAAGTGATCAAAGAGTTGCAACTTATGTGGGTTATATAGTGTTCAAGGCACCATGATTTGTTGACAACTAACTCTAGGATCAACCACAAATGATAAACACATGTCCCTAGTGTTCTAGAGCAGTTTAGGGGGCATGCACATGCAAGAAAACCGGCCAAGAGGGTCACATTCGCGTAAAACAGGCTGCTGTGGGTTTTTCTGCTTCTGGGTAACCCTTGCGCATCGTAGGGCTTTCTTGGCTACACCCCGTAAGCCTTCTGAGTAACCCTTGCGCATCGTAGGGCCTTTTTGGCTACACCCCGTAAGGCTTCTGATCAGCCTTCAAAATCTTCAAGTTTTTGCATACTTGTCCCTTGGCCTTTCGAAAGGGCAACTAAGCTTAATTCTTGCAATTTGACCCCTTCTTATTTACTCACAAGGGCTTTAGGACTTATACCCACTTTGCCAAGTCCCTGGACACTTCCGGTTAACCCGAAAAGTCCCAACTTTCAACGTTAACGCTTTAACCCCTCGTACACGAATTTGATCATAACTTTCTCATATGATAACGAAACTTTATGAAATTTATATCGTGCATTCTAGTGAGCATGATTAATCGTTACAAGGCTTCGGGTTTGCTAAAAGGTCACTCAGAGGTATATCTTAACATGTTGACACAATTAACCCCTGTAGTTTGTAATCTCTCACTTTTAGCTTCGTATGATCCATGATTTATCCATCTAACAGTATAAACATCATGTAGGGTTATTGTAAAGTATATTTATCCATTGTTGACATTTTGAACCCTTATTTTTCACATAGTTTCTTTGTTTGTCAACTTTAGTCCTTCAAGAACATTCTTTCACACGTTCAAAGGTTATGACACGTGTCAAGACATTATAGGACGTAAATTTTCGGGGTGTTACAATTCATTGGTAAGATTTTCATTAGATTTGTAATAGAAAGTGGACAAGAACTCATACACTAGTTCATCATATGATGGTTCTAGGATGTCGAAGAAACGGCGCCAGGGTGTATTAGGTTGTAGTGATCTTGCCAGCAAACCACTGAAATCAAACATTCCTATTCGTTGCCAATCAATACTGCTAATAGCAAGAACTTCTTTATGCTTGAGTTTTTTATACCTCTCTTGATAGTGTAAAGTAGTAAACTGAAGGAAAGGATGAATTTTTGCTGCATTTGAAGATTCAGCATATGATGTTGGGAGATTTGCCATTTGGATATGGGGTTTTGTTGAACTAAGAAAGGTTTGGGTATGTGTTGAGTTATATCAGAAGTTTGTAGTTCTTGTGTAGATTAGCTCGTGTAGTGAGTTTCTTATATAGATAAGGAGATTCCGGATTACACCATGTGATCGGTTAGTGCTTCCATGCTACGTTCTGCAGCTAGTTTGAAAATTTGAATCTGACAGGTATGGTCTCGAGAAAATTTTGAAACTTTGAAAAGGAGGGAATCGTATCGTAATAAATTGATAATAGTACAATGTAGATTGATTAGGGCTTGGATTGTTCTGAAACGGAGAAAAGAAAAAAAATCCTTTTGAATTAGGGTAGCATGCCTTGAGCCGATAGGCGTACTGTACTCTCATCGGTAGTTCCCAGGTAGGCAAACGTGTGTCTCGTCATGGAGGTATTTTCTGAAAGAAAGATTATAGTGATTTCATAATGGGGTAATGTAGTTTCATAAAATCAATGAGGATCAAATAAGACACGTAACAAGATGGATATCATTTATTCCACGAATAAATGACATCAATGACAAGTCAAAGTAGTTGGGTTCTTATAACTTGGTGAAGTCATGCTTTAGCCTATAAGTGGATACTCATCCCAAGAATTCCCAGGTAAGCACAACTGGTCTCGCGTCTGATGAGATGTATACGAAGTGCTTGCCTAGACAGAAAACTCAAAATACAGGCATCCACCCTTCCAGATTGCACGAGTTCGTTATTAGAGCCCAAGACTTTGATGAGAATTTAAAACTCAGAAGAGGTTTTTGAAAATAATCACCTAAGGATAGGTGATGAGCATTTGTAAAATCTAAAGATAAGATTTGTGGTGACGAGGCATTGGTTACAAAAGATAAGAATAGAGATGAAGACAAGGCAAAGATAACGGAAGAGTTACTAATGGAAAATGTCCTAGGTAAGTTATAGTCTAGGTCAAAAGTAATTTCTAATAACCTAAATCCCTATAACCATGGCTCTGATACCAATCTGTAGCACCCCGGCCGGAGGCGGAAAAGCCAAAGGTGTCACGAAACTTGATAGAATGCATTTGAGCACATGGAGATTATGTTAAGTTGAAATATAATTTAAGTTTAGTTCAATAGATTGCATTCACATCTGAAAAATATAAGAGTACATAGACAAATACAACATAAATTGTTTCACAAATGATAAATTTGGATTTAATCTAAGGCATATGTCTTGATCAATCCTATATAAAATGTTCTTGCAATTCCTGTCATCAAACATTGTCACCTGAAACATATGTTAGGGAAAATATTTGGGTCAACAAACGGTTGAGTGAATTCATAGGTTTTGTTTCACAATAGTTCAAAAATAAGTTTAAGCCTTTCGTATGATATATCACAAAGCAAAATGAATAATACGAGTATATACATGGGGCGTACATTCAAACCATTCAGACGTATCACTCGGGTTTATCACCACACTTCCAAAAGTTTAAATAGACATGAATACCAACCAAAAGTTTCACCAATGTTTCACTGGAAGTATGATGGGGCGTCACACCTATAGCGCTATAATATAACCGATGGGCTTGTACGGAGTTAATGAATGCACAAAGAATAATGGTAATAACTCAAGCATCAACCAATTGCACAAGTGAATCAATACGACAAAATAGATATATAGTTTATAAGCATATGTTTCACCCCAAAAGTTTAAAGTAAAAATGGGAATCTATGAACTCACCTTGATCTCGGGTAAATCCAAACAAGTATGCAAAGTGAGAGAGTTCTTGGAATTAAGATTCCACGTCACTCTAATTGATTGAACATGCAACAATAATGTATAATTGGATAATTGGAAATCCTTAATCTATAGGATTTGGTAGTGTTTTGTTTAAATGGTAATTATGTGGTTTGGATAACCTAACCAGAGGACTCGGAAAATGAATATGATGTTATATATGAAAATATTTCTTTGACATAAATAATTAAATTATATACGTACATAATTGAGTTACTACAAACATTTTAAAATAATGAATCAATTATATTCGATTTGTATAATTAGTTTAACATAAATAATTATACCAATTTCATAAGTGATATAATTAGTTTATAAATTATAATTGAATTTAGAAGTACAAAAATATATACTTATTTGGTAAATGATAATTATATAGTTTAAAGAATAAATATGATAATTATATAACTAATTATCAAAATAATTAATTTAAATCAGAATAATTAAAAATAACATTTTTAATTATTGAACTTTAATATTATTGATTTAAGATAATTATTACAGTTTTGAAATCATTTTAAATAAATAGAATGAATTAAAATGATTATAATAACAATAAATAAGTTTACATAAGTTTAATTATCTAAATAATTAAATGTAATAAAATTTCAGATTCTAAATTTATATAAACTCAGAAAAATGTGTACTTTGTTATAAAAATATTTTTGGGCAGAATTTGTATAATTATATAATTAACACTGTTAAGTTTAATTGAATGATTTAACTGATTTAATTATGTAAAATAACCTGTAAATAACCAATCAGCAAATAAATTCATACAATCTCAGAAAAATACATGTAATATTCTAAAAATAATTTTGGACACAAATTATATAGTTATATAATTTTAAACATATAAAATTAAACTACACTTTTAAAGTGTAAACACTGTTTTATTTATAAAAATAATAAATTATATGATATATTAACAAAAATATTATTTCTGTAAAGTCCAACATATAAAATAATTACTAAAAAAAATTTCAATAATTAACTCATTGGAATCGATTTATTATAATTTCTGAAATGTTAATACTGTTTTAATTTATAAAAACAGTTTTATAAATATTTTGTCTAACTTTATATTTTTAATAAATACCTCAGTGTTGAAAGTTTATATGTTAAAAGTTTTGGATTTTAATTAATTAGGATCGATTTAATATGAATTAATGAAATAAACTGTTTAATAAAATAAATAACTAAAGTATAAAAGATGAACACTGTTCATCTTCTTCCCCAAATTTGGTCAACCGAAGTCAACAGGCCCGATTAATCGATCAAAACTAGCTTATAATTCAATTAACCTTACAGAAACATAGTATAAGTAAAAACAAACTGATTGATCGAAGAATAACGAACCGGTAACGTCTGGAACGGCGGCTCGACTAAGTCCGGCGAGAGATTCCGGCGACAAGTTGCAGAACCGAACAGCGACGTATTTCGATGTGTTTGAGCAATGTGAAGGGTGTAAAAGCTTAGTGACGATCAAAGGAACTTAAATAGGGGTCTAATTCGATCTCAAATTCGACAATTTTAGTGGGATTGATCCGGTTATTATTTTTTTATAAAAGTCCGATCGATAGTCGGTTGGCACGATATTATGTCGAATTAAAGTGAGTAATCGGGTTGGCGATGAGTTGGAAGCATGGGGTTAAAGTTTTCAGATCGCATAAAACTATAAACAATTGAAATAGATCGAATTTTGGTGCTTTTGGTCGGAATCCGTAGCTTTACAGATCTGATTATGTATATCAGATCTGATCCTAGTTCATATATATATATATATATATATATATTACATAATCTATTGTTATAACCATCGAAGCTGGTAGTCCAGCCGCTTGATGCATGTTGTTTGTTCTTGTGTGCGCGGGTTCGAGTCTCACACGTGACCGATTCGAATGGGTTTAACACCCTTTTTATATGTTTAATTGAAAATTTTCATTTTGGCCCCTGAAGTTCCAGTATATACATAACTGGTCCCTGCAATAGTTAACTAAGTGAGCTAACTAGGTTAGGATTCTAAATAGGAATCCTTTATAAATATTTAACCCGGTTATGTGTTTCCGGTTAAAAACAGTTTAAAAATAACCATAACAGTCCCTGGAGTATAACTTTCACAAAATGACCGAATGGTCCCTATACTTTATTTCAAAAATATAAGTTTCAAAAATGACAAATAGGAACCTAGACTTTACGTTTTCAAAATTTACATTTTTAACCCAAAACTTTTAAGGTTTCAAAAGTGGCAATTTAGTCCTCGGACTTAAAATCAACGTTTTCTAGCAAGTTTCAAGGAATGACAATTAGGTCCCTCAACTTGTAGTTTCACATAATGACACATTAAGCCCTTGTACTTATTTTAGCTTTATTTGTAGGAAACAAACTCAATCAATCTTGCAAATATTAACGTGTTTGGGCCAGTAAGTCATATAAATGCATGAAACAAAGCAAGTATCAACAAACTGCATCTCAATGTACGGTAACGGTTGCAATGCAAGTCAAATCATAACATGTGTGAAAACCAGAATGGTTACATCTGGAATATGTTAACTACGAAGGTTTGTGATTTTTCAGGTTAAGCGCGTAAAATGGAGAAGTTAGAGTAGTTAGAGATGAAGCAGAACGGTCAAAGTTAATAAACATAGTAAATGGTGTTGTTCGGGATTGGTTTCGGGCCGAATGCTAGCTTGGAGTTGCGAGAAAGATAAAAGAATGAAGTCTCAAGCTTGTTGGTAAATTATGTAAAGTTGGAATGCATGCAAAGCCAAAGAAACAGAATGCTTTATTACATTATTTTATTATAAAAGTCAAAAGTAACAATTATGTTTTTTATGTTACTTTATTTTATAATATTTTTGTTACTTTTTCTAGAGTTTTCTCCCAAAATGATGTTGGTGCAAAAAATATTTACCAATATGGTGTTGTTTGGAAACTATTTACCAAAATAGTGTTTTTAAATATTTATTTAGTACTCTCTCCTAATCTCATTGAATAACTTTAATTTATTAAATAATTAATGTTTTAATCATGTAATATTTGGTCTCTAACCTAAATTAATTTTTACGTGAATCTTAAAATATTTTTTTCTTGATATAGTCTACATTGAAAAACAAACTTGTTCTAAAAATCGGTATTTAATGTGATATTCAATAATTTCACTGTTACCCTCTTAATCTTAATTTTTATGTTTTAAATCAATATAACAAAATATCAAATTATGAGGACTATCGTTAGTAGAATCACACATAGGGTTTTTTTCTGTTATTATATACAAATTTTTAGTTTTTCAGAATAGTTTTTTTTTCTTTCAAAGTAAGTTTATTAATTTTCTGCATAACTTAAGATCCGAATCAATCGATTAATCTGATTTTGATCATGAAAGTCAAGTATGTATGATCTCATACTTCCATTTTTAGAATCTTTTATAATAATTGTTTTAACAATTTTTGAAATTACTTTTATTTCTCTTTTTAATCATGTCATTGCAATTTTTGAAATTACTTTTAATAATTGTTAGTTTATAAAAAGTTGATCCATTGACCATAAAAGTTACTTTATAGAAACTTGAAATAAATTTGAAAAATTGACTGAAATGACACTAACTTATAGGAAAAAGTAAAAGGAAATTGACTTTTAGGGTGTATTTAACAATACCCAATATTAATCGTATGGTGACATAGCATTTTTTTCTTTGCATTCTATAAATGTAGTTTGAATCGTTTACTAATAATGATAAGTTTGACCAGTTTATTCAATTAAATCTTTTTGTTTTTTTAAAGGGGTGTGATAAATACACCAACATATCTTCCTATACTAATAAATAAAAATCTTTTTTGGACACGTGTCACTTCCTTGTGATTTCTCATCTTATTTTTCTAATTATCTCTCATATTAAATAATAATAATTTTAAATAAAATATTAGATAAGAATAAATATTTAGATAAGGATAAACGTTTGTTTTTATTGTGATCATATTAAATAATAATAATAATAATAATAATAATAATAAATTTAAACAAAAAACTAGATAAGAATATAAACGTTTGTTTTTATTATGATCATAGTAAATAATAATAATAATTTTAAACAAAAAATTAGATAAGAATATATATTTGTTTTTCTATAAATGGTAAATATACCAAATTAGTCAAACTTGGGAATGATTAAGTACTTTAATACATTATTTTATTCTAAAGTCAAAAGTAATAATTATGTTTTTATGTTATTTTATTTTATAATACTTTTGTTATTTTTTTTATATTTTGTTATACCATTATTAGTATTAATATCAATATTAATAAATAAATAATCAAAACACTTTATTATAAACACGAAAGTAAAAAAGTTCATCAAAAATAAATAAATAACGAGTCTCTATTAAAAAAAATAAACGTGCAAACATTAAAACAATTAATCGCCTAGATCGACAAAACCACTTTCACGATGGTAGAGATATGCCCAAGAAAATATCGATACCAATAGCAGTGTTATGTGGTCAAAATCGATTCGTTTCATCACGACACTGATAAAACCCATAAAAAACCCATATCAATGGTCAAGTTCTCGGTATAGAATAGTGTGTTTCTTGTTTTAAGTACAAATAAGATTTATACATGAGGATCCCCTTACCTAAATTTAGTCTTCATAAGATGCTTTAGGATTAAAAAAAATAGTTAAGTAGGATTATTTTAGCTGAAAGTTTCAAAAGTTGTTTGTATACTTTTTTGTTGGGTAACACTTAAATAAGTAAAATATAATATCGATATAAAAATTAAAACATCATTAAATAAATTTGATTCGTATATTTGCACACTTGAAATTCTTAATATGTCATATTTAAGTATAACGCTTATTTTGGATAGAGTTATTATATATAAATTAAAAAATTAGAAAGATAACAGTATTTTAAGATATTAATAATAATACATCACTAAAAACATATATTAACTACGGATCAACAAAGATTATTTCTGTGTTTACCCATGAAAGAAAATAAAAAAGGAAGATCCATTGACTCTACCACTTTCTTTTTGTGACATTTTCATAAAAAATTAACACAAATCCTCTATACACTAGATTTTTTTTTTTAAAGGAAAATTTCATTAGGCCCGTTCCTCGCCTTCCATATGCACCAACAACCAATTCTAATCAACCCCTTTATGATTTCCCTTTTAGGGCCATTAGACATTGACATTTTCTTGAAAAGTGTAGTGAGAAGCAGTGAGAATTTATTAGTTTACAGAAACTTGAAAAGTTGACTTGTGAGTAAAAATTAAAAAAAAAAAGTTGACTTTGGAGTGCATTTAACACAACCCTTTTCGAATTGCCCTTCAAATTGAGTCATAGCATAAGGGGGAGGGGCATAAGTGATAGGGGCTTAGTGATGGGTGTGATCGCGTGAAACACTGCCGGCTGCCGCCAGTGGCAGACCCAGAAATTATTTGCTAGGGGTGCAGATGAGTTGTTCAACCATATTTTCAAGGGGTGCGATCGGGTTTTTTTGCCTAAAATATACACTAAACTTTTTTTTTCAAGGGGTGCGGCCGCCCACCCTGGCCAAAGGGTAGGTCCACCCCTGACTGCCGCAACCAAGCCCATCACGGTGGTGAAGGGCTTGTGATTGTTTGGCAATGTCACAATTTTAATGGTTGGGTTTCCTTTAAAAAAAAAAATCATTTTAAAACTATTTATAAACCGACCTAACAGACGACCTTTTTTATAAAACTTGACTGTATAAGTTGTCATCATACTCAGTAAATCCCACCAATAGCAAAGCTAAGGTAGGGTCCGAGGAGTGTAAGATGTAGATAGCTGCAATTTGAGAACTGAAATTCAGATCAAAACCTCTTGACTGCTGCAATGTCTGATCAAATGACTGCTACTTCCTAAAAATGAACCTTGATTCTGTTTACCATCATAATATGAGGGTCTTACCAAGGTCCTTTATCAGAACTCATGCAACCTCCTTTTTCTGCACAATTGCAGCAATTTCTTTAATTCTGGCTACAACTCGCTGACACATTAAAAAGACTTATCAAGATCCAGTTAATGCATAACCATTAACACCCAATCTTAGGCATCAATTACTTCAAGCAATGTGCTTTAATATTTGGTTCCCATGACCTGAGGATGCAAACTACGAAAGGGAAAAACCATGGTAACATGAGGTTAATATTATGCACAAACGATATTGTTAACTTAGATGAATATTGGATTTTGCTTTGGGTTCAAGAAATAACTGACCAATGTTCCAGAGCATCTTAAACAGGACCAGCATTCATGATGAACATCTGCCAAAGTGTCTTTAGAGTTCATGTTCCACAGTAAAATTGAAATCCAGTGGAGAAGAATGCTGTATTTTAATAAATCCCAACAGCCGGAACTATTTTGATAAAATCCGGGCCCAACCGACCACACAAACCCCTTCTTTTTCAAGAATGGACAATTGCATGAAGCATATTATCATAGTCCCGCCCGTTTACAACTCCTGCTTGCATATGTTTTTTTACCACAGACCACTTCAAGCGGGTAAGTGGCACTACTTGAAATTGCTCTACCTGCTGAACCGGTTAACAAAGTTGCAATATTGCCAACTTTATCTTTTTTACGCCTTCCGAAATGTATCGTATGCCAAATAGTTTGTAGCAGCATACAGGAGACCTAAAATAAACTTGGTATGAGGCCCTATTAGAATTCTGCAGGCCCCTCTTCCTTTACAATCTTTAAAAAAGCGTCTACAAGTTTGTTGTACATGCCCCTCTGAAAAAAAAACACAAGGTGACAAGATAGGCGAGTCAGGACATTTACAATAAAAAGCGCTTTTTGTATAGTTATTAGGGCAATTAAGATTTAAAGTTTAAAGAATTTACTCATGAAAAAATAATATTGCGGGACTTATGTGCTAATTAAGCAGAAGTCTATAGGTTTTGTCATAATGGTCATAAGCCCCTTACATTATGGTTGTGATTACAAAAAAAAGGGATATTATTATGATAATAGTATCAATATTTATTAAGGGAATGAATTAAAAGATTGTATATACAAAAAACAAACTTTTGGCCAACTTTCAGGCTGTTACAAACCACCAATTTGCGATATATCACAACTCAAGCCACCAATTTCCGATAAAACACAACTCAAACCACCAATTTGCGAGTAAACGGTCTAAATTTCCACCTCTAGTTGAAAGTTATTTCATTTGTAAATAAAAAAGGTCATCTTTTTTACCTAGACCGTGAGTCGGGTTTTGACTTAGGTATGACTCAGGTAAGCACATATGGTGAAGTTCATTCCAGCAACAACACACTTGCAATTCATGACTCAGGTTACGAAGCTTTGACTTTTCTCCGAGTTTAGGAGTCAACCTTTTCTTGATAGTATCTTACGCAAATAACTGCACAAGATGTTGTTAAAATTATCATAATAATGAAAATGTAGAATGTAAAAGTGAAAAAAAAAAAAATATCATTAACCACACAAAAAGAGTAGCAGATCATCAGAAAATCATGGCGGCAAATTACGGGTCAAAGAAGCAGGTTATCCAAATGCCAAAAACTAATTATAGTGCGTTAAAGATGTAATAAGCCCATAATCACTTTCAAAATAGCCAAAACTGCATATATAGAGGTCTGGTGATCTTTTTTCAACTTATATACCATCATTCTAAGTTTATTTTCTCTACTATTCCTTCAATAATCTGAATTTCACGACAATTAACAATGACAAAAGTGATTATACCAATACCAAGCAGCAAAATACAGATTCAAACACTATCTACTGGACATTTGGTGGAGAAGAAAATAACCATCGAAGGTTAGGGCGGGAGAGAATGAGGATTTACATCTGATAAACAGGAGGCCGTTTGGTCCATATGGTTTGCCATTTTTCCACGTTTAGCCCCCATCTTTTTAAAATAACATGTATGTTCTCTGTGGTTTGATCATTGGTTACTCGGATAGTCCCCGGAGTTGATGACCGTTAGTTTTCTCAGTTAAATCCATGTAAATGACAGAATTGCCCTTACTAATTAAAAAACCAATTTAAACAATATAAAACTTAATTAATCTTTAAAAAGCTCCCGTAGGCCCACCTCTTTGATTTCCATCTCCACCCCTTCTGTGTTTCTCCCACAACTCTAAAAATTATCCTCCGGCCGGCCAAGATCCGCTCGCCGGAAAAAAAAAAACAGATTTATTGATACATGAATTTCTACATCCATAAGTATAACCATGGTCACATACACAACAGATAGTAGGTTTAAATTTTAAAAACACAATTTAATGAAGATTTAACTTAATCTGAACCCAAATTTAACGCATAACTGAAGACAAAGAAAACTCATCTTGCTATGCTCCTTCACCAGCTTGCTGAAGCCCCCTAACCTAGTTTAACATCAAACAAACATATCCAAATTAATGAAATAAGAACACCAATTTAAGAAGGGAATGTGAGTTAGAGTTCAATTACCTTCAAATTGAACATTCTGGATGAGTACAACTTCGCCGCTCAAGAAGCTCTGGAGACTGCCAGTGGCTCGAGCTTTCGTTCGACTCCGGCGCTGACGTCACGGTTCAGGGAACGTCCGATTCATTCATGGGGGAGAATAAGTCCGGGCGTGTGGTGGGAGTTTGGAGGTGTTTATTTGGTGAGAGTGAGGCAGATTGGTATGGGGTAGATCCGGCGGTGAAGGTTTAAGACGGGTGGTGGTGGTGGTGTATGTTTGATGAAGGAGACGGGATGGTTTTGGTGAGGATTAGTTTATTGAAGATTGAGATATGTTTGGTTGGCTCAGTTGAGTACTTTATTATTTAGTTTTTGTTTTAATTAGTAAGGGTAAATTTGTATTTTTACACAGACTTAACTGAATAATTTAACGTCCATCCAGTATAAGGACTAACCGAGTAACAAATGAGCAAACCAAAGGGAACATAGATGTTATTTTAAAAAGGTGGGGACTAAAGGTGAAAAAATGGCAAACCACAGGGACCATCCGCGCAATTAAGTCTATAAATTATATAAAGGAAATATCTCACGCAACTAAAAAATATGCATATGACATAAAATTGCTTAAAGCAACCCATAATCAAAATTTTTCAATTTCTTTTTTTTTAAATTTAAAAGACAACATATTAATTTTGAAATAAAGTTTAAATTTACATAATTTTAAATTTATAATTTACACAACTTGAATTATAGAAAATCTGAAATGAAAAGATACACATGGAAAATCTTCTATTGCTAAATATTAAACATTACGTTCAAACCATATAACCCAAACAGTTCAACTTGATTTAAGGGCTAATATGCATCTAAAAGCAGTTACAAATTAAGGGGAACATAAGAATATATAATGTGTATTGAGCCCTCCTCTTTAGTGAAAATAACTCGTTCAAGGAAACTTTAATCAACAAGTTTAGCCTTTCTACAAAACTACAAATAAAGTATGAAACCAATATAATTTTAGTCTTCGATCTCACCAATCACGCTATCTCACCCATTGCCAAAATCGGTGATTGATTTTGTTTCGCTTTTGCTATTTTATACATAGTACTTTACTCGAATAAATAAGTCTAAATTGGGAAAATGATCCAGTCATCCCACAATGAAGTCCTTTTTTCAAATATATACGTTTGTTTTGGTCTTTAAAAAAGATAAATAAATATTATATTACGTATGGATTAGTGGTTGAGAGATTTAATTGGTCTTATTTAATTTTCTTAGACCATGCGTAGTGGTAAGGGTGAATAATGCCCCCACCCTTGGGAGTTTTCCACCATGTGGCAGTACAGTCAGCAAGGGGCATTATTGGGCGTTTTTCTAAAATGGGTGTAGTGGGGATGTGGGCATTATGTTAAAGGGTGTAGAGAATTAAATAAAAATAAAAAAACCAACAAAAAAAGCTATTGGCCAAAAAAGGAAGATTAAATGTGATTGGCCCTTCAAATTTGCTCCAAGCGTGACTTTAAACATGCCAAAACACAAAAACCAGCCAAACGCGCCCAGGGGAGTGGTTCCCCAGCGTGTTTGGGCGGGATTGGGCGTGATTGGGGGCAAAAAACGCCCATTACGTTTGGTCTTAAACACTTTTAAGTTCTTGAAATTTAATTCCATGCTATCCCAAATCATTTTTATCGGTTAAAGCAACCAACACTAGTTTAGTGGTATCAAGGAGTGTAAAATTTAAGAGTATATTTAGTGGGTGGGTTTTTGTTCTAAAATAAAGTATATGATGTATTTTTGATTTAAAGTTCACATAGATTATGAAAACACATTCACACAAAAACACCTAACTAATGATTTGGAGAAATTTTATGACAAGAATAATTTTAGGTTAAATTAATTTGACAACTTCCCTGATGGAGAAAGTCAGAAATCTTGGAAAAAGCGCCATCATTCTTAGTCTTGATGATTAAGGTCTTAGAGAAATGATGAAGCGAAAACTACAACCAGTGTTTGAACATTGAGCAAAGCTTGAAAGCTTGCACAATGCCAAGTTTCTTTCCGGTATAATATATCTCAAGAAGCATTTATACCCCTTTCCGGTGGCGTCAGCTCAACAAGTTCAATAAGATGATTCTTGATCTTGAAAACATTAAAGTTGAGTTGGATAGAGCAGTTATCTTCCTCACTTCCTACGAGTGTCCCATGTGTTTTCCGTCGAGACCCTGATGTATGTAAGAGAACACCTCACAATGGAGGAGCAGGTTGTTGCTCTGAATTCAAAAAGAATCTTAGAAACATAGTGATTTGACCGAGGAATCCCGTAAAGTGCTATTTATGAGGAAAGGGGTGATAAAAGATGACTTTGTTTCACCAATATTGCTTCCTGATAACAATCCAAGTAGAAACCACGATCACACACGTTTTTTATGTAATCCAGAGAAGCAATAAAGACGATGCACCTTCCCCCAAGTGCAAAACAGCAACGACAAATTTGAAAGCCAAAACAAGATATCAACTTTACACATGATGAATTCTATCAAGTTATGACTTCTTATATTACAAATCCACAAGTATCATGCAGAATATTATAGAGCACAAAAATGTGCATTGCAAAATCAGTTTGAACTGACTTAGAGTACTGACTTAGTAATAAAATATTTAACACAATTTAATGATCATGTTGTGCATAGTTTAGATCGCCAAGTTCATCTCACGAATATAAATGATCTGTTTTCAAAAGGTTGAACGGTCCTTGTAAGAACATCACACAAACAGCAACAATATTCGATGGTCTCAAGCTTCAAACAATGGAAATCAAAACCTCATTATCTCCTAACCATGTAATAGAAATTATTACTGCTTCAAAACCCACACCTTTCATTCATTGCAAATTTACATTAAATAGGCTCTAAACAAACTAACCATGTAACACATTATCTCCTAAAACTCCTACATTTATACCGCGTTTTCTTGACCCACTAAACCTACCCACGACTACTTAAAATCACTAATAAATATGTGACTTAATAAACAAACTTCCTGCTGACCAGTATCCACTTTTGACCCGTATCCATGACCTGCTTAGAACCTGCTAAAATTAACCCTACAATCACCTCCCTTACCCTTTACCTGTTTCTTCTTTCTTTCTTGGTAGAAAAAAAACCTTCTTTCTTGCTTCTTCTCTTTCTTGATCGGTTCACAAAGATCCGACTTGTTTCTTGCTCTTGCTTAGTCACTTGCTTCAAACTTGCTCTTGGTTGTTTTCATATTAACCCGTTTTGGCAGCCCTATACAACATCCTACGGTACTGTTTCATCACCGATGCTGTCCTGAAACAGCCTCCCAACAGCTCTCAAATCACACCGGTACGCCACTTCCCGATAACCTAACACCTCTCTCTTCCCGATAACAGCCTTATACAACAACACAGTAAATTAATTACATCAGTAGCTACATTACATAATGATTGTTCCTATACTTACAAGGGAACTAAAGCAAAATTTCTAAAGAAACAGATATAGTGAAACTTCAGAAACAAAAGTCTCTTCAACCAGTTGAGTATCAATCTCTTGCGATACATGCTTAAAAACGTACGCTGGAGAGTTTAGGAACAAACAAATTATCAAAACATTATGAAAACCATCTTGACATTGTAATGACCCGTACTCAAGTCACTTGAATTCTATATCACAGCTCTGTTTTCAATTGTCACTAGATGTATACATTATATATACTTCTGAAGTTTGAACACCACAGTGCATATATACGTTTTTACACATATAATTCTCGAGTTATATCCATGATTTAGCATGCCTTACAGTTTTGTCAAGAATATATAGCATGTACAAATAATTACCATTTGACAACACTTGATCATTGTTACTGTATGTTTGCTACTGATCTGGGTAAACAGAACACACTATCACAACAAATTTTGTATTTAAAACCCTAAAGTGGCTTCAATTAACACCCACTCGTTTGATTCTGATGTTTGATGAAGTGATTATGATGCTAATATGTGTTCATAGAAGCAGACACAGGCTGTATATAAGATACCCGACGATTTACAAGTGTCCTAGATTTTCTTTACTTGCTGCCTTGCCGAGAAACAAGTCCTAAGTAGCAGCTGCTATAATCCACAAACCCTTACGTTAAATAAACAGACGTTCTTGACTGGTATACATGTTATGCTAGACCATACTTCATTTCTCATAGAAGTGGGTTTCATTGAAGCATTTCATCAAACAGATGGTGTGCATAGCTGGTTATCACGTTGACATAATCAATGTCGAAGAACCCATTATATTTATGCACAAAATGCAGGAAATCCTTTTGGGACAAATCCCCATATAGTAGCAAAGCCTCTAACACAACAATTATTGCTTCCTGATTAACCGGCAAGCAAACACATATCGTATATCTCTGTAGCAGCAACATGATTATATGGTGTGTACAGAAGCCAACAATATATTATTCCAGAAAATCATAAACATAATACAAAGTTCGGTTCAGTTTCGCTTGAAGTCTGTTAACGGAGATACATAATACAAAGTTCGGTCTGGCCACTTATCCGGAGCAATAACCGGATTTTCCATATCCATATGTCAAGTCACTATGGTGCATTGTGTCCTTGGTGTTTAACTAAATAAGACATTCAAGTAGGGGCTAGTAATCTGTATCACAGGTCAAAATCAGTGTCATGATCCATTGTTTTTATTTGTGTTAATTGTAACTTAAAGTTATACAAAGTTATGGATTCCAGCTAAGGGTAACCAATGTTGGTTTCAGACCCAAGATCTGTTGGTGCTTTTGTATTTACTGAAAAGTGATAACCAAAACTACCAAATTGCAGAAAGAAAAAGTGGAGAAAAACGCTTGTTTATTCCATAACCAAACCATGCCTTATATAGGCAATTACATGCAACGTAAAAACTGACTCATTCAAATTAATAATGACTCATTTGATCCGGCTAAGAATTAACACATGCTAAATAGACTTCTAACGGTCACAATGACCATGCAAATATTATTTGAGCTTTTTATCCGGCTGACTTATTCGTTTTTGAAATCCATGAGTCAAGATTATCCAACAACCAATTTACTTCAAGTGATGCGTACGCCACAAAATAGACATCAGTAAAACTTTATAGTTGTTTGGATTCCATGAAAATAAATTGAAGGAAGTTTGAGATATCATGCTTCAAGAGTTCAAGGATCACATGAATTACTAGAAACATATAACAGTTTCTTGAAAAACATTTAATTTCTTATTTTTTTTTCATGGGTTAGGGCAACCATAGATTATTAAAGAATCATACATAAATATAATAATTCAGAAAATTGGCTTTATTCATGCATAATAGCCGCTTTTGCTTTGGATTTACACACATCCTTCCACACATCCATTGCTTTTGATCTCCGTCAAAAGGCATCACAAAAACTTTTTTAGTACTCCTTCACCCGATTAAAATAATAAACAAACCAACATTAACAATGACAATCATATAGCTATATCAGCAAAAATCATGCTTCACAACTACGTCATGAAGTTAATGTACTAGTGTACTACAACAGAATAAACTTTTATTATTCTCCTCTCCCTCTATGTTCTTATTTAGTTTATAAGGGATTCCTATTTCCTCTCCCCTCGGATTTTAAATACGAACAAATACATTAGCAACCAAATCATGAATAATTAAAGATTGACTCGATATGCGCTTCAATTGGACAGTAATTTAGGGGAAAACCTCTTCTGCAAAGCTTATAATTTTGATCGATTTTGACAACCAACTGACTTTAAAACTTTCCAGTGCTCCTTCATGTGGTTAAAATAATAAACAAAACAACATTAACAAAGGCTATATCATATGTTTAAATTAGCAGAAATAATGCCTCACAGCTATATCATGAAGTCAGTGTACTATACAGATAAAAATGGTTCTTATTATTTAGTTTATGAGGGGTTCCTAACTTCTAAAAACCCTAACATACATTTCATATAGCAAACAATAGAAATATCAAATCAAAATCAACAACATCAAGCAATCAAAAGCTAGATCCATATGTTTAATGTAACAACTGAAAATCACCAAACGGAATCGCGTAATGAAACCCTAGCTTACGATTTTTTGGTCTGCACAAGAGAACGAGCATGAAATTGGAAGAGGTCGTATAAGCCGTCGGCATAGACGCGGCCCGGCCTGTCGGTTGGTGGTTCCAACATTCAATTCTGCTGTTGTGTTGTTCACCTTCCATTATTGACCACAGACTTTGATGGAGGGGAGAATTTGGGGGTCTCAGGTGGCGGCAGCATAGTGCTCCGGCGGTGGTGGTGGTCGTCCTAGACCCAGCAACAGCGGTGGCGTCTCAGGGTTGTGCGATTGGGGGGAAAGACATGTCAGATGGGAAAACAAAGCCCGCCAAGGGTTTTGTTGAACTTTTGGGGCAACTAGATTTTGCTCCGCCCGTTTTGCAGGCCTTAAGCCGAATATTTCTCTCTCAAAACATGTACGTATGTGTTTCGGTTACTTATGCATACTACTAATAACACAATCTCAAAAAAATTACATTGAGTCAACCAATTAAATTAAAACACTATACTACTTTTGCTTAAGAAAAACAAAAACGATAGAAAAACAATAATTTTAAATTTAGGGCAAAACTGTAATTTTTCAGGATAAATGAGTGTGCGCCAAGCAGCCGCCTGACACAAATAAAAATTACACCGAGACAAACAATTAAAATAAATGACTACTATAGTTTTGTTAAAAAAAACTAAAACGATGGCATAACTGTAATTTTACACCGGGGGTAAAATCGTAATTTGACTGGGAAAACAAAGGAAAACGATGGCAAAAATGTAAATTTAGACTGAGGGGAAAAGTGTAATTTGGCTGGGTGGGGGAAAAAACAAAACTAATGTCAAAACTGTAAATTTAAACGGGTCAAAATCGTAATTTTGTATCGAGGGCAAAATGGTAATTTTTAGTGGGGGGCAAAAGCATAATTTTTTTCAACTGTGGGTAAAAACGTAATTTTGAACTGATGGCAAAATCGTAATTTTAAAGCGAGGATAAAATCGTAAATTGGTTGGGCCAATGGGGGAGTGCCAAACAGCTTCCTGGCACTATTCCCCCATCTTATGTCTGTAGTTATACACTGGGGCAAAATCGTAATTTTAATTTTACGGGGAAAGCAAACAAAAACAATGACAAAAATGTAAATTGAAATTGAGGGCAAAATCGTAATTTAGCTGGGAGGAACAAAACGAAACTAATGGCGAAACTGTAAATTTAAACAGGGCAAAATCGTTATTTTGAACTGAGGGCAAAATTGTAATTCTTAACTGGGGCAAAAGAATAATTTTATTTTGAAATGGAGGTAAAAACATAATTTTAAACTATTGGTAAAATCGTAATTTTAAAGCGGCGATAAAATCGTAATTTGATTTGGCCCAATGCCTAAAAGGTATGAGGTAAAACTATAAAAATAAAAAAAAGAAAAAAAGAAAAAAGGAAAAGAAGTCAAAAAGAATAAAAAATAAATACTGTTCATGAAACTTCCTAAATGTTATATAGATAATAAATAGAAAAGTGACCCGCGCGTTGCGCCACGGGCAACGAAATTGGCGTGCAATCGATCAGATTTACACCAATTATTTTTAAGCTTATCATACTTCTTTCGTCATCAAAATCCGAGTAACAACTATAACTACAACGTTATATAAATATTTGTGTACACTAATAAACACGTTGAAGCTCCAATCTTAACATCTCCACACATAAACTTCTTAGCAATCCACGTACTATCTCCTTATGTCAAACAACGTCAATTTGTTAACTTCCTATGAGATTATTTGGTAAACAGAGAACACCCTGTACATCGATAAAACAACAAAAAAGGATAAAACACCTTAAAAGGGGAACAAAAGAAAAGTAATTAATCTCCAAATATATCTTCTTTCCAGGATTGTATATGTACGGAGCGCATAATCGTGTTTCCATCTATAGTAGACGCCATTATACCTTTTCTTTCACAATAACACCTACTTTGCTCACTACAATATTATCCACACCTTCCAACTTTATAAACTACACTTTTCTCATCTATTCTAAAATGATAAATATCAGATCAAGGCACAATTGGTCAAGCTTCAAATAAGTTGAGGGTGAACTGGTCAAGAGATTCACATACACAAAACACATACTTTGCAACAGTAGACATAATCTATAAAATCAATTCAAATTCATACACTATTATATATTATATATGATTAGTATCAATTTCTAGCAGTAGGTATACACTATAAAATCAATTGAAGTGGGAATGGTTACCTGTAAGCAAAACAAATCAGGTTTAAACGCTTGAACGATTGTCTTGGTGCTCTAGATGAAAAAGTGGACGATATAGAGGCTAAAGCAGTGACAAACAACAGTGTTGTCGTAGTGGTTCATCCAATCTCCCAACTAATTTGCAGAAGAACAAATATTGAGTTCGAAGAGAATTTTTGTGAGTTCAATTAGGGTTGAAAGGTTTATAAAAGATATTGATAATCGAGATAAATGAAATACCTTCTCGTGGTTCTTGGTTGTCAGTCATCTTCATCGTCTTCGTCATCAAAGGAAGCCACCTCGTCCCGCTGTCTGAAACAGTATTCACCATCACCGCCTGAATCTGTTTAATTACTATAACTGAACTTAACTTGCATTGCAAATCATTGGACGGGTAATCGGTTCACATAGGGAGAATCGGGTTAACCAGAATAACATCAGCAATCCTACCAAACTGCATTCATAAATATCAAAACTTCCTCTTCTACTTCGTTTAACAACAACAATCCTAAGGAACAACAGCCATCATGTCACCTTCACTCTACTTTTCTTATTCATTTTTCTGTTAAAACCCAAACCCAACACACATTCACCCTTCTTTTTCTTCTTCTTCTTCTTCTTCTTCTTCTTCTTCTTCTACAACTTACAAACAAACACCAACCCTAATATTCTATTATACCAGCTGCATACTACACATACTCTTTTTTTATTCCACGCCACAACAACAAACAACCATTTGTTCTACTTCTTCTTTATACGATGAACACACACAAACCCTAAAGTTAATCTACAGATGCAACTCTTATTTTCTACCTTATGGGAACACAAAACAAAACCAACAATCTCCTAACCCTAATATTTCAAACCAGCCGCAAACTTGCAACATTACACCTTACTTTTTCGTTTTTCTAAAACCACAAAATCATAGCAAGCGGACGAATAATCTGACCAGATAACAACTCTCAGATGAGCCGATGCTCACCATCATCAAGCAAACAACAGAAATAAAGCAATAACCACAAACTAAAAATTAGGGATTACACAACTGAAATAGAATCTCATCGAACAGCAAATCTCCCACCATCGAGCTCTAGGATGAGCTCTAGCGTTAGTTGTGTGTCTCGGAGATCGGGTCTGATGCGCCACCATACCATTCGCCGGAACCACCATCGTGTTCATTTTCGTTTACCCATATCATCACCGTCGTAATCGATACTCGCCGCCGGCGGAGTGTGTACGGATCTCCTGATTCTCTTTCTCCCGATCTCTCTCTCTATCCAGACTTGTCTGAGAAAGATGGTCTGTGGATTTCATATGAAGAGGACGGTGAGCTTATATGCCTTCCACCGCCCACACTACCCAATGACAGAAACTGAGACACCAAAACTAATACTAAGCACAATGTACAACTCTTTATGCATACAAATGTTGAAAATTATAGTATATATAAAATTTTTAAGGTCAAGGGTGTACCCACCCCAAGCCGAGTGGGCGGGCGCACCCCTACTTTGTTTTCACTTTGTGGGCGTGCATATAAGGAACTCAGCATGATGTTAAGACGCGATGACATGGGGAACACCATGCAGCGCATAGTGGCGCCGTTGGGGGTGCCCCTACTCCCTACTGGGGATGAAGACATTGTCCACGACGAAGCCACCCCTTCTTTTGTAGATTGTACTTTATGCGTCTAGGGTTGTACATAAGGATTAAAAGATGAATGATGAGTATTTTCATGAAAGTTAAAAGAGGGTGATGGTGTAATGTTGAGATGACACATAACAACGATGAATGGTGAATAAAAAAGCTCATTCCCTTATAATAAACTTGTTGGAAAGTCTTTTTGATGCAGGTGGATCCCATAAAAGGTGCTCTAACAAATCTTTTTTCATCCAATCTCCTATTATAATATTTATAAAGGCCAATCACTATCACAGTGAACATGAATGAATTTGGAGCTATAAAAACAGGCAAAGTTCCCTTCATTTTAGGAATACAAAGTGTGACAAAAGTGATCATGGCATACTCAGTACTATGCTTGCAAGCAAGTGGTTTCATGCTCTATGCAATGAAAGCTGCAGTAACCTAGTAGTTTCTGCTCGAAACATGAAACAAAACTGATGAGCTGGGGAGGCAAACGACAGACCTCAACTCAGTGGTCTTGTCGAATACGGATGATACATGGGTTCTGCAGACGTCAATGCGGTTCTGCAGACGACATTACTAGAGATTTGGAAGAGCCGAAATGAATGTGTTTAACTATTGACGCTGACCAATTAACTTGTGAAGGGCCATATGAAGTACAATCGTTCGGGTAAAGATGCCATATCGAAGTCATATAGGTGGGTACAGTATTAGGATTTGAGGTTTTGGAAGGATTCTTGAAATATTTTTTTCCAGTGATATATAATATAGATAACAATGTTAAAAAGAGTGCTCTTATATCTCTAATTATTTCTTTCTATACATATCATAACATGTTTATCCAAAGATCAAAAACTAAAAAAATGAAAAAATAATCAGAGTGAGCATATATCTTGCAGAAGGACATTTTGAAGGATCCTTAACCAAACTAACTTATGATCAGAACCAAACTAACCACATAAAAAAATTGACTGTTCATTTCTAAGCATCAGACAATAAAACCAACCACATAACAATGAGTCCAGTAGCAGATAATACTTACCATCTCGATCTATGGTGATGCTACATGTTGCTCTGAATCGTAGTCCTAAACACCCAATTAAAATCTTGCTGTAAAGAATCAAGAAATCAAGATTAAGTTCGATGTCAAAAGAAGAAAATGTGATGCAGAGATCACGAACCTGTAACTATCGATGTCGCCGTATGCTGATCACTAAAATTCGGTCGTTGAATTGGTGATTCAGAAGTGTGATTTTGAGTGAATCTTTGAGAATCAGTCGTGTTATATTGTGAGAGAGAGAAAGAAAGTAAAAGGTAAAGTTTGTGAAATGTGGAGACACGTGGATTCAAAATAGCAATGTACAAACAACATTACTCAAGATACAACATGCAATAACACAAAACATATGTTATGCATAGAGTACAACCACCATATGCATAGTTATGTTGTAAATTAGAGTGTATATAAATATGTCAAGACACGTCGGATAGTTTTGTAGATCAAGGGACATAATCTCATCACATGTTATAACACATATCAGACTTTTTTTTAACGCACGGATCAGACTTTTAGAGGAGATTTTCTACATGTTGCCCTAAGATGATATGTAGTGCTACACATCTCCATGATTGTGTAGTTTCGTTTTTGTAGTTTATTCTGTATCAGCTTCTTGCAGTTTTCCTATATATTAATATAGTGAATGCTGTTCGAAAAAAAAAAAGAATAATGCCTCTATCCATGGGTATTTTACGACACGTGTCATTTCAGTCAGCAAAGGGGCATTATGAGACGTTTTTTACGAATGGACGTAGTGGAATAATGCTCAATAATGCCCCATCAATAATTACCCAATTATTGTTTTCTTGTTTTTTTAATTTAAAATTAATGATATTTGATTTGGAATGATCTCATTGACCAAACAATTTGAAGAGAGGCGTTGATAAAACCACGTCTTGGAGGATATTTTTGAAAAAAATGCCCCCAGGGGCGGTCCTTGGGCGTTGTGGAGCGTTTTTTTTTGTGGAAAAAACGCTCATAAACCTTCCACTACGGCTGGTCTAAGACTGCTGGGAGTGGGGCTTGGTTGGGGGCTTGGGTTGACATGTGGCGGAGATGGGCTCCACCAGGCCACCCCAAAAAAAGTGAGGTGTGAGAGCGGCGTGGGTGGACATGTGAAAATTTATATATATATATATATATATAGGGTTGGGTTCATTTCAGAACCCCACTTTTAAACAGAACTCGCAGAACCAATTTTGACCAATCATTAAATTTTAGTTTTAAAAATTAAAAAGTAAATAAAAAGGGTATATCAGTCATTTTTAAAGTATTGCACTTCTTAATTAATTAATTATTTATTTATTCTTTCTTCTCTCTTTATCCTCTCTCATCTCTCTACTTTTTACGAATAAGAATATATAGGTTTACACATTCAGATTATTGCCTGTTATTTTCAAACGAATTATCTATTTACATATGTATAATTAATTATTTTTTAAGTTTCACATACATGTAAATACGTATTAACATGTATGTAAATCTTCCAAATGATCATAAATTTCTACCTTTTAATCATTAATTTATAAAAAAAAAAAAGAAACAAATGATTACACAGGTGTAAATAACAAAAGAATGTATGTAATAAATTTATATGAACAGAAACATAGTTCAAATCTATATTTACACATACGTGAATAGATGTTCACACATATGTGTAAATCAACTAATTACATATATGTACTTGTTCAAAATATGTGTAAATAAATGATTTACATACATATAGACATTTAATCAAACGCCAAGCATCCAATATTTTTAAGGAAGAGATCATTTTACTAATAAATTTAGCTTACTTAAATACCTAAACAAGAAAATAAAAACAGTAGGTAAACACAAGTTACCGTAGTTCTCTATTCTTTATCTGATTACACATGTATCCACTTTGAATAATTGATTATCAATATTCAATTTTAACTCAGTCTTTGCTTGTATCATCATTCTGGCATATTGGAAATTGGCTTAGTGGATTTTTTATAATTCCATCACCAGATATCTCTTCGATCATTCTTTTTTTTTTTCTTTTTCTTGAAAAGCCTTCAATAGTTCTTCTTTAAGAGATAATTGTTTAAAATACGAAAGTCAAGTTGGTTCTTCTTTAAGAGATAATTGTTTAAAATATGAAAGTCAAGTCCTACAAATCAGGAGTTTAATTAGGCATAGACAAATGACAATTTCTAATATCCGAAAATGCCCTTTTATCTTTAGTAAAATGCCTCTTAGAATTCTTTTAATTACGATAATGACATTAATATCTTGAACCTTTGATTGAATGATCTAAGGGTTGTGATGAGTTCTGCAAGTTCTGAAAAAATTTATAGTTCTGAAATGATCTTCATCCTATATATATATATATATATATATATATAGGATTGGGTTAAAATAAGAACCACTCTCAGTTGTAAGAACCATGAGAACCATTTCAACCAATCAGAACATGCCAACAAAAGGGTAATTTGGTCATTTACCCCATATGTCATATCCATCCTATCACCTCTCTCCTCTCTTTTCTATTTAAAGTTGCAGACACTCCTCTCTCATTTATTTTCATCTTCAAAACTCAACAAATAACCACCGACCACCACCACCACCACCGTCTGGTGGTGGTGCTACGATTGAATACATCAGAGAGACGAGGAAAAAGAGGAGGCCAGACACCCCCTTTTGGTGTCTACGATGAAGGGCTCTGTTTTTGTTGTTTTGAAGGCGGTGGTGGGGGCGGCGGAAGGCGGTGGTGGGGGCGGTGGTTTGGTGGGAGTTGTGCAGAGGCGGAGGCGGTGGTGGTTTAGTTGGTTCAAGGCTGGTGGTGGCGGTTCGATGGCTGGGTGGTGGGCCGGCGGCAGCGCCGCCGTGAGCGGCGGAGGTCCCGGTCTCCTCCTGTGTTGTTGATTCTTGATGATTTGCCCAAAGGTTTGATTTGTTTCTGTTTTGATTGGGGTTCTTTGATTCAATTGGTGGGGTTCTTTGATTCAATTGGTGGATTTGTTTCTGTTGATTCTTGATGATTTGGTGGGTTTTGGTTATATTGGTGGGTTTGTACAGCATTTATGGTTGTTATTGTTGCTGGGTTTTCTTTGATTCTGTTGAATATGGTGCTTTATGAATCGGTTGAATCTGTTTGAATAAAAAAGTTTGGGTTTTTTTTTCTGTTGTTATTGTTGCTGGGTTTTCTTTGATTCAAAAAGTTTGGTTTTTTTTCTGTTGAATGATGTTCATTATTTGTTGCTGGGGTTCATTTTGATTTGATTTTTGGGTATGTACAGCATGTATGGTTGTTATTGTTGCTGGGTTTTCTTTGATTCTGTTGAATATGGTGCTTTATGAATCGGTTGAATGTGTTTGAATCTGCCGAAGGTGTTTTGAACGATGTTCATCAGGTGCTTTTTGAATGTTTGAATATGTGGGTTTTGATCAGTTTTGGTTTTTGGGGCGATGATGATGCAAAAAAAAAAAAAAACTAGATTTTTGATGACGATGGCGCGGCAACGATGGTGGAGGGTAGGTTTTTGAACCCGCAACCCCACTTTGCAGCCTTTTAATTATCGGAAAAAATCTGAGCCAAACCCTTTTTTTTCGAGATACACTTTTGTTTTTTTGTTGTTGTTGATTTTTTATATTCTTTCCCCCCGTCGATGACGATAAAAATCTATCCGAGACACTTACTGACTTTGCTTTTTATGGGTGCGTTCGTCTTGCGTAAACAAGTTTCGTGTAAAAAAAGTTTTTGTGAAAAAAAAGTTCAACCGTAAACTTTTACTTTTCGTAAAACGTAAAAAGATTTACGTCAAACGTCAAACGTAAAACGTAAAACTTTTTAACGTAAACCGTAAAACCTTTTTAACGTAAAATAAAAAAAAAAAAAAATTAAACCGTAAACTATTTTAACGTAAACTGTAAACTTTTTTAACGTAAAACGTAAAAACGTGAAGCGTAAAAAGTTTTACGTAAAACGTTTTACGTAAAACGTAAATCGTAAAAAGTTTTACGTAAAACGTAAATGTAAAACGTAAAACGTAAAAAGTAAAAAAACGAGACGGCAAAAAACGGGACGGCAAAAAACGGGACGGCAAAAAACGGGACGGCTAAAACGGGACGGCAAAAAGCGAGACGGCTTGTAAAAAAACGTGACGCTAAAACGGCGCGCTAAAACGGGACGGCTTGTAAAAAACGTGACGTAAAAAACGGCGCGGCAAAAAACGGGACGGCTTGTAAAAAACGGGACGGCTAAAACGGGACGGCAAAAAACGGGACGGCTAAAACGGGACGGCAAAAAACGAGACGGCTTGTAAAAAAACGTGACGCTAAAACGGCGCGCTAAAACGGGAAGGCTTGTAAAAAACGTGACGTAAAAAACGGCGCGGCAAAAAACGGCGCCTAAAAACGACAC
The DNA here is from genome assembly GCA_030545235.1 of Helianthus tuberosus. NCBI lineage: Eukaryota > Viridiplantae > Streptophyta > Magnoliopsida > Asterales > Asteraceae > Helianthus > Helianthus tuberosus. The sequence continues at coordinate 154,637,419 of CM060416.1, read as the reverse complement.
TTAAAAACTACGGAGCGTAAAAAACGGCCCGTAAAAAACGGCGTAAAAAACGGCCCGTAAAAAACGGCGTTAAAAAATGGCGTGTAAAAAACGACGCGTAAAAAACGGCGTTAAAAAACGGCGCGTTAAAAAAACGGCGTGTTAAAAAAAACGACGCTTGAAAAAACCCGGCGTAAAAACGGCGCGTCAAAAATACGTAAAACGTAAAAAGTTTAACGTAAAACTGAAATTGTAAAAAGTATAAAAAATCTTTAAAAAAAATCAGAATTTAAAAATGTTTTTAATAAAAAAAATTATGTTTAAAAAATAAAAAGTAATATAATAATACAATAAAGTAATAAAAAAACAATAAAGTAAAAAAGACAAAATAGAGTGTTTTTACCTAAATACCCTTTTTGATTATAATACTAAAAACATAATAAGACAAAAAATACTTAATATTATTTTTTAATACTTTTAATCCCATCCATCCATCAACTTGATCTAATGGTCAAAAAGTGGTTCTCATGGTTCTTACAACTGGAGGTGGTTCTCATTTTAACCTTCCCCTATATATATATATAATATTTTGACATTTATAAAATAAAACACACCACTAAATTAATTTAAAAAAAGTTACATAAAATCCTATTAAATTAAAAAAAACAACTTAATAACACCTAAAAAATAAAAAAATAAAAACAACTTAATAAATCCTAAAAAAATAAAAAAAACTTCATAACAAATTCTAAAAAAAATTACAAACTATGATAAATATTAAAGTGGGGAACCAAACGATATTCCGAGTTCCCATCGTGCCTATACTCGATTTTGGCTATCTCCACTCGATCGTTGTAGCTTAGGTCGCCCGCAGACACACGGTCGAGGCATGCTTTAAACCGATCCAGGTGTGGTTTTAGCTCCCGCCACTTATGTTGACACGCGTTCAAGTTGTGACGCGCGTTTCCAACATGTTGTTGGTATTCCTGAAACGCTCGTGTCCAGTAGGCGGTTTGACCATGACGTAGCGTTCGTTGTGCGTCAACGATTGACGTCACTAGCGCTAGCTCCTCCTCATTGGTCCAATGAACCATTTTTGTTTTTTGGGTTGGTTTTGGATGAAGATTTGTGTTTGAAGAAAGTAGATGTGAAAAATATTGATGTTTGGGGTGAGTATTTACAGGTAAAAAATAGTAAAAGTTTTTTAAGATTTGATTTACATAGCGGTAACCGCCATGGCCAATGGCTACCCCAAACGGCTATGGGTAACAGTCTGATTTTCCTAGCCAATCCCAGCCATCCACATCATCTTCCCAACCCGCCCCATGCCAGGCTTCATAGCCATGCCAGAGGGGCAACACCGCTACCCAAGCTGCCCCACTGCCCCAGTGTGGCTAAAGCGGCATTGGTTAGCTTCCCACGCCCCAAACCCAAGCCCAAACCGACACCCCACAGTCTAAAAGTGTCGCCCCTGTTACTCTTATTTTTTGTAGTGGCGTTAAGGCTCGAGGGTGTGGGATAAAGCCCCTAGGGGCTTTATCACGCCACGCCACGTCACGTCCACGTCAGACAGGGGGCTTTAAGGCCACTCCCCTTAACTTGCAGGGTGTGAGATAATGCCCTCCTATTATATTGGATGAAATGATGTGGGCCCTACCTGCACATAACCTTCTTCCTCGTTATCACGGTGGCAATGGAACCATGGCGCTCTGGTTTAACTTGCAGAGTATGGGTGGTGGCGCCGGGGGGGGGGGGGGGCACTATCGGTGGTGAGATGGCAGTGTGGCCCCCTCCATACCCTCCGACATAAGTATACTATAATTATATCCATATTTTTCATTTAACAAATAGAACATTAACATTGTATTATTATCATCCTTTATTTCTAGTTGGTTTTTATAAAAAAGAGGTTATGGTTCCTTTTGTTCAAGTGGGGATAATGCTCCATGAAGCTTTCATGTTACGTAGGATTAGTGGTTGAGAGATTTAATTGGTCTTATTTATTTTTCTTAAACACTTTTAAGTTCTTGAAATTTAATTCCATGCTATGCCAAATCATTTTCATTGGTTAAAAGAATGAGTTTAACGGTATCAAAGAGTGTTGAATATTAGCGTAAAAATTAGGAGTATATTTAGTGAGTGAGTTTTTTTTTCTAAAAAAAAGGTATATCAAAGTACTTTTTGATTTAAAGTTCATATAGAGATAATGAAGAAAATATTATAAATTATAGGATGGATCTATTACATACCAAGTAAAATATTGATACAAATTATAATTATAACGTGTTTTCTCTTATTATTATTTATCATAAAATGTTTATATAAATAAAAAAAATGTAGCAACTAGGAAGTTTCTTGTAATAAATGCTATAAGTGTTCAAATATAAAAAGAAGTTTCTTGTAATAGGAAGTTTCTTATATATAGGAAGTTTCCTGTAACAAGTACTTCAATTGTCACATATTTCCCCCTCCTAAGCTGGCTTATTACGTATTTCCCCAAACAAAAAAAAACAATTACATATTTCCCCTTCCTAACCCATATATATTACATATTTCCCCTTTTCATTAAAATTACTCTTAAAATGACTATTTTACTCTTAATGATCTATTAAATGAATATTTACATATTTCCCCTATCTAATATTATCAATCAATTATATATTTCTCCAATTCATGTAGTGTTTCTCCCCTATCTAATATTATCAATCAATTACATATTTCTCCAATTCATGTAGTGTTTCTCCAATTCATATATATTCATGCTTTCATGTACTGGGATGAGCATCAGTTTCATGTAGATTTGTTATTTAAATCATAAAGCATGCATCTTCGTATTAATAATTATTAAGCATGATGCCACAATGGATCTGTCATTATTTTTCCTTCTTTCTCATCTTAAATTGCCTTCTTCCTGTGTATGTATCGTTGCCTTCTTCCTTATTTTTCCTTGTTTCTCATATAAAGACAAACTGCCATTCAAGAACCTAACATGCCTTCTTCCTGTGTATGTATATTGTTGCCTGAGACCTGTCTACTGTAATAGGCTTGAGGTGGGTTTTATCCCACATTTGCAGTGGGGTAATCAACAGTGGTTGAGTAGCAATTTAAGATGAGAAAGAAGAAAAAATAATAACAGATCCATTGTAGCATCATGCTTAGTAATTAATACGAAGATGCATGCTTTATGATTTAAATAACAAATCTACATGAAACTGATGCTCAGCCCACTACATGAAAGCATGAATATATATGAATTGGAGAAATACTATATGAATTGGAGAAATATATAATTGATTGATGATATTATTAGATAAGGGAAATATGTAAATATTCATTTAATAGATCATTAAGGGTAAAATAGTCATTTTAAGAGTAATTTTAATGAAAAGGGGAAATATGTAATATATATGGGTTAGGAAGGGGAAATATGTAATTGTTTTTTTTGTTTGGGGAAATACGTAATAAGCCAGCTTAGGAGGGGGAAATATGTAAAAACCCCATTGTTCAAATACAAAAAGACTTCACGTTAAGTTGACCTTGACTTCTCATATATACACACACACTTCACCCCACATCACTGGAAAACCTTCTTCTCCGGCTAAAAATGAGTTACAGCGACTACTCTCCAGCTCCCTCGGCTACATTCGAACGCTCGCCCAGCATCGATCCCACAAAGCACGTCAGCTACGCATCCGAGCCAACAGCTCCGACCGCCTCATCTGTTCACAATGGACGCTCCGAACCTCAGTTGACCGCAACTAGTCAGAGCTTGGTGCCTCCGGGACAAGAAGATGTACGCCAACCGATGAAGTCAGCTAATCAACTAAGTGACAGTGGGTTGAATTCAACCAGTTTTGGTCAACCACCGGGGCGTTCAGGTGAAGTGCACAATATCATGTCTGCAAATGAAGTCACCAGCAAAGTTGCCAGTGAAGGAAAAGCGCCCACATTCACCCCCATTGTTGAACGAGATCAGAGTAACAAGGGAGAATCCGATGAAGCTGAGCCCGATAATGATAATCAACAACAGGAACATGTCGGAGTGAGTATGGTTGGAAAGAAGTTCAAGCCGGAGGCATACTATGTGGAGGATGATGATGATGAATATTAGATGATCCATCTTACTGATTTTAATTTGTGTTAAATGTTTGCTTTAAATCTGAGATCAAAAGAAAATTCGTATTTGTATTTCTCTTCAGTGAATGGGTTAATGTAAGTTCTAGATCTGTTTAATTGTTAGACGCTAATGATTGGTGTTTTGGTCAACGTTTGAACAATAATTTTTATGGGAACGATTATGACATGTTATAGGAGTCATATGGTATGTAAACATAGTATATATGATGTATCTGATATTAACACATAAGGGGATGTACGAATAATTGAGATTTGGTTTCGGGGCTTTATAATACGGGCTGTGATGGCGAGTGGTGGTAGTTGGGGTATATGGCTGGAGATGGAAGGGTAGATGCATGGCTGGTGGATTTTTTTTGTTACTCTGTAGGGACGTGCAAAATTATCCGTAATTGAAAAGCACCTGAATCCAAAACCGTATCTAAAAAAGCTAACCAAAATCTTCTTTGTTTATTCGGTTTGGATCGTCACCGTAGCCGAATTGCTTATTTGGTTTATGGTTTGCTTATTAGCTCCACAAATCTTGCTTATCCAATCGAGTAAAACAAATAATAACCGGTTTAATCGGTTGAAATTGAATTCAGTTCGGTTGGACACATTTCTAGTTCCAATTCGTTATCAGTTAGGCCCGAAAAAGTTTCTAAACCCAATAAACTCATATCCGAAACAATGAACATCCCTAGATATAGTGGGAAATAGAAATAAGGCACATTTCTACTGTTTTTTTATTACTGAAAATTGGATTACTGTTTTTTTTTTTTTTTTTGCTTGCAGCGCAGCCACTCATTTTGACTTGAAATGAACTGAACACTCAGTTTTGGGCTAGTTAGCTGCTAACTTCGGTTCACTTTTTCAACAAAATTTGCATTTTAGTTTTTCAGATTAGGACCAGCAATTTGTTGAAACAACACAACACAATACGAATCCATTACAAAATATGCGGGTTTGTGACTAGTCTAAAGCCTAAACGGGTTCGCGTTAGCAGTGGCGGATCTTGCCCGTTGAACCTGCCAGGGCCGAAAGACACGGTGTTGGTTCAGGTCCCTTTGATTACACACTCAAACTCACGTAATAAACAAACTGTGTTCTCTTAATTTGATTGAATCAAAAGTTACAAGAGCTGAATAAAAAACTATATCTAAACATGCTTATATAGAAAATAGAAAACAATATAAAACACCCCACGTAACATGGTTCATCAAATCCCATGTGCCATATCTCCCATGATCACCTATTTACTCGGTCAACTCTAGACTCTATCTTCATTAACCAACAATCTCTCACAACCGTTTGACCCATTAACATGTTGACCTAGTTCCAATCCGACCCGTTTTACGAACCGTGACCCGTAAACAAACCCGAATAATCCAACAATCACCCCTTAATCGGTGTTTGTTTACGCCTTCACCCGCAACACCGAATCACCTCGGTTTCGAACCACTATGACATCTAACGGACACCCGATCTTCACCTCGATCACGTCCAATGCCTCGATTCAACCCAAACAAAAAACTCACTTGTAACATATCACATGGCATCACGCTGGAAACGTTCACTAACATCTTGACTCATCACGGATCAACGACCTCTACCCGGTCACATCCAAGCCACCCGATTGAACTCCAACGCCATAATGTCACCGTGTTTTCTCCATTCTTTACCTTTTTCCGATCACCTTTGTTCAAGAGGCTCTCCACCGACAAAGAAAACAAGCTACCCGCTTCTTCCGTTTTCTCACCTTGCCAAACGAGACGAATCCAAAGCCACCTGCTTTGACGGATCCTTTCTGCTCGCCTTTCACGCACCACGTCGGTCTCCTCTTATCACGAACAACTCGATCAAGGCACCTGCGACACCATCTACTGTTATCACCGGTTATATAACAGCCGCAAAAAACCCGCAACTAACAACCGAACAGCCACGTTCTTCCTCATTTCATCACCACTAACAGTCACGGAACACAAGTGTTTATCACCGGTCCACCCCGTCGTCTTAACCGGTACGTCTACCACAACAACGGCCGACCGAAACACCATAACGCCTCCGTCTTCTGCTGTAAAACGACACCGAAACAGCCCCCTGCTGTCCCGAAACAGCCCGTTTTCCTGCTGCGTTTGCCCCGCAGCGACGGGCTAAACCGTTTTCACGAGACCGACTCTCAAAACGGCTACACCGTCTTCTTCACGAGCACTCGGCTCTGATACCAAATGTTGGTTCAGGTCCCTTTGATTACACACTCAAACTCACGTAATAAACAAACTGTGTTCTCTTAATTTGATTGAATCAAAAGTTACAAGAGCTGAATAAAAAACTATATCTAAACATGCTTATATAGAAAATAGAAAACAATATAAAACACCCCACGTAACATGGTTCATCAAATCCCATGTGCCATATCTCCCATGATCACCTATTTACTCGGTCAACTCTAGACTCTATCTTCATTAACCAACAATCTCTCACAACCGTTTGACCCATTAACATGTTGACCTAGTTCCAATCCGACCCGTTTTACGAACCGTGACCCGTAAACAAACCCGAATAATCCAACACACGGGCACTAAAATTAGCACTACGGCCGAAAAACTTGCCAGGGCCGAACATAGTATATATACAAAATTTCGATCGAAATGCGGAAAATTAGCACTACGGCCGAAAAACTTGCCAGGGCCGTGGCCCTGCCACGGCTCCACTAAGATCCGCCAATGCGCGTTAGTCTTGTGTCAACTATGTGAATACGTTTAGCTAAACGGGTCAACACAAGGTTGTGTTGACCCAATCGTCTGCAACAAACACCTTGCTGCGTGGTTGATCCAATTCCCCAGTTTGCAGAAACCCTCCAATGATAAGACATGGTGTTATTTTTATTGGGCATTACGTCGAACAACTTCACTGCATTATTGCATTTACCAATTCACATCCTTCATTGCCCTCATCACTTTGCTATAGGGCCTGTATGGATGTCCAAGATCAGACCACACACACCAGCCCTCTGCGACCTTTTTATTTCTTTGTTTTTTTATATCACAGTTATTGCTGATGATATTATTACTTAAACAGTTAAAGATAAAGCATAACATGAAAACCCATTTTCATACTGTTGTTCAATCAGTTTCTATGTAATTTTATGATTTGTCACATGTCGATTATCTAAGAAAATAGTTGGAGGATGCTATTTCCAAGTTGTTCGCAATGATTTTATATGTATTTAATGGTGTATTTCATTTTTACATTCCTTAGAATGTCATTAAAGTGATAGTGACTGTACAAGATAGTGTTTTGTGTATCTTTTTGCTGTTTGAAGTTGTAACATAACTGTATATTGTGATATATTCTTATAAAGTGATTACTCTTTTGCTTTGTTCCTTTATGTTTTTACTTGTAGATATAACTATTAATCGGACTTACCGGAGACGTGTAGCGTTTCTTTCGAAAATGCTAAAGATGATCTCATGAACTTTGAAGTAACAATGATGACGGATACTGTTTGTAAGTACATCTTCAATATCTTAATCATAACTTATTTATTTGTTTTAGAGGTGCCATCTTTTTATTTAATTAACCATCTCACATTTCACATTGATTTGGATGGAAACATGAATGCATGCACCCTAACTGGTTCTATAAGAACCAAAAGCTTGTAGGCTAAGTATTCTATATGTTGCTTTTAGATACGCCCTTTAACTTTTTTCATTCGGATACGCTACTCAGTTCGGTTTGAAGGCATTATTTGATTTGTGTCTTCAACTTGTGCAGTCACTTCTTGCAGCATCGGGATCTGTCTGATTTGTGTCAAACATAGCACATGCACAAAACAGTGGCTGTTAAGTATGTTATAGAATCTGCAGCATGTTTATCTCAATATATATTAGTTCAAAGTAACTTCACTAACATTCATACCTTTTATCTTGCTAACGCAAGTTTTTCTCCAAAGTTACCTTTACCAAAGTTGTGCTTTTATGTTTCCTCAAATATTTATTAAACTAGTACTAGTACCTATTATATATAGAGGGGTGTTTGTTATCAATAGGATTAATTATGTACTATTTACTAACAACAGTAGAGGTACGACTGGATTTAGAACAAATATTCTCTATCTGCTTCCATGTTTGAAGTTGTTTTGATAACATAATTAATTAGGTGTACGTTTTGAGTGTCTGAACATGAAAAGGACAATTTTTGGAATAAAAAGTCAACATTTCAAATGTCAAATCATAGTAAACAAGTGTAGTTTGGTTTTTTTTTTTTTTTTTTTTTTTTTTTTTTTTTGCAGTTGGTATGAACCTGATTGAATATGTTTGTTATGTAGCATGTGTCCATCTGACGGAGGGATGCTGATGTGTACAGGCGTACAGCAACAGATATGCCGCTCTTATGTGGAGGCATGGAAGAACTTTGCCATTCCAAGTAAATTTCATATATTCTAATTTATGTATATCAATTGTTGGATTATAGCCTTGACTTTGCTGTTTCAGGTGGCCAGCATGTTATTGTTTGATTGTTGTTTGATGGATAGTGGTAGAGATTATAGTTATATATAGAGTATCAGCTTAATTTGTTTTGAAGTAACCATTATAAAGTTAAGTTTTTATTTCCCTCAACAAATTTGACTTTCTAAACAGCAGTGATTGTTGAAAACCTGGATATATGCTTCTTTCTTGAAACAATCATTACTTTGTTTTCCAAAATTGATATCGACTTGATAACATCTAGAGTTAAGGCTGCGCAGGCAAATGGGTCTTTTAAACAAACCTGGATGATTGATGATGCTCGATTTATACACTAGTAAGTTTCCACTTATATTTGTTTTATGGCGGTTAGTGGCGACGGTGGAGGTTACCCTTCTTGCTCATACATGATTTTCCTGTGTAGGTTTTTGATTATTATTTAAAAATTGTCATGGTGCAGGTAAAAGGGATGCTTATATACTCTGTTCATCAGTCTCTCGGTTGCCTTATGTGGAATTAGAGTTCTTGCTGATTGCTATCTGCTGTTCTATGTTTGAGATTCGCTTACTTAAGCAGCTCAACTCAACTCAACTGTCAAAAGATAGAAGTCAAATTCTTGTGGTCAATGGTCATGTTTATGGGAGTTATTGGGTTAAAGTTTGCTACGAAAATGGTAAAAGGAGAAGCAGGTTAATGAGTTATCTGAAAGTAAAAAACGGACAATGGACAAGGGATGAAGGACCCTGATCAAGGCATAGAGTCATAGCATATCATCTTTGTTCATTGCACAACCCATAAGCTCGACCCATTAGTAAGTCCTAATTTGTCTTAATAGCTCAACTGTAGTTTCTGTCCAACTAGTCACCAACATAAATTTAACAAATAAAATTTATATTTATAATGTAACAGTATCACACGTGACAACTGAAATTTCTTGTATAGCAGGTGATGAAGAAACAATGATGAAGTTGTGAACAAAGGGATGCTGCTGTAGCTGACGTTAATTAAGTAGATCGCCAATATTACTCCTCAGTTTAAAGACAAACTCTAGCTAACATAATCATAACTAAAACAATTACCTTATTAATCATCTTCTCCTACATGCAGTAGCACATGGCTTGCATCCTTATCTTTCGCACAACACCTTAATCAGAGTTCCCATTACACTCATGTCGTAATTTCCATTGACAACTTCTTGGACCTTTCATCAAACAGGTCACGCATAAACTCACAAAATTAATGAAAATAATAGCATCTGTTTGCTCAATTCATTGGACCTTTCAAGAATCATTGCTCAAATCACTTGACTTCTAACAATTCAGTTGATTATAAGTTGCTCAATTTACTGTTCAGCTGCTCCTTATCCAGTTAGCTGCCAGATCGAAACCAACAGAACACGGAAAGCAACGAAGTGGTTTTATCTAGGTGGTACTCCTAGTAATGTGATCAATATAATATGATTTTCCCGTTACAGCATCAGATCTGACCCCATCTCCATAAGCTTTCTTTACCAGCTTTCTATCCAATATTGCAGTTGGAGTCAAATAAAAACATAAGTCAGAATCCAATGTCTACAGATGAAGTATTACAATCACGCATAGCTTAAAGTTCAGATTTCAACAGTTTCTCTTCAACCATAACATCCACCTCAACCACCTGATTGTGTGATTCACTGGACATACAGTCAACAACAGTTTAAGATGCAATTATAATTATGCTATTGAAGTTATATCCATCAACAACTACTTTTTCCTCTTTCGTTGAATCATCATCACCCATACCAGCACTCATTTCACTTCTAACATCGTTCAGGCATTTCCTCAAACACCTTGTGGTCAAACTCGACTTTTGTAAGTCAAGAAGAATAACATGACCCAAAATCTCTCTGTTATTATCATTGCTGATAATAGTACTATTTTGATGTTTGAGAACAGAATGAGTACTATGTTCCCTTTAAACATCAAACCTGGCACCATTTTATAACTTCTTCCCATATTCAGGAGCCAAATATAACAACACTTTTTATTTTTATTCTGACACAACTAAAAGTCACTAAAAATTGAATATTATTTCCTTTCAACGAATTCTACCGTTCCCTGTCCTTCCACGTGATAGAACGTTTATCTTTGATCAAGATATATAATAAAAACTTGCGCCATGAACTAACCGGCAATTGGCCTACTAGTTTGATATAAGATATTGTTCAGGGATAACAACGTTTTATAAGATAAGGTATAAAGTATAAACTCCAAATGTCAATCGCCCTCCCGTCCAACTTCTCTAACATCTATTTCCATTTTCAACATTACCAACTTGTCTAACATCTATGATGACGAGAAAGCATCCTCCGACTACCAAAAGATATTTACAGAAGTCACGAACATATCATATTATTATAGAACAATATGTAGCTGTTACAGAGAACTCTTATACGAATCAATCCTGCAGAAGAAAATTGCAAGGTCATGTGATGGTAATTAGCAGACTGCATTGATCTTGGTGCATCTGAATCCATTGTTGAAGAAACTGATTCAGTTTTGATTGAAAAGGAAGATCTTGATGCATACAAGTTGGAAAATATGCTCAAAACATCAAGTTATACAACAAAAAGTCAACAATGGCCATAATCTTGTTGATGATATTAGCACTTAAAACAGTTAAAGATAAAACATAACATGAAAACCCATTTTCAAAATAGTTTGTTTCTATCTATATCTTTGTTTCAGTGCTCTCTAAAGCTTCAACTGATGCCGAAACTTTACAATGGCTGAAAAGTCAAAAGTCAACTCTGGGAAGTCAAATGCAGCAACCTCTGATATTTTCTAGCCTACATCACAAGAGCAATCAAATTGTTACTAGTTTTGTATTTGCATATTTTTGTATAGAAGTTCGATCAAAATAGGTTCTTTTAAGTCATAGACAATTGTTGATTTGTAATTTGAACCGTTGGGTTAATCGGTTTATTCATGGGTCACACGGGCAGGTTAGCGGGTCACGAATGACGGGTTAACGGGTACAAGTCAAATTAGCAGTTTATTGTTGAAGACTTGAAATTTTATTAAATTGTTATTAGGAACGTGTGGGTCATATTCCTATTCTGCAGGTCAACTGAAGTTAACGGTAAAAATAAATGAGAAGTCAAATGCTTGTGGTCAGTGGTCAAGTTTATGGGAGTTAATGGGTCAAAGTTTGCTATGAATATGGTAAAGGGAGGAGCATGTTAATTAGTTATCTGAAAGTAAAATATGGACAAGGGATGAAGCACCTGATCATAGCAGTTAATGTAGAACATACTGGATTTTGATGGTCTGGATTTGGTCAAAAGCTTCTAAAAGGTGGGCCACAGTCAACTAGAAGTCAATGCAGTCAAAAGTCAACACTTGAAGCATGAGAAGTCAATGCAGGAAAACACTCCAAAACAACATGAATTATGCACTCAAAGTTGGAATTCTACTATGCTAAGATATGAGAGCATAAAGAAAACTGCTTTTGGTCTTGGGTACAACTTGTGAAGAAGAAGTACAATAGACAAACCATTGGATATATGCACCTGTTTGGATTGCTATCTTTAGACATTCCAAAGTCCAAACTTTATACAGTAAACCTAGGCTTAAAAATTATGTTTCCTTGGAAGCTGGGAAAAAAAGTGTTGACTTTTTTGGTCAATGCTGACTGAAAAGTCAACAGAAGTCACACTTAACTGGCTGGAAGACAATTTTAATGCAGTAGGGAGTGATAAACCTTTGGGCTTGTAATAATCAGATTAAGTGGCTTTTTTTTTCTACTAGACCTTATCTAAGCCCGATTGTTTTGGTAGTGTTGTGTGAATTGCAATGGTCCTGCACCATATGGATATTATTCAGACTTTATTTAATGGAGATTTGCAAATTCTGTAGAGAGCCCTTAATAAATCGGCATGGTGCAATTATATGTTGGCTAGGATTCAGCCTAGTTTAAAACTGGATATTGGCATGACATTTTTGTCGGCTAGGATGCAAATCGGAATGAAGAAAATCAATAATTGGAATGAGGCCCACAAAATTTTGGCTTTTTATATCAAAAAAATGGTCCACATGCAAGTCTAATCAGAACTGGAGTAATGGGATATATGATGTATGGGCCGAGAGGGGTAGTCATGTAAGACAGCCGGCAAGGTCAACAATCCGAATCCGAATACGCTATTGGTCCAATGTGTTTATTGGGCATAGATTATTTGAAGTGGTATAGATCCATCAACTCGGTTGTGATGAATAGAATGATTGGGGTTATGAATGTGATGTAATTTGTTGGGCATAGAAAGTGTAACAAAAAGCTAGTTAATAAAATGGAATCATTGAGAAGAAAGTCAACGTGTCAAAGATGGACGGCTAATTAAACCGCATTGTGAAGTGTATTAAAAGCATGTGAAAGTGAAGGTTTGGACTTTAGAGAAACCTGAAACATAGAATTTATATTGTGATTATTTCTAAATGGTTTGGACTTTCTTTTGATTTTGGGCCATTAAAAAACCCAAATCAAGAGGAAAAACTACAAGTAGTAGATATTGGGCCTGTCGTTTCACAATTATGTTTAGGGCCCAATACACTGTTACACCGTGGATTTTAGACTTGAGTTGGGGACTTATCCCAAAATAGTCTAATGATCTTTCCTTGATTGTAAGTAAATTATAAATTTTTACTCAATTGACTTCCCTTTTACCTAAGACATCATGTCAATAACAAATTTTCTTCATGTTTGTCAAATTAACATTTACCTTCCATTCAATCTCTTAAAGTAAGATATGATCAAGTTCTTGTTTGTATGGTCAAGATTAGGTAATAATCAGGTTAACACTTACATGTATACTTAATCATGAAAACAGGATCACAGTAAATGAGAGAAGTAAGGTGAAGAACTTTATTAAAACTAGGTATCTAAGAACAGCTCCATTGAACAGTGAAAAACTTGGCTGCCTCAGAGTAGACAACCCAAATTCTTTATGAAAGCCAATAACTCTTGTTTTTTACACACTGGGCCGGCCCTCCTAGAAGTAGTGGTGCACAAAAAAAACTAGTTCGAGACCTGGAACCAAAACAGAACCGGTTCTAAACCCATAGACCGGTTCCTACCCGTTGAAACCGTAGGATTGGACCGGTTTGGATTCCTATCCTTGAGACAGGTTTGAACACAAACCGAACATTCAAAAAAAGGTCAAAGTCGTTTTTTAACCCGAACGTACCAGTAAAAGATGCTCAAAATCGTTTTGAACCTGAATGGTACTGGTAAAAAATATCGGTCAACAATCTGACTGAACCACAACGGTTTTGACTTATTGTTGACCAACCCATAAAGGTCAAAGTCGTTTTGAACCCCAAGTTAACAGTAAAAAATGCTCACAATCGTTTGAAGCTGAATGGTACTGGTAAAAAATACCGGTCAACAATCCGACAGAACCCGAACCGGTTTTGACTTATTGTTGACCAACCCAAACCGGTTTAGCGTTACGAACCAATTTGTGATTCTTTACCTAAAAGACTTGTAGATGAGCTAATTGAGTAGAATAGGAGGATTACTTCAATACGAGGTGGCAATTTCAACTCATTTTACAAGCTAAAGACTAAAAGGGTGGTTTTAAATTCTCTTTCACTATCGGCCATAAAATATAAAAATTAGCTAACAAGAGAACAAGCCAATGAGTCGGATCCAATTGTGTGTACTTTAATGTATAAAACCATAAAAAAATCATTTTACCAAAACAAATTAACTTTCTAATTGTAGGATTAGAATCAAATACAAAGGATCCTAATTGTAAGAAGGGTACAAAGGCTGCTAAAATACCCACTACAAAAAAAAAAAAAAAAAAAAACCCCTTAAACATCCACCACCACCCAAAAACCTAAACCCCCACCCCCTCCCCCATCACCCACCCCAATTTTTTTTTTTTTTTTTTTGCCGAGGGGGTGGGGGTGGGGGTTTAGGTTTTTGGGTGGTGGTGGGGGTGGAGGTGGGGGTGGGGGTGGGGGTGGGTGTTTAGTTTTTTTTAGGTTTTTGGAGGATTGGGGGGGGGGGGGGGGTTAGGTTTTTTTAGGTTTTTGGGTGGTGGTGGGGGTGGGTGTTTAGGTTTTGGGTGGTGATGTAGTCGGTTTAATTTTAGGTTATTGGACACTTGTCACTCTATAAATCCTTCTTACACTTCTTACAATTTGGAGCTTTTGTAGAATAACTTGACCCTCTAATTGTATACTATACATTAACTAATTGTTTATACAAATTAGTTTCTATGCATTTCATATATATCATCCTAAAAGGATAATATAAAAGGAGGTATAGGATTTAGATTAAAAACAAAACCACAAAAGAAGATCCCAACTTAGTAAAGAGCAATCGTTTAGTAGGATATAACCTCAAATCAAAAGAAGCTTTATTTGCTACATAATGATGCTCATGTTTAAGTCATGACCATTACCTCCTAAGAAACCATCAGTACGAGTACACTTGACACAAATAAAATAGGTCATGAAATTAACGGGGTTGTCTGATAGTTTTAATTGCACAAATAAATTCCTACGAAAAAAGATAAGTTACGGGCTTGTAGAAGCCAATTTGTTGGTGGCCAATATGTACCACTAATATATGTAAAAAGATGGTATGGGCCTTGAGTCGAGAAGCCACGTGGACAACTTTTTCAACAAAGATGTGAATGCTGGAAAATGAGAACAAGTTGTCAACGAGGTTATGAGTCAGTTACTTAGAACCTTTTGTACAAAATCTTTCTTGAAAGTTACACTGATTAGATCTTCAAGTTTGTCTATCTTTGGGAGAGTATATGGTGTACGTTGGAGTCCTAACGGTATATGGCGAGAAAAACTCTTGTTGAATGGGTCGAATGTGCCATTCTTAGAATAGTAGTTAACTTAAATTAAACTGTTTTACACAAATCAACCAATTCAACAAGAGTTTTTCTTAAAACAAATTAAACAACTGGTTGAATGTGCCATTCTTAAAACAGTTGTTAACTTAAATAGGTTCAAACAAGCCATCGCGTCTCCATGCCATCATTGCCACTAGCTACCCTAAAAAGAATATAATTGATGCACCTATTTTAGTATATTTTTTTCTAAAATAGGGCATGTTTTAGTGTGCTTAATTTTGACCTGAACCAAAGTGATACACTGATACTTCTTTAATCGGACGTTCTGACCTGAACTCAGTTTCACTAAAACCCGTTCCGACCCGAATCTAGTGTGACCACACCTAACCCGACCCACCCACCCATTTTGCCAGGCATAATTCAAGGTCTTAAACTCTGTCATCTTCCATCGTCTATCCAAATTAAGGTCTATATTCTATTCTCACAAAGTCTGAAAAGCATATTTTCAAACAAATATTTATCATTATCTGTTGCATATTGTACCCATAATAAAACATTTCTAGTCTGGATAATTTATTTAAAAAAAAATCTATAAATTCAGTTACATTTTTGCCCTAAGGTGAGAACAATAAAAACCCCATTTAAACTCTTTACATAACCTTGTTTAATTTTATTGAATTATGGGGGAATGTTGGGGCAGTATAGGTGAAATAAACATTTATTTACTACACAAATTCTAGCTTAGTAAGGTTGCCCAATTTGTTACAAGGCCAGACAACCCACCAAACAAACACATATAACTAACTCAAATGTAGAAAGACCCATTAGGCCCACCAAAAAGCCTTCCGTTTATTCTTACACTAGTTCAAAACTCAAGGACACATACAGTAAGGTCAACATTGTTCCATTCATAACTATTGTAAGTTTTAAATTCACAAGAATACTTGTGTTTATTCTTACATTGGTTGAAGCACATTCACCTTTTTATATTTGCGCCTGATTACATACTTCTTAGCCACATTCAAGAGGCAAAACTTTCACCGATAATATTTATCTTGTCCTGAGCAAGTTCAGGGGCAACCCATTCTATTTGGGGGCCTACAACAAAATCTAAATTTGATGCCTTTTTAACTAAATGAAAGTTCATCATCAATATAAACAAGTAAATAAAGAACTAAAGAAGCATCAACATGGCATTCATTTATACAAACAAATTAAGTTATATCCAAAAAAGTCCAACTCAATCCACCTAGCCTGTTTAAACTTAACCTATATGAAACATGACTTGTTTGAATGAGAACCGCTATCCAGCCGTCCCCACCAAATACAACAACCAAAATCACCTGCAACTTAGCCTCCTTTTCATATTTGTGCATTTGTTTCTGGCATATTTGGCTAAGAAGGCGTAGCAGCCTTCCTAAGAGTCGACTTTCCTGAACCCACATATCACCAGCTTAAGACTCAACTTGATAAATCATTTTAAATATTTAAAACACAGCAAACTTACAACAATCAGGTCCAGCTGGGTCATCGGTTTGGTCATGTAACATATAATCCTTGTTATGAATTTTAAAATTTTCAGATTCACCAGTCAGGTTCATACTGTTCAGTTCATTGGAAAGCTCAACTACTTGTGTCTCAATTACAGAAGCATGACTCTTCTCCTCCACACAATCAGATTTGTCCTCTGAATTCAACTGAAAGGCAAATGAATATTAAAATTGTGATTAGAGAAGGTAAGATCTAATAATTTAGGTGAAAACAATGGGTTACAATTGAATGAGAAGGTAAGATCTAATAATTTAGGTATGAGCAACACACATACATAGATATATAGGATCTAGCAACCTCCATCCATGACTTTCAATCCTTTTAATTAAGTAACCTTAATTAACTGAATAGATATGAATGAATTTTTTGGTACTTATGATTTAAAAGGTGCACATAATATATTAAACTCTGTAAGTTTAATACATCTATACATAAACATTTGCATACCATATTTATTAGGTTATCAACTATTTTACAAGTATTCGTATAGGTACCATCTCTGATATGGGTCAAAGCCCTCTTGCGTTCCCATTGCAACGCACGGTTCGATACATCTAGTTTTTCCATAAAGATCTAAATAATCAGAACATTATAAAATGGAAAACAATAAACTTTATCTAGAATAAATATAGTTTTTAATATGTATGTGTGTGTTTATTCTTGTGGTTAAAAGATTTATGGTATAAAAAATTATCATTGATAACCTTTTATGGTGAACACGAGTTAAAGTTATGGTTTATATTAATGCACTTAAAGGAACCTTATTTCATATAAGTGTGATAACTTACTTGAAATGCCAATGCTTTCTGAAGTTCCATAAAAACCTCTTTGGTTGTCGGCCGTTCTTCTCTTTCATGGTGTAAGCACCGATAGGCAATTTTTTGGAATGTAGTTAATGATTTTGGCTCCATTTGTTCCCTAATTTGCTTGAACACCACCTCATCATGCTTTCCTTCGTCAAATCTATTTTTAATGAAATCAGGTAGATAGTGACCTTCATGCTTGTGGATTACAAACGTTGATCTCCCGCACAACATCTCAAATAATACCACACCAAATGAATAAATATCGGATTCTATAGTTAGGAATCCTGATTTTCTGTAAACTGGGTCCAAGTATCCCGGTGTGCCACATGCATGATCGATGACATAGTCTGTCTCATGAGTTAATGGACTTATTAAAGAAAGCCCAAAATCAGCAAGTTTCGCTTTCCAATCATGGTTTAGTAATATGTTTGCAGATTTGATGTCTCTATGTATCACATTTGCTTGTTTTCCACCTCCTCCATGTAAGAAATCCAATGCGCTTGCAACATCAATGCATATATTAAGTCGTTTCACCCACGTAAGAGAAACAACATTCAAATACTTATCAAGACTTCCTCTGGACGCATACTCATAAATAATGATTTTTTCATCAATTTCATCACAGTAGCCTAGAAGACCAATGACATTCTGGTGCTTATAATCCATAAGAATTTGAAGCTCACTCAAGAATTGTTGTTCCCCTTGACCAAACCTCGTATCCAATCGC
This sequence comes from Helianthus tuberosus, assembly GCA_030545235.1. NCBI lineage: Eukaryota > Viridiplantae > Streptophyta > Magnoliopsida > Asterales > Asteraceae > Helianthus > Helianthus tuberosus. The sequence goes on along the minus strand of CM060416.1, from coordinate 154,618,924 downwards.
TTAGCAACAATGGTTGTAAATCCATCACCATCTTGAATGTCTCCTTTATAGACTCTCCCAAATCCTCCTCCCCCGATGCAATTGTCATTATTGAAGTTCTGTGTCGCCTGTTTTATGTCTTCAAGTAACATTTTGGGATTCTCCTTGTTTTTCTGTCAAATATGACACACCAAATAAAAATACACATATTGATAACTATAAATCAGTGATAAAACAGCTAAATTCTTAATATGGTTTTTAAATATTACGGATAACTATATAATGATGATGACAATAATAAGTTGGTGATATTAATAAAGAACAATAAATTTAATATGATGATCAGTGTCCTTTATGATTGTTTTTTGAACAACAAAAAGGGTTTTTTTAACAAAAAATTAGGGACAAACCTTAACAGTAACCTAAGGAGGCCGGATATAGCCCAGGCAAACAGCAAGAAAAGCATCAAGAAGAAAACAAGAACATAACAGGAAATTACAAATCAACACCATTTATATTTTGCAAACTGAAACCATTCAGATTGATTCACAATCTTCAACATGTCAATAAGAAAACATTTATAATATTTCTCTTCCCCTTTCCAACATTAAGAAGGTTGACAGAGTTCAACGCCTCTGTGACTGTATTGAAACCCATAGGAATAGGAACTTTGATCCAAGCGCAAACTTGCCACCAAACGGATTAAGCAGTAAGGCACGTTGCAAGAATATAATCTGCAATTTCGTCTCAAAACCACCACAAGGACGTAACTGAGATTCCCCGCTTGACTAGCTCCTCTTTGGTTGAGATTTTCAAGCCGCAGCTCGCCACACAAACACATTAACTTTCGGTTCTGCCCAATTGTTCCAGAAAAATACTCTTTGCTGTTGAGGATGATCACTGTTAATTGCCATTTATTCCCTAACTTTCTTAACAGAGAATTCGTCTTCATTGTTATCATTCCAAACCCAAACATCAGCTTCCTTTGTAATTCTTTGTTGTTGTAGAATGTTGTGAAGGTCAACTAGCTCTAACATTTCTTCCTAGGATTGGGATAGTTTCTTCCACCCCCACCCCCAACCCCAAATAACATTTGAGTCAACATATTTATAGAAATCTTTAATCAACGCCTTTTTATCTTTCGCCAATCGGAAGATGCTTCAGAAACCGTCATATAACCCGTCCCCTAACCATCCATCAATCCATAACTTAACTTTTTTTCTCCCTTCCCCAACCTTGGAAAAGATTTTGGTTGATAATAATACCAATTTCGGCCACCTCCTTCTCTACTCCTATGTTTCTCCCTTATGAACTAAATATGCGCATTACTATGTTTTCTAAAGAAAAGGGTTGGATTATTATTATTTTAATACTTCCATATAAGAATTTTAGCTAAGTCCTATATCGATAGTCTAAAAGGTAGGATTGATGAATCCCTACAATGTATATAAGGTTGAACGCTAGATGCTTGAAAGCAGAAAGGATTTTTAACAATGTAAACCTAACTTAAATGTTTGTGCTTTAATAACTTGAATCTAACGTCATCAAGCATTCTACATTTGTTTTTGATATTACATTGAATCATCACACATATTACTTGCAGGCATTGAAAATGTGAAGTTAGAACAATGACTTACTTGAAATAATAGTGCTTTCTCAAGTTCCTTGACTACGACTTTCATTGTTGGGCGTTGGTCTTGAGTTTTCGCCACACAATGGTGTGCAATTGAAATAAACGCGTGCAAAGAATCCTTGTTGGGTCCTCTATTTAGAACAAAACCGTTTTCACCAACTTCTTCCTTTATTATAGGATCTATCAACTCTTCTAGTGTTCTTGTGCTAAAGCTTCGTCTTGCTACAGGGGCCAGCCCTCTCTCACTCTCCTTAAGGTACATTGGGTCATAGGCTAACCTCCCACAAAGAATCTCAAACAAGACTACTCCAAAACCATAAACATCTGATTCTTTTTTTAACTTTTGGGTCTTCTCATATTCTGGATCTCCGTAGGACCTTTTCCCAACACCAATGAGATGGTGATCTTTGTTTTCTTGATCTTGAGACAGCAATATAGACCACCAAAAGTCAATAATCTTTGCCCCAAAATTCTCGTCCAATCCAATGTTGAAGCAGTTTATATCACGGTTTATTATCGTCTTTTGGTCTTCCATCTCATAGTGAATGTACCTTAATGCGTGTGCAACATCAATGCAGATTTTCAAACGTTTTTCCCAAGTCAAAACACGTTTGTCTTTGAGGTTTTCCAAATACTCACCAAGAAATCCATTAGATAAATTGTCAATGACAAGGATCATCTCAGAAGCTTCAACACAAAATCCAAGCAGAGTGGCTATGTTGGGATGCTTAACTCCACTGGAAAGAATTTCTATTTCTGTGAGAAACTCTTTTTCTCCATACCACTGATTTCCAGAAGGGGGGTAACGTTTGATAAGTACAGTGTTGTGTCTCTTGGATGATGGATTCTCTTTATCATAATGCTCCAGTTCTGTTCTGTAGAAAGCATAGCCATATGAGAAATCTACAATTAGGTATTTGTATGAGAAATCATGGGTTGCTGATTGAATATGAGTGAGAGGAATCTTCAAGTGTTCCAAGTTCTTCCCCACCTGCAAATTAAATACATGACAAGGGAGTTACGGCTAAGATAGAAAAAGGAGAAGGGAACCAAAAGAAATTGAGTAATTAATATCTATTTGGATGAAGTTAAAATTCCAGCGAGATTTGAGGTAAGCACATGTCCATCCCTCGACTCTGGAAACGAGATGACCCCTGCTTTGCTTTCGTTTCATGTGTCCTTTTTTACATTTGGTTGGCTAGCCCACCACGTTTTTACAAGCCCACAAATCATTTGTAGTTTAGCTCAATAAGTAAATAAGGCCCAGATAGATACACTGAGTGATAATATTAAAACGATATAAATTTTATGGGTTAAGCTTGGTCAAATTTATTGTTCGTTGCCTATAATAAGCCTAAGAATAGATTTGCTAAAATTATATATTGTTGTTAATAATATGTGTTGCCTTAGTGTTATTGAAGTGAAATAAGTTGCTAGACCAACTAATTAAGTTAATTGTTGGTAAGAAAGAGGATTATATATGTTAATCTTTATGTAATTTAAATAAAATGAAATAATAAACTGTAGGAAGTTGAGGAAGTATCTATTGTAACACTTGAAATTATTTAACGTATTTAACTTGATTTATAAACCAACTGAAAAATTAGATGTTATAAATTTATTATAACATGTTTTTATTATTTTCTACATATTTATTCATGATTCAAACAAAAGGTCATGAATAACTTAAAATTAACTCATTTTACTATTATTGTTATAGTTAGTTATTTAAATGTATATATATATATATATATATATATATATATATATATAGGGGAAGGTTCATTTGAGAAGAAATTTAATGTGAGAAGAAAAAGAAGAAAGGGCATAATGGTAAAACATTAAATAGTTTATAACTCCTCCCATTAATTATGTTATCTCTCATTAATAAAGCAAAAAACATTTTATCCTACACATTTCAAAATTTATCCTACATATATCTTACACTTACCGAAATTTACCCTACGCATATCTAAATTTATCATACACATTTAAGAATTTATCCTACACATACAAATATTTATCCTGCACATACTAAAATTTATCCTACACATGTCGAAAATTATCCTTCACCCTAAATTATTTTACATTGAAAGAGTATATTTAAAATGGGAGTTATAAGTTTAATAAGTTAGCTAATTAATTACAATTAGAAATTTACCTATATGCCCTTATTAAGAACATTAAATACACATATTAAATGAACTAAAATAGAGCATTTCTATTGGTTTAAAACTTATTCTTTTTATTCTTACAAAATTTTTCTTCTCATTTGAACCCTCCACTATATATATATATAGGGTAAAGTTATTGTAAAAAAAGTTAAAAGTGTGAGAAGTGTGAGAAATATAGTGGAGATGACATGTGTCCTCAATCTAAATTAATTCAAAAGGGTAAACAAGTAATTTTATCATTGATTCAATTAATTCAAAACCTTCCATAACTGCAACCTTATTTATAGGAACATGATTTTTTTAAAAGATCTCTATAAAAACACTACGAATAACACTGCAACCACCATTCAGCACGTATATAACACCATTCAATAATTATATAACACCATTCAATAAATATATAACATCATTCGGTAAGTATATAACACCATTTTAAAGATCTCTATAAAAACACTACGAATAACACTACAAAATCACCATTCAGCACATATATAACACCATTCAATAATTATATAACACCATTCAATAAGTATATAACACTATTAAAGACACTACCTTCATTTCCAGAATGTGTTCTTAGCATAGTTATCAAATGCGCTAGGCGCACTCAAGGCGCATAGGCACCGATTAGGGCCTAGGCGATAAGCGCAAAAAAAGCGTGGGCCCGAGAAAAAAAAAGCGCACTTAAAAGAAAAAAATTAAAAATATATTGCATAATGAAAAATAATAATTTCTTCAAATAAATTAAGCAAAACTTGAATGTAACTCCAAAAAAAAGAATATAAAAATAAAATAACAATAAAATAACAATAAAAATAACTTACAGCCCTATAAATACTGCAAAAAAATGGAAATTACCAATTAAAAAAAATAAAAAGCATGAAGATGCTGGATACACATGGTCGCATGGGATGAAGTGCAGAAAAAGTGGAAACTACCAATAAAAAAGTAATAAAAAGCATTAAACAATGTATAAGCATGGGATGAAAGTCTGCAAAAGTGGAAACTACCAATAAAAAAATAATAAAAAGCATTAAACAATGTATAAGCATGGATGAAAGTCTGCGCTCCAATTACCTAGGAACCATAAGCGCACTTTATGCGAGTCGCCCAAGAAAAACGCCTAGGCGCCAAAGGCGCTCGCTTTTGACAACTATGGTTCTTAGTATAATGTTCAGAGAGTATGGTTATTGTACATAGTCTTTTAAACCAGCATACATGGTGTTTTACATCTGCATGCTAGTAGATGTTCCAGATTCCATATATTAAAACACCATGGTGTTTTAAAACCTACATTCCGGTAGATAAAAAAACACCACGCTTTCCAGTATGTGTTTAAAACACCACGCTTTGTCACAATACAATTAAAACACCACTGTATGAACATAGACAAAACATCTTGGACTAAACATCTGATCGAAACATATTTTTTTTCTCTATATAAGTATAGCAATATGGTACTCCTATTAAAGATAAAAAAACGCTCGTTATTATGGTGTAAATTTTTTTTTAAAAGTTACGTATAAAAAGTTATTGACGTTTAAAAAATACGGGGGGAAGTTGCATGTGCATTAATGTTAGTTTCTTAATTAAAAATGTTAAATTTACCTATATACCCTTAATCAAGAAAATTAATATGTTTAACAGTAAAAATTATTTACAATTTTGCCATTATGATCTCAACCATTAGATCAAAAGATCTAATGGCTGAGATTCTTTCTTACTCTTCTCACACTTTTGGTCTTTTTTATAGAAACCTCTACCTATATATATATATATATATATATATATATAGAAAAAGTATATCGTACATTACGGCTTAGCGTACTTCACGTACAACAACGTGCGTGATTTGTTCTATAACATGCGTGATTAATGTTTTCAATATGCGTGATTATTGTGTTTCAACATGCGTGATTTTGGATTTTTGAGTTATAACGTGCGTGATTTTAAAATGAACGTGCGTAATTACATGTGGTACGTGATGTACGTTAAGCCGTAATGTACGTTAACCTTCCTCTCTCTCTCTCTCTCTCTCTATATATATATATATATATATATATAGAGGAAGTTTAATGTGAGAACCACCTTTATTGCGAGAACCGCGAAATTAAATCAATGTGAACACAACCAAAAATAGCTAAAAAACCCTTAAAAACCTAACCCCCACCCCCCCTCCGCCGACCCCCCAAAGCTAAAATGCTAAAAAGTAAACCCCCAAAAAACCTAAAAAAAAAACACACACACACACAAATTTTTTAATACTTTTTTTACATTAAAATCGCTACTTTTAGTAGCAAAAAAAATATTTTAATAAAAATTTTAAAAAAATTAAAAAAAAAAATTGGCTACTAAAATAGCGATTTTTTGATAAAAAATATTAAAAAAAAGTTTTGTGTGTTTTATAGCTATTTTTAGGTATTTTTGGTTGTGTTTACATTGGTTCCCGCGGTTCTCGTAATAAAGGGTGGTTCCTAACAGATCCTTCTCCTATATATATATAGTTATGATTTTTTTTCTTTCTTAGTGTGAAAATTATAAACAATATATTATTATTTGTTTATATTATTGTATTCAAAAACTATATTTATAACAATTCATCATCTCTATTGTTCTGTATATAGTAACACTTAAATGTTAGTGTTCCATATTTATCCTATTTAGGTTTTATCAAACTCTAATTTAGTTTATAGATCTCATTTCTGTAAAAACATTTTACTAACAAAAAAGATGAAGTAAAAAAGAAAAAGAAATATCTTACAGGAATTTCATATGTTGCTTTCTCAGATTCGTTGACAACTTGGTCCTTACCCAGCTCTTGTACAGGCTCCTCCTTTAAGTCATAATATTAGATAATTAAAAAGTAAGTTAATGTGCAAAAATATAAAATTGTGATAGAACTACAAACTAGTGATGAAAAACTAATTACTAATTAGAAAAAAAAAACTATATAACAATGAACGAATTGATAAGATAACAGATGATAAGATGTTGACGAAAATTCGTGTTCAAAGACGATACCTCAATATTCATCAGATAAATTTAACAATAAATTACAGGTCAAGATGGTATGCGTTGTCCTATTAAAATGAAATATGCAGATACATTCTATCAAAGAAATTTGATGTTCCATTGTAACTTCGTCAAAGGATGTCTGCCATCTGAATCCCATAAGCTTCAACCAAAGACCCAGCCTCCCAAACCAGTTCTTTAAAGAGGAGATTTGGTTTCCTATAAGTAGAATTTTACTTATTTGAAAAAAAAAAGAAATAGCTTTAGTTGTGGATCAACATCGATATCTTTATGTCAAGTCTGGCTTAAGTTTCCATACCATTTTCATAGACTATGGCTTTTAATATTTGAAAGGTTTTGTGTTTAAACGAAAGGGTGCTTAGCGTATGGAACCAGCTTAGGAGTTCCGATTCTAACCTTTTGCAAATCGGCTTAAGAGTTACCTTTTGCAATGTGTGTTTAGTTTCTAAAACTGAAGCAGTGTGTATACATGTTCAGCAGAAAATTTAGACTTGGTTTTTTCTTATTAGTGATGTATTAAATGCTTATGGTAATTTTATGAAAGGGGTATGTTAATCTACTAAGACTATACGAAATGGTGAGGCCATACGTAATGGTTAATGCTCCCTAAGGGGCATTTTCCATCACAACAAAATTATAACGCCCCTTAAAAAATGTGTAATGGTTAACCCCCTTAATGCCTCAATTCAGTCATTACTTTCCAATTTTGTTATTCTCATTGGGTATTATACTAGAAAAGCCTCTTCCTCTTAATGCTCATATAAAGCCCACCAGGGTGGTGTTGGGGCATTATCAAGCCCCTTCACGTCCCTATAAGGGACATTACTAATGGTCTTAATGTCCCCTAGGAGCATTTCCTCGCCACATCAGCATCATAACGCCCTTTTAAAAATGTGTAATGGTTAACGCCACTTAATGTCTTTTAATCATTACTTTCCGTTTTGTTTTCTCTCTATTGGACATTATACTAAAAACGCCTCTCCCACTTCATGCCCCTGCAACACCCCAGGGGCGGTGTTAAGGGTGTTATCAATCACCTTCACGCCCCTATAATGCCCTATTACACGTGGCGTAAGGAACGAACAATGTGTATATTTTTTCCATTTATTTTAATGATTCGTTTATTTTTGTTATATTTAATAAAAAATAATTCAGTTATGTACAAATTATACAATTATATAATTTCTATTATACAACCCTGTGTAATACATGTGTCTATAACCTAGTTGTATTATATACGTATCATATATATTTTAATTTTTATTTAGTTATATTATATCATATGCATATATAGTGTGGGGTTTAGTAGAGAATAGTAAAAAAAATGGGGAACCAGGAATGGTGTATTTAACATTTAAATATATTTTGAAAATCATTTTTGTAAAAAAAAAAAAAAATTTTCCCTTTTTTTACTGCTTTTTAAGTTTTTTTTTTATTTTTTAGTTTTAATTTTTTTTTTTTATAAATAATGCCCCTACATGTATTTATATACCATAACTCTGAAAAAAAAATAAAAAAAAATATTTTTAACATGTTAAATGTATGTTTCCTCGGTTCCCTACTTTTTAGGTGTTGCCTAATGAACTTTCCCCTACACACACAGACATATATATATCTCGTAACTTTCACTTTAACTCTTATTTACATATGTTTATACGGGTTGAGTTACAGTGCAAAGAGGTTTAAAAATAAAAAGTGTAAAAAGACACTATAGAGTGACAAGTGTCAGAGAATGAATCAAGTGGGAAAGGTAATTTGGTCAAAGAGAATAATAAGATTATGCATATTTTTTGAAAGGTCCGTTACCTTTTTATACGTCATTGATTTTTTTTAAATATACCATAAAATCGAGCATCCTTTTATCTTTAATATGAGTACCCTATTGTTATACTTTAAAAAAAATCGAAAACCTAGTTACGTGGACATAACGTAAAACAAGTGAGAAAACCCAGTTGCGTATTATACAATGGACATAATGTAAAATACAATAAGAAAATCCAGTTGTGTATTACACAATGGACATAACACAAAATACAATGACTATGAAACTAAAAACACAATAGAAAGTAGAACAAAAACACAATCAATAACGATAGATAAAAGACACAATGGACACCAGACTAAACACAATGGACATAACGTAAAATACAATCAACAACAGATTAAAACACAATGGTCAACAAAACAAAAACATAATGGACAAAGGATTAAAACATAATGGATAGCAGAATAAACACAATAACCAAAACCTATAACACAATCTATAGAAAACCCAAATATAACATCATTTTCACTTTATCATACATTTTGTTATAGATTCTGATAAAAATGAAATGGGAAGAACCCATGGTTGCAAAAGAAGTTAGGCGCTCCCTAGTCGGATTTGAGAGTACTCAGGAAGTACTCGGCCTAGACGGAGATAACTCGGGGAGTAATCAGCCTAGGAGAATAGTAGTCGGGCCTCGGCAGCCTACCTTGTAGCGAGTACTCGGGGAGTACTCGGAGCCTAGGCGGGACATAAAATTTAGAATGGAGACGAAAATGGTGGTGGAAAATTAACATTGTGTTATTAGTTTTGATAATAACACAATGTATAGAAACCTTAGTAAAAACGTAAGAATCAAAACCAGTTGAAAGACACAATAACCACAACCTTTAACACAATACAAAAAAAACCTAGTAAAAGTGAATTTTTTTATTTTATTTTTATATAGTAATATCATACTCATATTAAAGATAAAAAATGCTTGTTATTTTTTTTAAAACATCGTATGAAAAGGTATGAAAAGGTACGAAAAGTTACCAACATTTTAACTTAATGGGGGAATTGTAATGTGTCTTGCATGTTGCATGTGGAGAGAGAATGATTCCCTTTATGCCCTTCCATTATTTTTTTTCTCTAAAAGCAATCTCAACCATCCAAATATAAGATTAACGGATTGGAATCCTTCTTACACTTTTTATTTATATGTTGTCCTATATATTTGATCCTATGAGAAAATATTATTTGGCATCGTATAATTACATACGAATGGTTTTAGATTGATGTAAAATATGTGACGAATATATATGCTTTAAATCTTTTTTCATGTTTTCCCCGCGGTACAATGCATGTTGCACCTTACTAGTTTACAATGACACGTTATCTCTATTTTATCAAATTATAATTTAGTTTCATTTATAAAAACTTTACTAACAAAAAAGATGAAGTAAAAAAAAGGAAGGTCTTACACGAATTTGTAAAGTTGCTATCTGAAGTTCGTCAACAACTTGGTCCTTATTTGGCTCATGTACTTGCTCCTCCTTTAAGAAATAGTATTTGAGAGAAAAAAATTAATGCTCAAAACTATAAATTTGTGATAAAACTACCAATTGGCTGTGAAAGCTATTTGCTAAGAAAAATTATAAAAACAATGAAATAATTGATAATATAATAGACGATATGATGTCAACGAAATTGGTGTCTAAAGATGATACCTTAAAAATCATCAAACAAATTTAACAATAAATTACCAGTTAAATTTGGTAACAAAATAATGAATATGAAAAGGAAATTAACAGAATATAGAATTACTACCATATAAGTCAAATTTGGTAACAAAATAATGAATATCAAAGAAAGTGGGCGTTCCATTGTAACTTCTATACACGAAAACGATTGGTGGTGAGAATTTATCCAGTATGGATGTAAACTAAAGATTAGTTTTTTTGTGTTAATGTTATGGAACATGCAATATTTCAAATTCAAATAAAAAGGTGAGAAAGTGACAAAAACACATTATTATTCACCCCAAGGGGCTGCCAATCAGCAAGGGCATGACCTTCATCCAAGGAGGTCCCCATCTAAGTCCCATAAGCTTCAACCTAGGGGTAGCCTTCCTAACCAATTCTTTAAATGGAAGCAAAAGATTTTGGGTGCTTATAAGTAGAAATTTACTTTATTTGACAAAAAAGTATGGACATATAGTTTTAGTTGTGGATCAACTTTGATGTCTTTGTAAGAAGTCTAGCTTAAGTTTCAATAGCATTATCATAGGTTGGCTTTAATCTTTGAAAGGTTTTGTGTTTAAATGACAGGGTTCTTCTCTTGAATTGTGTCTTATTTGGATATTTTTAGGACCCTTTCTATGTAATAATTTAGCCAAAAGAAATTGTAGTATTGTATATGCATAATACTTATTTCTTATACATTAAGAGAATATGCACCCTATGACTATACACAAACATACCCGACTTACTTGAAAGACCAATGCTTGCTCAAGTTCATTGAGAACAACTTTCATTGTTGGGCGTTGATCTTGTCTCTCTGCCACACACTGGTTTGCAACTTTTAAAAATATGTACAAAGAAAGCTTGTTGGCTCCTCTAATTAGACTATAACTCTTTTTACCGGTGTCTTCCTTTAGTGTAGGATCAACCACGTCCTCTATTGTTCCATTGCAGAAGTTTCGTCTTGCAACATGAACAAGCCCTTTCTCACTCTCCGTAAGGTAAATTTGGTCACCAGCTTTTCTTCCGCATAGAATTTCAAACATAACTACTCCAAAGCTATACACATCCGACTCTCTTTTTAGCTTACCGGTCTTCGCATATTGTGGATCCACGTGGCACTTTGACTTAAAATATGTTCTTTTACATAGAGCTTCGTCTTTTTTATTTGGAGGCAGGAATACTGACAACTCAAAGTCTTCGATCTTTGCCCTCCAATTCTCATCCAACCCAAATCTAAAAGGAGTTATATCACTGTGTATCATCATTTTTTTATCTGCCATCTCATAATGAAGGTAATTCAGTGCGTGCGCACCATCAATGCAGATTTTCAAACGTTTTTCCCAAGTCAAATTATGCAATTTTTTTACGTTACCCAAATAATCACCAAGGCATCCATTTGAAGATCTCTCCGTGACAAGTATCCTCTCAAAACCTTCAACACAAAATCCTATTAGAGTGACTATGTTGTGATGCTTAACACTAGCAAGCACTTCAAGTTCTGTGAAAAATAATTCTTCTTCGAGCTCGTCAACTTTAGGAAGGAAGCGCTTTATAATAACTGCGTTGTGTCTCTTAAATAGTTTACTTTTACTTATCCCTTCTATGGAGGAAGGGTTTTCTTTATCAAAATGGCCGAGTTCTACTGTGTACCAAGTATAGCAATCGCCAGAGTCAGTTTTATATGTGTCTGAAAAATTATGGGTGGCTAACTTTATATCATCAAGCTCAATCTTCAAGTGTTCCAAGTTATTTCCCTGCAAACATGTGACAAAGGGAAAAGAGAATTACAAATTATGAAATTATATATACCTATGTAAATGAGAAGCGTAATGAGAGAACCCCAGTTTGGATCCTGAAGGCTCTATGAAAACAAGAAATGTGGGGTCATGACTGATTCCATGGATGGTGTTTCTTTAGTTTGGTATTTGGGATTCGGTTGAGAGGTGTATAAAATTCTTAAGGGGGGAGGGTGTAATTAGATAAAGTAGGGCTGTTGAAATTCTTTTAGTTTTTCTCTAGTTACTTAATCGTTTTTTATTTTATTTTTTTAGTTTTTCTCTAATTACTTAACATCCCCTTCTAAAGTCCATCTACTAAAAGGATGGATACGTAAGAAACGCTAAACGAAAAGGAGAATAAGGGTAATTGTCAAAGTTAATAGAACGAAAGTACAATTTTCTTATTTTCGTTAAAAATAATTTTGTGGGTGGTGGCGGTGGTAAGATGGCTGTGATACATACGGGTACCAAAGACATCTTGATAATTATCACAAAGAAGCAATACAAAGATTTAAAAATATCAATACTGGAAATTAAAAAATACAATATAAAAAGATTTAATAAACAACTGATATATCGTGATTTTGAAATAATTTTAATTTAAAATATAAAGACATTTAATAAACAACTGATATACGGTGATTTTGAAATAATTTTAATTAATGTTTTCATTTAGTTGTAACTAACATCAATGAAATTTAAAGCATAATTAATACTAGAGTTAAATACCATTTTAGTTCCTATAGTTTGGGCTATTTTGTTAGTTTAGTCCAAAGATTTCATTTTTCACATATGAGTCCAAAAAGGTTTCACCGTTGCCATTTTAGTACACTAGGTTAACTTCATCCATTTTTTTTTGTTAACGAGAAGGCCAATTCGATCATTTTATATGTAATTCTATTAACTAGAATGACATTTCGACCATATAAGATGACTGAATTTGCCTTCTCGTTAATTGAAAAAATAGATGAAGTTAACCCAATGAACTAAAATGACAACGGTGAAACTTTTTTGGACACACAGGTAAAAAATGAAATTTTTGGACTAAACTACCAAAATAACCCAAACCAGAAAATACTATTATTTTGAAGTCCAATATATCCAGTGAAATATCTAGAGTAGCAGATCTAACAAACTTGTAACAATTTTCATACCCACATGCCTTTATATAGAAATAAGGGTTGAGTTATAATACAAAGAATTTAAAAATTAGAAAATATGAAACCATCATCGAGTGACAAGTGTCCAAAGGGTAATAAAGTGAGAAGAGTAATTTTGTCTAAGAGAACAAAAAGAATATTCACATGCAAATAACATGCTATTTCCTCTAACTTTTTAAACGCACGTAACTTTTTTATACATAATTTGTTTTAAAAAAATAGAGTTGATTGCCATAATCGTCCCTGAGGTTTGGGCATATTTGTCATTTTCGTCCAAAATGATAGTTTTGTACCAAATTGCCCCTAACGTTTGTAACTTTTTGCCATTTTCATCCAAACCACTAACTTAGTTTATTTTTCTGTTAAATTGAGGATATTTGGATGAAACTGGCAAATATAAAACCACAGGGACAATGTTGGCAATTTACTCAAACTCTTTTAAATTTCTTTTATTTAATTAATTTTGTTACATATATAATAAAAAAGAATATACATGCAATTTTTATATGAAAAAAATAATAGCTTTGTCACATAATTTTTATAAATTTTCATCTAACCACTAAGTTGATTTTTCTATTAAGGCGAAGGATGTTTATAAACTAAGATAGAAATTAATTTCTAATTTTTTATATAGATCAGTTTTATAAAAATAAAATCTACTTAAACCTCTAAATTTTATAAAAGTAAAATGCTGGTGACATTATTGAAAAAGGTCAAATAAAAAAATCTTATTATATGTACCAGGTTTGTAATTCATCTTCTACTCTTTTAAATTCGCTCCTAAGGAAAAACAGAAGCCAATGCCCCCCCCCCCCCCTATCAAATACCATTTTCATTTGTCATTTTCGTCCCTGTGGTTTTATATTTGCCATTTTCATCCAAATATACTCAACTTAACAGAAAAAATAAACTAAGTTAGTGGTTTGGATGAAAATGGCAAAAGTTACAAACGTTGGGGGCAATTTGGTACAAAAGTGTCATTTTGGACGAAAATGGCAAACGTGCCCAAACCTCAGTGACGATTTTGGCAATTAACTCAAAAAAATAATTATACCATAAAATTGAGCGTCTTTTTATGTTTAATATGAGTACCCTATTGTTATAGTTTTCAAAAAAAAATTGAAAACTCAGTTGCTTATTACACAATGGACATAATGTAAAACACAATAAGTATTAAACTAAAAACACAATGAAAAGTAAACCAAAAACACAATCGATGACAACATATATAAGACACAATGGGTTTAAGTGGACAAGTATATTTGACCGAACTTGAACTTAAATTACATGATAAGGGCTTGGAACCAGGTTTGGGTTTAAGTGGACAAGTATATTTGCAATCGTGGTTAAGACAAGTTTTAATTTTAATAATTAATCTTGATTTTGAACCTGAATATAATATTTTCTGATTCTGATTCCGTTTGCATAAGTCTTTTTCAGGGACGAAAAAGGTTTAAGTGTGGGGATATTTGATGTGGTCTAAAACATACATATTTTTATATAAATATTCCTACACTTTTGACTGGCTTTACAGTTGTTTTTTTATTAAAATCCACTCGTAACTGGTTCATATGGAAAGTTTGATGATTGTTGCGAAAACGAGCTATAATGATAATTTTTTATATTAAAGTTAGAAACAAATAATTAATCTTGGTTTGGAGTTGTCCAAGTAGAAATATTATTTAGAGAATATGAAACTGTTTTGAGTAATGGAATTAATTGACAAATAATTATTGTATTAAATGACTTTGTTTTGAATTCTTACGTAGGTTGTGGTGTGGACAAAATTAAAAGCATCAAGGAATTAATAAAAGGCTAGTGGCTTGTGAAAACAATTAATGATGGGATCGCATAAGTATAGATAATGGGCAATACTTGGTATATGAGAGCTAGCTCGAGACTTCAGAGGATATTAAAAATAAAAGAAAAGTGTGAAAGCAATTAATTAAAAGAAAAGTGTGAAGGCAATTAATAGAAGTCTTGGGTGGTGTATTAATTGAGAAACGAGACTACAACAAATGAGGGGGCCCTCCATATTATTCTTGACATCATATAGTGGAGTTTTTGTTTAAAAGGCAGCAACAGGCGACAGAAAAGAACAGAATTCGACGGCAACTGTCTTGGACGCAAGGAAAAGAAAAAGAAGGAAAAAAAGGGAGAAGCTTGGAGTCAAAGAAGATTTAAAATATTAAAGCTTTCGGTTAGATGCTATGTTTTATATTTTCAGTTTATTAGCACTTGAATATTTGACAATGTTTTCTAGACCCGTTTGCTTTAAATTTATTTTTGTTTCGTTCTTGACTATGAGTAGCTAAACTTTTTATGGTTGCCTAGGGTTGATGAACTAGATGATTGTTTAATTGATTAACTTTTGGTTTTGAATGAATGTGATGATTTATAAGTTATAATTTTTGAACCCGATTCTAATTATTTGTGTGTTGGTTTTGATTGGTTTGATAATTTATTTGTTGGTTCCATTGCTCTAGATACATAGAAATATACTTTAGAGCCGGGAGTCAGTCTAGGTTGTAATCTTTCGGTCTAGACCTTGAAGGTGAGAAATCTAATTCAAGTCTAATAATTATTAAAACCAATTAATTAAAATGTGCAATCTCTTCTAGAGGTGAGAAATCTGATCTAGAATTGCTAGATTATTAGCTGGGCGTTGTTTGACAGTTTGGGTGGCCGATAACTCGGATTCATCTGTTTATTCGCGTCTAGAGTTTCCTAGGGTCTCGGTACTCTTAGTTATTTCTGCTTCATAATTTGAGGGTTTTAGTAAATAAATTACTTTATACCTGATAGTTGTGGGACTTGGTGGTCGATAACTCGAGTCAGTCCATTTTAGCACTTCATCACTTGTCATACTGTCAGGTTCGGTTTACCTTCCGGGGTTTATCGGGTTATGCATAGTCTTCATTCGAAACCAAGTTTAGGATTTTATTCATGAGTCTAGGGATTCTTGCCTAGGTAACCTATTTTTCTCATACTTGAGTTTCAGTCCAGTCTCTACTTGTCTGCGCTTGTTGCTGTTTGGTCGTCTATTTATTTAAATTGCTTTTTAGTTTAAAAAAATATTCTCTCAAAACAAAACTAAATTATTTGGCTAGGGGTCGATAGAGGTTTAGTATCAAGAGTCGCTAGATTGTGTCCGCGGTTCGATACTCGGACTTACTTGTTTTACTACTTACGACCGGTACACTTGCCGGTAGTGTGTGGTTATGGGTTTTTCCAATTTTTAATACTTGTTGAATTTAATTAAAACACATTTCACACATTCCTTGTGAGATAGAGGGTTATGAGTTTAGGACTTCTTTGGCCGACCTGGGAGCAAGTATAAATGTGATGCCATATTCTGTGTTTAAGAAGCTTAAGCTAGGAGAGCCTACCCCGACCTACGTGAATGTTCAATTCGCCGATCGTTCAGTGAAATTTGCTAGAGGTATAGTTGAAAACGTGCTAGTGAAAGTAGGTAAGTTTGTGTTTCCTACTGATTTTGTTGTTCTAGACATGGGCGAGGATCCTAGTGGACATTCCGGTGTTTCACTCATCTTAGGTCGTCCATTCCTTTCTACCGCGAAAGCTATAATAGATGTTCATGGCGGTAAAATAACTCTTGGTGTCACTGATGACATGGTTACATTCCATGTTAATGGAAAAAATTCTGAGAAGGTAGGGACGCCCTCGGTAATTAGTCAAGAGTTAAAGGGAAGTGGAGATGCTAGAATGGAGAGTGATATGAAGAAGGAGAAGCATGTTAGGTTTAAGGAAAAGATGGAGGTAGTAGGAGGTAAGGTTGAGTTTAAGGATAGTTCTTGGAGTTCGGGAAAGGAAGATGAATAGGGAGAGTTTAGTTTGGGAGGTGTGAAGGAAACTAAGTGTGGGGATGGTATTTTAGTGTGTAACTCGAGGTATAAATTCCCCACGAGCGAGCATAAATCGAGTTGGTTTGATGGCGACTTTTGGAGAAAGAAGGGTTTCGGTATGAGTGATTATTTTAGAGGCCCTAGTGAGAGGTTCATGGGTGAGTTTGATCTTTATGATCCCCCGTGAGATATGATAACGTGTTGTAGAATTGTGTGTATATATATATATATATATATATATATATATATTTGTAGTGTTTCGTATTTGTTTTATTTTATTTTGAGTCTAAGTTAGTGTTTTTGAGTCAGCTTTTGTGTCGAGTCCCTACTGCTTTGGTTTTTGCTTATTTTTGTCTATGCAGGTTTGAATTGTACCACCCATACTCAATCTCCATTCGGGTAATTTTGGAGCTGCTATCCGAATATCAGGCATTTACCAAGTGTACTAGTCAGAGTCAAAGCCAATCGCGAATGGAATGCTATACGATCGAGCTGGATTGGACGAGAGTTCTGAAGCTTATGCGTTATTAAACCAGCTAAGTCCTTCCCGATTTGCCCTTTGTCTTTTTAGTTCTTATTTATTTTTAGTTTTTGAGTCGGTTTCCATCCTACATTGAAGGCAATGTAGACTTTAAGTGTGGGGATGGGAGACTATGTCTTTTTAGCTAGATTTGAATAAAAAAAAACTACAAAAATTTAAAAAATCCAAAAAAATGAAAAAAAAAAGTAGAAAATGTCTCTTGTTTTAGATGTTTGCAAATAAAAACGGAAAATGATAGAAAAATCAGGTATGTTTGGGTTTCAAATAATAATAATATGAGAGTAAAAAGTTAAGCTTGTGTCTAATTTGGGATATGTGAGTAGGCCTGATCCGATTTATAGGTTCGTTTGAGCTAAATATACCTAAGTGTTAGTCTACTAGTGGGTTCTCATCTAGGAAAAGTTGGGAAATTCAAACCGCCAATAATAGCATAAGGGATACCGTTATAGGCTAAGATCGTTAGAGTTTCTTATCATTTCTCGTTGAAAGAAAAAAATAATAAAGAAATAAATGAGCTAGAAACTAAATAAAAGTAGCGCCGGCCTATGTAATCTTGGTTGGGGATAGCGACTCTACAGCCGGAACACCTCTAGGATGTGTGAAATCGAAATTGCAAAAGAAATACCGACACCTATGTAATCCGAGTTGGGGATAGCGACTCTACAGCCGGAATGCCTCTGGGTTAGGTAAAGTAACGTCTAAGCTCAAAAGAAAAAAATATGAAAAAAGATTTGATCTTAAACTCTCTTGATCTTGGTATAAAACGGTTAGGAAATAACCCAGTGGTTGTTCCTTTTGTCCTATAAGTTAGAGGGGGGATTAGATGAAGCGGCAGATTCTAGTGTGAGACCCTAAGTAAATTGACCGAACTTGAACTTAAATTACATGATAAGGGCTTGGAACCAGGTTTGGGTTTAAGTGGACAAGTATATTTGCAATCGTGGTTAACACAAGTTTTAATTTTAATAATTAATCTAGATTTTGAACCTAAATATTTTCTGATTCTGATTCTGATTCCGTTTGCATAAGTCTTTTTCAGGGACGAAAAAGGTTTAAGTGTGGGGATATTTGATGTGGTCTAAAACATACATATTTTTATATAAATATTCCTACACTTTTGACTGGCTTTACAGTTGTTTTTTTATTAAAATCCACTCGTAACTGGTTCATATGGAAAGTTTGATGATTGTTGCGAAAACGAGCTATAATGATAATTTTTTATATTAAAGTTAGAAACAAATAATTAATCTTGGTTTGGAGTTGTCCAAGTAGAAATATTATTTAGAGAATATGAAACTGTTTTGAGTAATGGAATTAATTGACAAATAATTATTGTATTAAATGACTTTGTTTTGAATTCTTACGTAGGTTGTGGTGTGGACAAAATTAAAAGCATCAAGGAATTAATAAAAGGCTAGTGGCTTGTGAAAACAATTAATGATGGGACCGCATAAGTATAGATAATGGGCAATACTTGGTATATGAGAGCTAGCTCGAGACTTCAGAGGATATTAAAAATAAAAGAAAAGTGTGAAAGCAATTAATTAAAAGAAAAGTGTGAAGGCAATTAATAGAAGTCTTGGGTGGTGTATTAATTGAGAAACGAGACTACAACAAATGAGGGGGCCCTCCATATTATTCTTGACATCATATAGTGGAGTTTTTGTTTAAAAGGCAGCAACAGGCGACAGAAAAGAACAGAATTCGACGGCAACTGTCTTGGACGCAAGGAAAAGAAAAAGAAGGAAAAAAAGGGAGAAGCTTGGAGTCAAAGAAGATTTAAAATATTAAAGATTTCGGTTAGATGCTATGTTTTATATTTTCAGTTTATTAGCACTTGAATATTTGACAATGTTTTCTAGACCCGTTTGCTTTAAATTTATTTTTGTTTCGTTCTTGACTATGAGTAGCTAAACTTTTTATGGTTGCCTAGGGTTGATGAACTAGATGATTGTTTAATTGATTAACTTTTGGTTTTGAATGAATGTGATGATTTATAAGTTATAATTTTTGAACCCGATTCTAATTATTTGTGTGTTGGTTTTGATTGGTTTGATAATTTATTTGTTGGTTCCATTGCTCTAGATACATAGAAATATACTTTAGAGCCGGGAGTCAGTCTAGGTTGTAATCTTTCGGTCTAGACCTTGAAGGTGAGAAATCTAATTCAAGTCTAATAATTATTAAAACCAATTAATTAAAATGTGCAATCTCTTCTAGAGGTGAGAAATCTGATCTAGAATTGCTAGGTTATTAGCTGGGCGTTGTTTGACAGTTTGGGTGGCCGATAACTCGGATTCATCTGTTTATTCGCGTCTAGAGTTTCCTAGGGTCTCGGTACTCTTAGTTATTTCTGCTTCATAATTTGAGGGTTTTAGTAAATAAATTACTTTATACCTGATAGTTGTGGGACTTGGTGGTCGATAACTCGAGTCAGTCCATTTTAGCACTTCATCACTTGTCATACTGTCAGGTTCGGTTTACCTTCCGGGGTTTATCGGGTTATGCATAGTCTTCATTCGAAACCAAGTTTAGGATTTTATTCATGAGTCTAGGGATTCTTGCCTAGGTAACCTATTTTTCTCATACTTGAGTTTCAGTCCAGTCTCTACTTGTCTGCGCTTGTTGCTGTTTGGTCGTCTATTTATTTAAATTGCTTTCTAGTTTAAAAAAATATTCTCCCAAAACAAAACTAAATTATTAGGCTAGGGGTCGATAGAGGTTTAGTATCAAGAGTCGCTAGATTGTGTCCGCGGTTCGATACTCGGACTTACTTGTTTTACTACTTACGACCGGTACACTTGCCGGTAGTGTGTGGTTACGGGTTTTTCCAATTTTTAAAACTTGTTGAATTTAATTAAAACACATTTCACACATCAAGTTTTTGACGCCGTTGCCGGGGACACAGTGCGCTTTTGAGGACGACCCGAGTCGGGGATTTAGCCATTTTACTGCTTTCTTAGATTAGTTGTTTTTTTTTTAATCTTAGTTAAAAAAATTCAATAAAAAAAATAAAAAAAACCGAAAAAAAAATTGTTGTTTGTTTTTTTAGGGATACTTGCTAGTTCTGTGTGCGTACTTGTTTAGCTAGCTTGTTTGTGATTCGTGCTATTTTATACTTGTTTTTCATTGTATGCACACACGTTCCTCAGGCCCACCTGATACTTCACCATTCTCTAAGCCCGAATCCGAAATCCACCGTCGCCTACGTCAGCTTAAGTTTAAGGTTCCAAAAGTAGAATTCAATCTAGAACCCGAAGTAGTTATGGCTGATCGTAAGACTGTTGCTGATCACATTAGTGTTGCTCCCACCACCGTTCGCTCGAGCATCACACTTCCTGCTGTAGAGGCGAACAACTGGACCATCCTACCCCCCTTGATCAACACCATTACCCATTCGGTCCAGTTCCATGGTTTACGAGACGAGGACCCACATGCTCGTCTGACTAGATTCGGTAGGGTCTGTAGTACTTTCCGCCTTACGGGCGTCACTGAGGAGGCCATTCACCTTCGTTTGTTTCCATTCTCACTCACTGATCAAGCTGCTATCTGGTTGGACTCCCTCCCATAGGGAGCCATCACCACTTGGAATGATCTTCAATCTAAATTCTTACAGAAATACTTCCCACCTGCAAAAACCGCTCGTCTTAGAAATCTCATCTACGCATTCACTGAGCAGCCGGGGGAGTCTTTCTACGAGACTTGGGATAAGTTTAAGGCGCTGCTGAACAAGTGCCCTCACCATGGGCTTGAGGAGTGGAGAATCGTGGAGAAATTCTATAACGGAGTTTCTGAAGCAACTAAGAGATTACTTGACTCCACAGCAGGAGGAAACATGATGAAGACCAAGAGTGCTGCTGAGTGTCTCGAGATGATGGAGGATCTAGCCACCAATACTTATACCGAGCCAGGCTCCAAGGGCGTTACTGCTGCCTCTAGGGGTATTCATACGGTAGATTCTAGCGTAGCTTTACCCGCCCAGGTCGAATCCTTGACAAAGATGGTCAAGGACATTCAGGTTAAGACTAGCTCTAAGTGTGAGGTGTGTAGAGGTGGGCATGAGACGGTAGATTGCCCGGTAGGATCTGAGGAGGAGTTGAGTTTTATACAGAACCAGGGACGAGGCCAGGGCTACAACTCTGGATGGCAGTCACGCCAAACCTCGACCTGGCAGGGAAGGAGTCCTCCTGGATTCCAGCCTCGCCAGAGTCTGTTTCAGACCCCTGTTGATGGATAGAGTAGTGGAGAGCCTAAGTCTGAGCTGAGTGAGTTTTTAAAGAGGAATGAGGAGACCCAGAGTAGGATGAACAAACTCCTAGAATCGATAGTGATACAGGTGAGGCTAGACATCAGGAGCAGCTGAAGAAAAACCAGGAGTTTGAGTTGATGTTTAGGAATCAGGGGTCCACCATACAGAGTCTAGAGAGGAGCGTAGGAGAGATAGCGAATAGGATGACTGAGAGGCCCGCAGGTTCTATCCCTAGCTCCACCCAGCTTAACCCTAATGCCCAGTTACATGCCGTGTTCACGCGTAGTGGTAGGAGCACAGGACTTGTTGATAAGAGGTTTAAGATAGAAAAGATGATAGAACCTGAGAGGGTTGTTGAGAAAGAGGTAGACCCGAAAAAAGTAGTTGAGAAGGTAGTTGAACCGGAAGATGAGAATGTAAAAGAACCGGTTGAAGTGTATGAGCCCATTCCTCCATACCCTATGAGACTTTTGAATAAGAAACAAATTGCTCAGTATAATGGGTTTTTGGAGATGATCAAAAAGCTCCACGTAGACATTCCATTCCTTGAGGCTTTGGCTAAAATGCCTAAATTTGCCAAGTTTCTCAAGGGACTCTTGCTCAATAAGAAGAAAATTGAGGATCTTTCGATTATTACATTGAGCGAGGAATGTTCTGCGGTTATCTCAAACAAACTTCCCACAAAGATGCCAGATACAGGAAGTTTCACCATTCCTTGTGAGATAGAGGGTTATGAGTTTAGGACTTCTTTGGCCGACCTGGGAGCAAGTATAAATGTGATGCCATATTCTGTGTTTAAGAAGCTTAAGCTAGGAGAGCCTACCCCGACCTACGTGAATGTTCAATTCGCCGATCGTTCAGTGAAATTTGCTAGAGGTATAGTTGAAAACGTGCTAGTGAAAGTAGGTAAGTTTGTGTTTCCTACTGATTTTGTTGTTCTAGACATGGGCGAGGATCCTAGTGGACATTCCGGTGTTTCACTCATCTTAGGTCGTCCATTCCTTTCTACCGCGAAAGCTATAATAGATGTTCATGGCGGTAAAATAACTCTTGGTGTCACTGATGACATGGTTACATTCCATGTTAATGGAAAAAATTCTGAGAAGGTAGGGACGCCCTCGGTAATTAGTCAAGAGTTAAAGGGAAGTGGAGATGCTAGAATGGAGAGTGATATGAAGAAGGAGAAGCATGTTAGGTTTAAGGAAAAGATGGAGGTAGTAGGAGGTAAGGTTGAGTTTAAGGATAGTTCTTGGAGTTCGGGAAAGGAAGATGAATAGGGAGAGTTTAGTTTGGGAGGTGTGAAGGAAACTAAGTGTGGGGATGGTATTTTAGTGTGTAACTCGAGGTATAAATTCCCCACGAGCGAGCATAAATCGAGTTGGTTTGATGGCGACTTTTGGAGAAAGAAGGGTTTCGGTATGAGTGATTATTTTAGAGGCCCTAGTGAGAGGTTCATGGGTGAGTTTGATCTTTATGATCCCCCGTGAGATATGATAACGTGTTGTAGAATTGTGTGTATATATATATATATATATATATATATATTTGTAGTGTTTCGTATTTGTTTTATTTTATTTTGAGTCTAAGTTAGTGTTTTTGAGTCAGCTTTTGTGTCGAGTCCGTACTGCTTTGGTTTTTGCTTATTTTTGTCTATGCAGGTTTGAATTGTACCACCCATACTCAATCTCCATTCGGGTAATTTTGGAGCTGCTATCCGAATATCAGGCATTTACCAAGTGTACTAGTCAGAGTCAAAGCCAATCGCGAATGGAATGCTATACGATCGAGCTGGATTGGACGAGAGTTCTGAAGCTTATGCGTTATTAAACCAGCTAAGTCCTTCCCGATTTGCCCTTTGTCTTTTTAGTTCTTATTTATTTTTAGTTTTTGAGTCGGTTTCCATCCTACATTGAAGGCAATGTAGACTTTAAGTGTGGGGATGGGAGACTATGTGTTTTTAGCTAGATTTGAATAAAAAAAAACTACAAAAATTTAAAAAATCCAAAAAAATGAAAAAAAAAAGTAGAAAATGTCTCTTGTTTTAGATGTTTGCAAATAAAAACGGAAAATGATAGAAAAATCAGGTATGTTTGGGTTTCAAATAATAATAATATGAGAGTAAAAAGTTAAGCTTGTGTCTAATTTGGGATATGTGAGTAGGCCTGATCCGATTTATAGGTTCGCTTGAGCTAAATATACCTAAGTGTTAGTCTACTAGTGGGTTCTCATCTAGGAAAAGTTGGGAAATTCAAACCGCCAATAATAGCATAAGGGATACCGTTATAGGCTAAGATCGTTAGAGTTTCTTATCATTTCTCGTTGAAAGAAAAAAATAATAAAGAAATAAATGAGCTAGAAACTAAATAAAAGTAGCGCAGGCCTATGTAATCTTGGTTGGGGATAGCGACTCTACAGCCGGAACACCTCTAGAATGTGTGAAATCGAAATTGCAAAAGAAATACCGACACCTATGTAATCCGAGTTGGGGATAGCGACTCTACAGCCGGAATGCCTCTGGGTTAGGTAAAGTAACGTCTAAGCTCAAAAGAAAAAAATATGAAAAAAGATTTGATCTTAAACTCTCTTGATCTTGGTATAAAACGGTTAGGAAATAACCCAGTGGTTGTTCCTTTTGTCCTATAAGTTAGAGGGGGGATTAGATGAAGCGGCAGATTCTAGTGTGAGACCCTAAGTAAATTGACCGAACTTGAACTTAAATTACATGATAAGGGCTTGGAACCAGGTTTGGGTTTAAGTGGACAAGTATATTTGCAATCGTGGTTAAGACAAGTTTTAATTTTAATAATTAATCTAGATTTTGAACCTGAATATAATATTTTCTGATTCTGATTCCGTTTGCATAAGTCTTTTTCAGGGACGAAAAAGGTTTAAGTGTGGGGATATTTGATGTGGTCTAAAACATACATATTTTTATATAAATATTCCTACACTTTTGACCGGCTTTACAGTTGTTTTTTTATTAAAATCCACTCGTAACTGGTTCATATGGAAAGTTTGATGATTGTTGCGAAAACGAGCTATAATGATAATTTTTTATATTAAAGTTAGAAACAAATAATTAATCTTGGTTTGGAGTTGTCCAAGTAGAAATATTATTTAGAGAATATGAAACTGTTTTGAGTAATGGAATTAATTGACAAATAATTATTGTATTAAATGACTTTGTTTTGAATTCTTACGTAGGTTGTGGTGTGGACAAAATTAAAAGCATCAAGGAATTAATAAAAGGCTAGTGGCTTGTGAAAACAATTAATGATGGGACCGCATAAGTATAGATAATGGGCAATACTTGGTATATGAGAGCTAGCTCGAGACTTCAGAGGATATTAAAAATAAAAGAAAAGTGTGAAAGCAATTAATTAAAAGAAAAGTGTGAAGGCAATTAATAGAAGTCTTGGGTGGTGTATTAATTGAGAAACGAGACTACAACAAATGAGGGGGCCCTCCATATTATTCTTGACATCATATAGTGGAGTTTTTGTTTAAAAGGCAGCAACAGGCGACAGAAAAGAACAGAATTCGACGGCAACTGTCTTGGACGCAAGGAAAAGAAAAAGAAGGAAAAAAAGGGAGAAGCTTGGAGTCAAAGAAGATTTAAAATATTAAAGCTTTCGGTTAGATGCTATGTTTTATATTTTCAGTTTATTAGCACTTGAATATTTGACAATGTTTTCTAGACCCGTTTGCTTTAAATTTATTTTTGTTTCGTTCTTGACTATGAGTAGCTAAACTTTTTATGGTTGCCTAGGGTTGATGAACTAGATGATTGTTTAATTGATTAACTTTTGGTTTTGAATGAATGTGATGATTTATAAGTTATAATTTTTGAACCCGATTCTAATTATTTGTGTGTTGGTTTTGATTGGTTTGATAATTTATTTGTTGGTTCCATTGCTCTAGATACATAGAAATATACTTTAGAGCCGGGAGTCAGTCTAGGTTGTAATCTTTCGGTCTAGACCTTGAAGGTGAGAAATCTAATTCAAGTCTAATAATTATTAAAACCAATTAATTAAAATGTGCAATCTCTTCTAGAGGTGAGAAATCTGATCTAGAATTGCTAGATTATTAGCTGGGCGTTGTTTGACAGTTTGGGTGGCCGATAACTCGGATTCATCTGTTTATTCGCGTCTAGAGTTTCCTAGGGTCTCGGTACTCTTAGTTATTTCTGCTTCATAATTTGAGGGTTTTAGTAAATAAATTACTTTATACCTGATAGTTGTGGGACTTGGTGGTCGATAACTCGAGTCAGTCCATTTTAGCACTTCATCACTTGTCATACTGTCAGGTTCGGTTTACCTTCTGGGGTTTATCGGGTTATGCATAGTCTTCATTCGAAACCAAGTTTAGGATTTTATTCATGAGTCTAGGGATTCTTGCCTAGGTAACCTATTTTTCTCATACTTGAGTTTCAGTTCAGTCTCTACTTGTCTGCGCTTGTTGCTGTTTGGTCGTCTATTTATTTAAATTGCTTTTTAGTTTAAAAAAATATTCTCTCAAAACAAAACTAAATTATTTGGCTAGGGGTCGATAGAGGTTTAGTATCAAGAGTCGCTAGATTGTGTCCGCGGTTCGATACTCGGACTTACTTGTTTTACTACTTACGACCGGTACACTTGCCGGTAGTGTGTGGTTATGGGTTTTTCCAATTTTTAATACTTGTTGAATTTAATTAAAACACATTTCACACATCATATATATATATATATTGGGAAAGATTTAAATGAAAGCTGCCACTAGTTATTGTGAAAACTAGAAAATTAATTAAAAAAAGCCAAATAAAAATACCATTTTTTTTTTTTTTGCATACCAATTTTCGCAGGTTTATGTATATAAAAAAAATTAATTTTTTTTTGTAGTGCACATGTGTACTACAATTTTTTTTTTGAAAAAAAGTTTTTCTATATATATAAAACCTGCGATTTTTATAAAAAAATTGAAAAAAAAAATTGGTGTGTTTTTTAGACTTTTTTAGTTAGTTTTCGGGTTTTCACAATAAAAGTGGTTTTCATTTGAACCATCCCCTAGGGAAGGTTCAAATGAAAACCACTAGTTATTGTGAAAACTCGAAAGCTAATTAAAAAAGCTAAAAAAACATACCAAAAATTTTTTTTTTTTGCATATCAATTTTCGCAGGTTTATGTATATAAAAAAAATATTTTTTTTGCAATGTACATGTGTAATACTACACATGTGTATGTGTACTACCCATGTGTATTATTACACATGTGTACTACAAAATTCTTTTTTTTTTTGAAAAAAAGTTTTTTTTTTATATATAAAAACATGCGATTTTTATAAAAAAAATTGAAAAAAAAAAATTTTGGTGTGTTTTTTAGGCTTTTTTTAATTAGTTTTCGAATTTTTACAATAAAAGTGGTTTTCATTTGAACCATTCCCTATATATATTACTAGGTTATAACCCGTGAATACTCACGGGTTGTTAATCTATCTTTCTAAACAAATAAATATATAAATATATACATATATATTAATAAACGAAAAATTCTATGATGAATAAGATGTATAAATAAAATATATGTTTATACTTATGATATAAATGTTTTATGTTTGTTATCAAAAACAATACAGAAAAAATTAAAATGGCAATCTGAGTTTAAAATACTAAAAAAACAAACGCATTGTGCCACAAACGTAAATAAAGGGGAATCAAAAAGTAAATGTAAGATATATGTTTTTTCGGGTTTTAAATAAAAACTGAAAGTCTATTACTGTAGCGCTTCTGCTTGTTGGAGTTTCGTAACCAATAACTTGGAATTCGTTTTAGACCAGTTGAAAAAACAATCGTCACCTAAGGAAATATGTTCAGCTTCAAGTATATCATGCCATCCAACAACACCGTACCTATGGTTGATAAAATATGAAAAAATTTGTTAGTAATACATATACAAATAGGGTAAAAGATAAATAATAAATAAGATAATAAATTGATTGACAGACCTTGTTTGACCATCAATATTGTGTCTACGAAGATTCTTAACCCAAGTATTTCCTTTAAGAACTTTGATCTTTAGTTCAGAAAACTCATTTAAACCACTTAAGTCTGTAATCAATTTGGGAAGGATCTACATTTTGTAAGAACATTAACAATATGTAAATGTTATTAAATGTAAAACACTAAAAATAAACAAAATAATAAACAAAAAACAGCATAGTATAATACCAATTCATTAGTTACTGTCATTGCGAAAAAAGGATAGTTAGGATCGTCACTAACTTGTCGATAACCTTCCACATTGCTAATATGATCATATTCTTGCTCAATCAAAGGAGTGTTCTTTAACAAAACTTGACGACCGTGTTTATTGAATATGGTAATATTAAAATGTTTCACGTCGTTTATTTTAAAACACAGAATATCACCAGGATTTAACCTTAGATCTTCAATAAATTTAAACCAACCATCAGCAAAACAATAATTTGGACCAATCTTTCTAATACGGACTTCCCATTTATGATTCTCGGATACGTTAAGTATAATCATGTTATCCTTTAAAGGATAATCATAATGTTGTGAAAGAAAAGTATCTGATAGAACCTGTAAAAAAATAAATTATTACAAATTTATGATTATTATGTTTTTTAATAAATCGAAATAAAAAAAATAAAATCTATAATAAAATTACATACCATTGGACTTTGTAAAGGATTTTGAATAATTTTACAAAACGGTTTTCCAAACTCTTTATTTGGATCATGACATAATAGCTTGAACTTGAAAGTACCATCACCAAGATAGTTGAAAATAATGAATAAATATCTATGGCCAAAGTAGTTTAAAACCTCAGACCATCCATCCGTAAAGTAGAATACATCTTCTATTAATTTGATAACAACACACCATGAATGCGTTTCATCAAATTTAAGTCTAACAGTTGAGGATTCTAACTTATTGGTCCATATAAATCTACTCATACATATAGGTATAGCCTAAAAAGCAAAAAAATAAATAAATAAATAAACGCAAAATTCCTTTCAATAAAAGATAAAACAATACGGATCATTAGTTTAAAAAATATAATACTGAAAGTTATATAACCTGTTGAATCTTTATATCTAAAAAATAAATATACATCTATATATCTATATATATTAATAAATAAAAATATACCATGTAGTTGTGAATCTTTATAACCCGGGACTTCCCGAGCAGAAAAAATCAATTTATAATCTAATTAAGTCATTAAATAAATTAAAAACATGTTTTTAAACGTTATTAAGTGTTTAAATAAATAAGTTAAAACACGTGAACTTTAAATTTTATTAAACACAGTTATATATAGTAACTTATAACACGTGAACTTTAGATGCTGGAAAATTTAAATAAGTTAATCATAAATGTATAAATAAAACATATACAAACAAACTGACATGTTACATAAATTAATGGAAAATTTTAAATACAATTAAAAATTACATATAAGTATGAAATATTAGATTTTTTGAACCACATTCTATGGAATACAATGCTGAATTCACATTATTTCAAGAGCATCCATGGAACCGATATGTGGAAGTGAATCCGTACAATCGAAGCCATTAAGATACCTGCAAAATGTACATTAAAGTATTATCAAAATTCCTTTGCATATATGACATAACTTTAGCACTTATCTCACCATTTTTCTAGAAAAATAATCTTATGTGTACTGTCTAAATTGAACATACATAGAAAGAGGGCGATACCTTTGGGACTACAAAGATAAGCATTTAGGGAATTATAAATATTGATGTCATTTCCACCAACAGCATCTTCCCGGTGTACTGCATAATGAAACATGTTCACCACTTTAAAATCATGCAATTGGTAAGTAAAGACATGTTGGTTTATAAAAAAATCATATAAAAATTGGTGATAATAACAAAAATCATATTATGTTCATATATAGTGTCATGGCCACAGTTTAATATTCAAAGATTGCTAAAATACATTATTACCACTTATAAATTGGTTTATAAAATCTTAACTTAGCATGAAATCTTCATCAAGTCGGCTCTCGCTTTATTCGGTTATTTGAACTTGGTAATTTGAAAGCTAATTTCAAATTCAAATAAGAATCAGAAAACCGATTCAAATTTGAATAAGATAAAAAGATGATTTTGAATAAAGTTATATGAATATGTGTCGATTCAAATTAACCGAATTAGCAAAGGTAAATACAAAGTTCGAAAAAATTACAAAACACATGTTCAAACACAGTGTTTTGTACCAAAGATGCATTTTCTAAAGCAAAGACAACCCCGACTGCACCAAGACTTTTAGCAGTTTCAGCAACCTTTTTATAGAAGCAGAAAGGGATATACGTAAATGACCCATAAAAAATGGTTCGAGAACATCATAAGGATTCAAGACTGCATATTTCAAATGAAAAATAATAAAAATTCAAGGCGAAACGTTGAGATCAGTTTATACGTTAGCTTCTAAGTTCTAAATTACACACAAAAGGGAACTCAAAGTACTATCCTACTCCTGACTACTAAGATGGCACATTAAGAATCCAGGTCGATAAGCACGATTTAAAAGAAAAAAATAATGTTAGATACATTAAAAGCAAATTTGCAAGACACGAACAGGTAGTTTAAATGATCCATCTTTAAATAAATGCAAGTTGTGTGTTCTGAATATCCAAATAGGAACTTAGAAACACAATAAATAATGAAGCTATCAAATAGCCTCTCAATCCATCATATGTAGGTATAAGAAAAACCAAAACTCGAAACACTACCATAAAGGCATAAACACGGTAAAGGCATAAAGACAAATACAAACACGGTAAAGGCATAAAGACAAATACATACCTTGAATACATGAATCAACAGATAAAATAAGCTACGACCAAAGTTCCTATTTCCACAAAGCAACAAAATTGTCAGTTAAAGTGTGGGAAATTATCACTTAGATAAATATTATCACTTACATACTTCAAATACATGAAAATTGTCAGCTAATTTAAAGAACAATTTAAGTACAACTTAGAAAAATATATAAAGCCATTTTAAAGAAAATAAACATTCATTTGTAACTCCTAACACCGACCCGTTTCTACAAAAGTGTTTGTGGATCAACACAACCTGGCCCGTTTCACCTTGAACCTGTTTTGACCCGTTACCTGATTAGCTAAAACAACTCATCTTGTCGCCTCTCAAACTTTTGCAACAAAAACATGAATGACTGGTGATCTTGTAAACAACATAATTAATTCAATTTAAACAACTTTTAGGCCTTATACTTCACATAAAAATAGCAAAATAGCAACATAGACTGAAAAACAACATACTTTCAACCATTTAAGTGATTTCACAAAATCCTGTGCTCTTCACTTCTTTATGACACTCAATTAAGGATGGCAAAAAAACCCGAGCCCGACAGGTATACCCGAAACATTTGGGATGGGTATACCCGAAGCATGACAGGTATGGGACCAGGTATGGGATTAATTTTTAAAAAAGTTACGGGTATGGGATTTGGTGATACCCGGCCCGATTACCCGAAATCACATACCCGTTGAAGCCGTAGAGAGGATTGAAATCACATACCCGTTAAACTCATTGGGCATTGAAATCACCCTCTCTGGTTGGTTGCCCCGCCCCGTGGTGTGGGGGGGGGGGGGGGCATTACATAATCACATATACCAAAATGGGTCAAAATAACCTCCTCTAGTCAATTTTACTGCTATGTGAAAGTAACATTTACACGGTGTTGTATCATTTTTTCAGAATGTTATTTTACCCTTATGCAGCAAGCATATAATTTTATCACAAAGAACGGTGGAATAAAATAGAAAAGTATTAACTATATAGCAAGTGAAGATGAATGCACAATATCAAAAGATAAAACACGTGTAGTCAAAACAAAAGAATTTATAAAGTACCTGTTAAAGCTGAAAAAAGCCTGCAAGCTGCAGTCACCAAGCAACGCGTATCGTTTGCTATTACATCTACCGTTTTATTTCAGTTTTAGTCCGGTAGTGTGTACATGATGTTGACTCGTATTGGATATGGTAAAGCTATTTAGAAACTACGATAAGTATAGCTCAACCCCTAATTTTCCACTTTAAACCAAGAAAGAGGTCAACAAATGAAGTAAAAATTCTTCTTTTTTCTATATAGATTCCCGAAAAAGATATGTAGAATGCTAAGAGTTCAGTTCTGTGAACTTCTTTTTAAGAATATAAGCAAACTCCAATTCACCAACAGCAGCCAATCCATCAAACACTTTCTGTCTCACCTTTATATACGATATGAAACCTATGTTCGTCATCCTCAT
The DNA here is from genome assembly GCA_030545235.1 of Helianthus tuberosus. NCBI lineage: Eukaryota > Viridiplantae > Streptophyta > Magnoliopsida > Asterales > Asteraceae > Helianthus > Helianthus tuberosus. The sequence goes on along the minus strand of CM060416.1, from coordinate 154,586,710 downwards.
AATAACTTTACCTGCCAAAACAAACAAACTGGATTATAAACACGTCTCAACAATCAACTCATAACTCTCGAACCCAATTTGTATATCAATTTCTTCGAGAGAAATAACCATTTCAACAGCTTTATGCACGTCTTTATTAGCCCGCATTGACTTCAGAACCTTAACCACCAGTTCTTTCCTAGGGGACAATCTGAACTTAGATACCATCTCCTTCATTAACTCTTCAATGTTTTGCGTCTTTCTATAGTGATAGAGTACACCGATTATAGAACTGAAACTGTATAAATCCGGCACACATCCTGCACCACCCATGGACCGTAACACCTGACTCGCTTCCTCATACTAATCAACTTTTAATGAAAAAATCCAAGTATTTAACTTTTAATCGCTTCCCCAAATTAACGACATTCAAGTTTTAAGTTTTAACCAACTATAGTCAAGATTCCAACCTTTAATCACATGTTTTTTTATTAAGTTTCAAATTTAAATAATCAATTCAATCACCGAATTTCAAATAACTTCTGTATGAGATCATCCTATACTATTGTAACATTCTCTATACCTTAATTATCTTTACACTAACAAATATCTACATAGATGTATTCAGTTTTAAATTTACTTAATTATAGGTCATGACCGACCTGGATGCTCCAAGTCCAAGTGATCCGTAATATTCCATCAAAATTAACAAATTTAATCTTTAATCAGCATAATAAAAGAAGGGCGGATTTGAGAAAACCGTCAGCAAAAACGACAAAACTTACCTTTGCGGCAACCTATTCGAGAACGGCAGCCGGGTACACACTTCTATTGCCGAAACATTATGTTTGAAACCGCCTCCGCTGCTAGAATTTAACAACCTATTCAAGAACGGCAGCCGGGTACACACGTATTCGAGAACGGCAGTCGGGTACACACCTCTATTACCCAAATCTTCAGACCAAAAAGAACCCAAATCTCCATTGTTGTCCGTATCATGTGCCATAAATGGCAATGTACATGCACCTCCTTCATAACCCTGTGAACCCATCACTCTTTCCCTTTAGAATCTTTATCATAGATTTAATTCATAATTTATTAGAATAAAAAATTTAAAAATAATCCAATGATTACAATATACATACCTCAAACATTCCGTACGGATGGGAAACATTAGTGTCCATAAATTCTTCAACATGCCAGCCTGGTAACGTCTCCGTTATGCTATTGGCCTCCATCGAAACACCGTCTTCTCGGCTCACACGACCATCATTCATAGACGTCGAATTTGTAGTGGAGCTAAGGTTACATTGTTTGGATCTTATGTTATGTTTTCAGTGCTTTTAAATGCCAGGGACTAAAACCATAACAAACAGTAAATAGAGGGATGATTTAGGCTATTATGTCACATCAGAGATAATTTTTGTATATTCTGGTATGCCATAAGGACAAAAGATGTAATTTACTTTAATAATAAGTAAGTATAACCGTCAGGAAACGGTTTCCTCCTCTACTTTTTCCCTAATAAGCTAAAACGTGGTAAATAGGTATGGATACCTGTATTCCTCGCCAGTCAGATATTTTTGCAACTCAGGTAAAGCTGGAGAATTAAACTCTTCCTCAATGAGTTTATATCTACATACCTAAAAAATGAAACAACAGTTCACATTTTAAAAAATTATAAATGTAAATAGAAAACAAACAAAAAAATTATAGCCAGTTTGAGCCCAATGTATAAAAATCATGAAATTTAGGTAGTTACCATGTCAGGATCCAATAAGAAATAAAATAAAACATTTTCTTTGCACTAATTTGAGCAGTTTGATCCAATAACTAATAAAATAACTATAATTTGAGCAGTTTTCTTTGCACTAATATGAGCAATTCTGGTGCCTAACCATCATAACCAAAACATTTTTTTGCAAATCCAACCTAGAATCTCATTACTAATATTTTCTTTGCCCCTAAACAGTTTTTGAAAATCCAATTTATAACAGGTTTCTAGAATTGACCTTTCAAAGAAATAAAAAAATGTGATGAATCTTTTTTTTAACAAAATGAATAATTTTATTAAAATGCCAGTAGGTTGCTAGCAAAGAGCAATTACAAAAACATAAATTCCCTCTCAAATCCAAGGTTTCACGAACCCATTAAAGTCTTTAATGGTGCCCAAAACAGTCAAAAAGATTAAGTAGCAAGTGTTACTAAACCTACCAAATGGAAATCATAAAAAGTGTAGCCTTTTCCTATTTTCTTGCTTCCTGAACCAATATCATCACAATAAACAAAAGCTTAGAGTAGTCTAAAAGAAAATATAAAAACAACTTAGGATTTGTGATTTATTGGTAGTCAAGAAGCACATCAGTTGCAAAGAAAGTGGACCACCTTGCTTAGGTTGCTCTGTACCATATACATAAACGTGCGAGGAATCCTTTCTGACCTGCAAAGAACAAACTTTTAGAATCTTTATTCCAAATATCAAATAGATCTCTTTGAAGCTTAGTGTCCACACTATCAAGAACAACTTGATATCAACTCGAGTCACCGGAGATCACCTGTAAATTCATAAATTATTGTTCAATGCATTGACCCGTTTATTTATTAAGGGGTTGTGTTTTTATCCCAAACATCTTATATCAGATTCAGAATGACGAAACTAATTTCTATAACAACCCAAATCCACAATAAATTGCAGTAACCTTAGACTTTCAACAGTCACAGAAACTTCCACAAGAAATTTAACTGATATCTCATAAGATTCTTATAATAGGTAAAAATAAATAAATAATTAGCAAACATAATTTTCATGTACAAACCTGCAGATGCCACAATCTTCACAGTGGAACAGACCCTTGTCAATCTGCAATAGGTAAAAATAAATAAATAATTAGCAAACATAATTTTCATGTACAAACCTGCAGATGCCACAATCTTCACAGTGGAACAGACCCTTGTCAATCTGCAATACGATAACCAAAATCAGTGAAACAAATACATACTCATTTGATATACAATATATACGTTCGATTTCATACATCATCATCATGGAATTAAATATCCGTCATGGCTACGTACTAAGAGGCTACCAGGTGAAAGCGAGTTTAGTTATATGTCGCCGAAACTCAGCATCACACCCATTAGACTCATCCGTTGATATCATTAAAAGTACCAAATTGGCATCCAAACGAAGCTCTATAGCAACCTTTATCAACTCATCGCTAATTACCAGAAATCAGACTACATTAAGATCCAAAATTGCTTCATTCTATTATACGAATTTAGTTCATCACACACCTCAGTTACAATTTAGCAAACCCAGGGGTAAAAGGGTGCTCTTTGGACCCTTCAATCATCCAAATTCATCAAAACAAAAGGGGATGCATAGGCTCAGACATATACAAATACATCATCATAGCCAGGACAATTGGTTATATCATTGGCCAAAAATGACCAACAGATTATCATCACAAACGAAAAAGGGTTTCTTCTTCATCACTTCATCATAAGAACCCCATAAAAACAAAACAAAACAAAACATGAACCGAAACCAAAAAAATAAACAAAAATAATCAATATCTAACCTATAAAAAAACAAAACACGAAAACTAAAAGCATCAAAGGAAGAACACAATCAACCAACAACTCATCAGAACTAAATCGAAGAAGACAATTACATGTTCCATCTAGCAAAGGAGACCGTCAACAAACAGAACCTCATGTTTGAAAGGAACAAATTATCATTCCTGGCAACTTTTTCTATATACATGAATGTTTTCTCTTGTAGAGAACACAAGCCATCTTATGAGTAAGGTGGATGAAATTATACCTCAGAATCACTAATCTGATGCTGAGCAACCAAAATAGACTGCCTCCTCAAATCACCATTCGAAGCATCCCTAACTGCACTACCAGCACCATCACAATCATTCTGCCTAGTCACAGATCACCACAATCCATAAAAAAGTTGCATATTTAGTGTGTAAAGGGACTTACAGTGTTGACATCAGGATTAGCCGTTATCATCTATTTTTCAGGTGACAAAAACTTATTCTGTTTAAATTCCATGTCACCTGCACAACCATCGCTACAATATTAAAAAAACAATTAATAAGATGAACCAATCTATCTATCTCTCTCTGTCTCATACAACATAAGAATACGAATCATGAAAGAATTTTAGGGTTAGAACATTACAGATCAAGAGTACAACAACCTGGTTGCTCTTAGGCTTCCAATAGTGATCCAAGAGATTAGGGCTCTTGAACTGAAACGGCTCCCAATTGTTAAACGATATGGGTTAAGTAAAATTAATATCTAAATGATTGTGATAAAAGAATAAAAATTAATCACGATGATGAACCTGTGAAACAGCTCGAGACCACTGATTCTACCTTATCCTTGTTCATCAAGCTCCAAACTGCCAATGACAAAAAATATGAAGAAACCTATCAAATGCCCATACAAAATTAATCACAAAATATTCAGTGTATATCTTCAATCCAATCTATCAGATGCTTTCAAAAACCATAACAATATGTGAGTTTCAGCCAGGATCTAGGGCTTAATACAGTAGATGATTCACTCACAAATTCAATACTAACAAAACGATTGCTAAATAAAGAAAGAAAACTAATAAGAATAACTGAAAACCAAATATAGCGGTTGTCTTTGTTTTTTTCTTTAGTATTAATACTATTCTTGATATAAACTTATTGACTTCAAATACCAAATAAAAGTAAGAGGATTAACAGAATCATACTAATTTTGAATGAACTAACAAAGCAAACGATCTATACAAAACGAAATATACCTGCAATTCATCCATCTTCAAAGTCAGATTCTTAGGGAAGGGTAGCATCTTCGTTTGACGGGTTCCTTCTTCGACATCTTGACGAAGAGTTGGGGAATCCTTAATTAAAATGAAAACCAGTTTATGAAAAATATAAAATGATCCATTCCTGTACAAACATACCAACACTGTAATAGTTGACAATAATCTATGTATACCAATAAACACACTAAGTAAAGAAACAAAAGTTAGGGTTTACCAAAGAAACCAATAAAATTCGCAATCTGGTATATTACTCCTGAAAATGGAGAATAAACATCCTGTAACAAAAAGGATTTACACACATCAAACAATAATAACATATCAAATCAACAATATAACTCGAATAGAAGCCGATTGTTAAGAAAAAAACTTTGCTACTTTTGGAGAAAGAAAAAAACTTTGCTAATTCGAAGCAATTATCACAGATTATATAAAATCTTCATAGGTAAACAGATCCAATATAGACTAAACAACAACAATAGAATTATATTAAGCAAAAAAAAGGTGAAAACTATAACTTGTTATCAATCGTACCATCAAAATACTTCCCGGAGTAATGGATTTGGCCATAGTTGATTTACAATCTCAAATTATAACCAAATCTTACTGAGATAATGGTTAGAATAACTGCAAATTTTGGTAGATGAACAAATAGTCAATCGATTTGGGTAGCAATCAAAGATTTTAGAGCAATGAATGAAAAAAAAAAAAAAAACCCTAGATCGACACATGCCAGAGATGTAATCCACCTCCTACATCTTCTGAATTGCCAGGTATATATAAATCTCCATTAAAAACCCTAAATCTAAGAAATAGGAGAAGATAATAAGATGAAGGATTTGATTGGCCTTGATGGATTTCACAGGAAGTCACCGTTCGGTTGAGAGAGCAATTAGGGTTTCATCTAGGTAATGAAGGATGGAATGAGGAATTTGTCGGATAGAAATTTATTTAAAGGACCCGACATTAATCAAACCCGACCCAAAACATTTCGGATCCCGCCTCATTTTTCTTCAAATCGTGATTGTAGACTACATATGTGGTTTCCCTCCTAAAGTGAATTGCCACATCAGCCAAGAAGGCCAAATACAAGTGCCAAGTAGCCCAAATCCATCTCATTTATATATATATATATAGATAGTTTATATTAAAATCCTTATGTTGTTTGTACCTTTTGATGAAAGAACAGAAAGTGACTTTATTTTAAATATATGTTTAGTTGTTATATATATTGTTTATATTAAAATCCTAATATTAGTAATATATCTTTTCCTTTTTTAGCCGAATGAAAAGTAACAGAATGTTTAGATTTTTAAATATATGTTTAGGTATGATCCAGAGAACAAATTAATTAATAGTTAATAAGATATATGCCTTTTCATTTTTCAATTCCATCGAAGAAATCAACAAAATCATAACACATCCAGAGCTTCTTCTTCGGTCGACTGACAACTCGCTTCCCTAATTGCCTTTTCATCTTCAACTCTTAGGGGGTGTTTGGGTTAGCTTATTTTGGAATGACTTATTGACTTATAAAAGTTAATAAGTTGTTTTTTTGAGTGTTTGGATTAGCTTATTATTTTAGAGAGTTTTGTGTGTTTGAGAAGTCATTTTTGAGAAGTTAGAATTTCTAACTTCTCACTTATGACTTAAATAAGTTAATAAGTCATTTTGAGAAGGAATCCCAAACACCCCCTTAATCTCCTTAAAGCCCTAGTTATATATATACTCTTAACTAATTTCCCCCAAGTCCCTAACTATATCTTCATTCTTCTACGCAGAGGCTTTGATTGAGATAAACTGGTGTTGTTGCTTCATTCACCAAATATTTTTGTTCATTGTTTGCTTTTCCTGCTATCTTCCTCTTCTCAAAATAAGGTAAAGTGATGTTTGTTCCTTCCTTTTTTTCAGTTCGTTTTTTTGATAAAATTATCACTGATATAAAATACCTTAAGAAACAAAATATGTTCATCCTTAGTTCACCTAATCTAAACTCTTATTTTTGTTTATAGAAAATTACAGATTACTTATTGCTTTGGTGGATTAGAGGTGAAAGTTCTATGATTTTGATTTACTGATATGTATATAGATGTGTTATTTTCTAGCCAGTATACAAATAAATAACCACTGCCCAAGTTTATGTTCACTAAAAATGGATGTATTATGCTTGTGTTTTTATTTGTAGAAACCAAGATGTTTTCAAACAAAGAAGTTACTGTTGGAGCCAATACCCCAAATAATGATCCCGTCGAGTTAAGTGATGAAGACAATATCGAGCTAAATGAGGAAGCAAATGAGATGGTTGATGAAATTCTAGACAATGAAGGAGATGGTTCAAAACGAAAGGGTTCTGGAGCTTGGAGTCATTTTACAACCGTTGAAGTGAAGGAAGATGGGAAAATGATTAAGAAACATGAGTGTATGCACTGCAAAAAGAAATATGCACCACAAAGTTCACGGACCACGTCACATCTCTTGCGACACTTGAACAAGTGTGCATTTGTGAAACGTTTGAAAGGTACAAAAGGTTTTATTAATTTTTAGCCATCTGATAATGAAAATGCATCTGAATTTAATGCAATGGGTGGTTATGATCAAATAAAATGTAGAGAAATGATTGCAAAAATGATCATAGCTCATGAGCTACCTTTTTCATTCGTCGAGTATCATTGGTTTAATAACTTAATGAAGTATAACAACCCACTTTATCAAAAGGTGAATAGGGCAACTATTAGGAAGGATTGTATAAAGGTGGTTGAAATAAAACGAGAGAAGTTGAAAAAAGTTTTAAAAAGTGTTGATATGATCTCCCTTACTAGTGATTGTTGGACTTCAAACCTAACAATAGGTTATATGTGTTTGACCGCACACTATATTGACTCTAACTGGAAAATGCAAAAAAGAATTATTGGTTTTAATGAGTTGGCACCACCACATAGTGGTGAGTTTATTTCGGATGCAATCTTAGAGTGTCTTATTAAATGGGGCATTCAAGACAAAATTGGTTCAATTACTCTAGATAATGCTTCTAGTAATGATAGAGTTGCTTCAATTTTGAAAAACACTTTTCAAGGGAAGGGAAAATTGCATTATGAGGGAATGTTTTTCCATGTGAGGTGTTGTGCTCACATATTGAATTTGGTAGTACAAGACGGATTAGGAACAATTGATAGTTGTCTTGTGAAAATTAGAGAAGGGGTCAAGTATTTAAGGAAGTCTCCGGGTCGTCTTTTAGAGTTTGGTGAAATTGGTATAACTCTTGGTATTCAAACTCGTCGTTCTTTGTGCATAGATGTAAAAACTAGATGGAACTCTACACATCGAATGCTTGAATCAGCTATGCATTACAGACTTGTCTTTCAAGGTTATGCATTAAGAGATTCTAACTTTGAATGGTCTCTCACCGATGACGAGTGGAATAGGGCTGAAAAGGTTTGCAAAGTACTTAAGGTTTTTGTGGATGCAACAAATTTGTTTTCGGGTACATCATACCCGACATCAAATTTGTTTCTTGTTGAAATTTTTAAAGTAAAAAATGAGATAACGTCTTGTTATATCTCAAATGATGTTTTCTTTTTGAAAAAGATGAGTGAGCCGATGTTCGAAAAGTTTGAAAAATATTGGGGAGAAATTGGGGTTCTTATGGCAATTGCCTCAATTTTAGATCCACGTTTTAAGAAAGTTTAAATTTCGTGGACTTTTGGGAAGTTATATCCGACCAATGAAGTTGATGGCCGGGTTGAAGATGTGATAGTTAAGGTAAAGTCTCTTTATGAAAAGTACTCCACCGCATTTCACATGGCTAGGGCTTCTAAGAACAACTTGACGAGCACATCATCCGGGGCCCCAAACCTTCGTGATAGAGTTGAAGATGATTTTTATGCTTTTCTTAAGTCTAGACCAGTTGAGAATACACAAAAAAGTGAAGTTGAGGTGTACTTAGAGGAGCCTAATTATATAGTTTTAGAAAACAAAGAATTTGATGTGCTAAATTGGTTGGTGGAGTCAAAATTCCAGCAAGTTCCCAGTTTTAAGCAAAATGGCTCGTAACATTTTTAGCATTCCAATTACAACGGTTGCCTCGGAATCGGCATTTAGTGCCGGAGGACGTATATTGGATGACTACTGCAGCTCTCTCACAAAAGATATGGTCGAGTTTCTTGTTTGTGGAGGCGATTGGATAAAGTCCACATCAAAAACAAATATTCAAACTTTAGAGGTAAGTTTATATTCATATTTATCGGTCATCTTTAGTTTTATAATTTTATTACTAACATTTTTTTATTTTTTTATGCATAGCAATTGGCAATGGAAGAAGAAAATTTAGAAGTTCCAATCCCGACGAGTGACGATGCATTTAATCGAAATGAAAGGTAATTAAAAATTTAGTATAGATTACTTGCAAAATATAAATGGTTGTTGTATTGTACTCAGGTGCTTATAATGTTTTATTCTTTGTTTTTTTAGTGACTGGGAATGACTGAAGTTGGAATTTAATTTAGGAGGATGTTGGAAAAGTGGAAAGAACTTCAAGATAACACCTTAATGTTTTGTTTTTGTTTTGTTTAAGTTTTAAAGACATTATAAGTTTTGAACTTGGTTGTTTATTGTATTTTTTTGGTGATAACATTAAATTACTGTTGTTGAAATCTCAGCAACAAGTAATGCCTGAATGAAAGGGTACTTTGGTATTACTTCCCTGCATTTCAATACAATCTTGGTTTGTTTAGAATGAAGGTACTTTGATAGTATGTAATTTGATTTTTTTTTCATGTTTACAAAAGGTACTGTGTAAAAAAACCACATATATGAGCCTAAATTTATAAGCCCAGATACGAAAGTTAATTTTTTTCAATAATTTATTAAAAAAACGAGTTGGCTCGTCGAGCCGCGAGCTAGTTCGAACTTTCTTCGAGCTGAACTCGAGCCTTGATTTTTAGCTCGCTAAAATTATTGAACCGAGCCCGAGCCAGCTTGTTTAACTTCGAGCCCGAGCCGGAGCCCGAGCCTATACTGGCTCGGCTCGGCTCGGCTCGTTTACACCCCTAGTTTAAAGACACAATTATCTGAACCTTTAACACAATACAAAGAAAACCTAGTAAAAATGAATTTTTTTATTTTAATTTTATATAACAATATCATATTCATATTAAAGATAAAAAAACACTTGTTATTATGGTGATTTGTTTTTAAATACGGTATGAAAAAGTTATGAACATTTTAAATTGATGAGGGAAATTGACATATGCCTTGCATGTGCAGAGAGAAAGTAAATGTATGATTCCTTTTATACCCTTTCGTTATTTTCTTTTCTTTAAAACTAATCTCAACCCTTCAAATCTTATGAGCTGTTTGGTAGCCTCTTAATGACCATTCAGATGCTACCTGTTAATGGTTTAAAATCTCTGATTGAATAAGAGGTAACCTCAAGTCTGAATGGTTAAGATGTAACCTCTGAATGGTAAATCATCACATGTCACATTCTTCTGCCTTCTCATTGGTAAAAATTTTAATGGTTCCATTAAGAGGTAGCCTCTTAATGACCATTCAGAGGCTACCAAACAGCCCCTTAGATCAATGAACCAAAATCCTTCTTACCCTTCTTATTTATTTTTTCTTTGTATTTCATCCTAAACCATAGAAATAGAAATTCTTTAATAATTAATTAACTTAGATTGCTGAGGTGGCACTCAATCTTGCAACTTTGTTGGAATGTGCCACACCCGAGTGCTCCTCCTGATGTGGGTTGGGTTCCCTGCTGATGTCAACCACGTTGGTGTTGAGTGTGAAGCCACTCTTGTGGTTAGTCAAAATAGCTGCAGAAAAGTGGTGTCGGCAGCAACTATGTTTGACAGCAGCCATGTTCTGCGGCCGGTCAAAAGAAGTAGGCAGCAGCCATTTTTCGTTTGACAAAACTCTCGTTTAATCTCTATATAAGAGATCCATCTGTATTGTAATTAGTGTTCAACACAATGAAATAAATACCTTAGTTGCCCTGTGGACGTAGGTTGCAGTTGGCGACCGAACCACGTAAATTCTTGTGTCGTTCATTTTCCATTTCTGCAGTTAATTGTTCGTGAGTGTGTGTTGCTTCCGCGTGCGTATACCCCAACAACTGGTATTAGAGCTACGGCTCGATTACACACAGTGGTTCTATGAAATCAATTCGTTTCTTCGGCAGGTGGCCGGTATTGGTATCGAAGATCTGATCGGACCAGAACAATCAGCAGAGAGGCCGGAGAAGGAGGTGTACGGGAAAGAGAAGATACTGACCTGACACCGCCACCGCTCAGGTGAATCACATCCGTGATTCCGAAGCCGCCGCCAGAACCGTCGCCAGAACCACCGCCGCTGTTTTCTCCGACCGTCGGCAGCCGTCACCGTCACCCCAGTTTTTTTTTGTTTTGTCGTTTGTCGAGCAGAGATCAAAGAAAGGTTTATTTTTTTTGGTTGCTTGTGTTTTGTGGCAAGGGATTTCTTTGAAAGAAAAAACTTTCGTTCGTTCAAATGAAGAAGACAAGTTTGAAATTGTGATAAAGGATAAAAAAAAAAGGCATGACAAAAGAAAAAGGAGATGTCTTCCACCAAAGAAAAAAAAAAAAAAGGAAAAAGTAAGATTTTTTTTTTGTTTTTTTATTACTTGTGGGTCCAACAACAAATAAAATAAGGAGGGTATATTTTTTGTTGTGGGACAAGATGATCGAGTGGTGATTTAGAGTTTGTGGTTGTCGATTAATTTTTTTTAGTCGACTGGAGCCGGGTAAACTCTTGAAGATCACCAGATTATTTTTTTTTTTTTGCGGACGAGGTGATTGAGGAGAACATGGAGAAAATGGAATCAACAGGGTTGTTGGTGTTGACACGAGTGAAAAAAAAAAGTCAATTGCAAGTCATGGAACTATTGCTTGTTGTGGAAAAGATCTTTCGGTTAGGGTTTAAGTTAACTGATCGTGTGCACGGTCATAGAATCCTTGGTGCCGCTTGATTTCCTTGAAAGCTTTATTGTAATTATAACCGTTTGACGGTTAGCTGGTCTGGAATAGTGGATGGTATTCCTTGTTCGGTGGTGATCAGCTGCTTGACATTTGAGTGGATCTTTGTACTGGTAGTACTGGGTGAAGGTTTTTCGCAGGAGTAGTACGAGTGAAGGTTTGGCTCATGGAGTGTCGTTTGGCATGGGTTGGGATAACAGTGACAGTGGGAACTGGGCATAGTTGACTTGTGGGTTGCATGGAGGTTCAGACATCTTTTGGAGTCGATGTCATGAATATTTGAATTCTGCTTCTGAGAATGCGTCTGGGTTTGATGCATTGGGATTCAGTGGAAGGCAGTGAAGACTCTTGGGTCAAGAATTATGGTGCTTCATTTCACGATACCTACAGCAGTGAAGCACTGCAGAATCTAAAAGTTGGAGACTTTGGAAAGGTAAGACTTGCGAACGAGGAATGTTCGCTGTATATGGTCAGATTACCGTCTGAGGGAGTGACCGTACCAGTTCAGAAGAAAAACAAAGTCTGGTTCACAGAATCTCGTGACAGAAGAAGGTTTGTTTTGCAGGAGATAAACCCAGAGTCACAGGTCAGATTCAGGTTGAACGTGCAAGGAAAGGTTCAGGGAAACCAGTCAGGGGTATTCATGACAGTGGGAGCACAGGTGGTGCTTCAGTCAGAGTTACCAGAAGACAGTGGGTTAAGAGAACCAGTATTCCAGCGGTAAAAGTCTCTCCAGTGAATTACCTGCTTTATTCGGAGAGTGTTAGTTCTCAGGTTTTCTCAGAATCCGGCAGTTCGTGTCAGTGGGAGCCGGTAGAGACAGGGAACGGGTCAGGGGCAGATTCAGCCATAACTGATGAGTTGAGGCTCAGTGGGAGCTTCAACGAGCCTTCAGGTTTGAAGAGAATGCCGGGGTAACTAAGAAGGAATTACAGAAATACAGATGCACAGTTGAAGCACAGGTGAATTGTTCCGTGGCTTCAAGTGGGAGATTGTTGAGTGTGAAGCCACTCTTGTGGTTAGTCAAAATAGCTGCAGAAAAATGGTGTCGGCAGCAGCTATGTTTGACAGCAGCCATGTTCTGCGGCATGTCAAAAGAAGTAGGCAGCAGCCATTTTTTGTTTGACAAAACTCTATTTAATCTCTATATAAGAGATCCATCTGTATTGTAATTAGTGTGCAACACAATGAAATAAATACCTTAGTTGCCCTGTGGACGTAGGTTGCAGTTGGCGACCGAACCACGTAAATTCTTGTGTCGTTCATTTTCCATTTCTGCAGTTAATTGTGCGTGAGTGTGTGTTGCTTCCGCGTGCGTATACCCCAACAGTTGGGCCAGGTGGGTTTTTATAAGTCATAACAGCCGGGCCTCACCTTTTGCATCGACAGGGAAAAGGCCACTCATGTCCACGATCGTATGTGACTCAGCTCATCACTAATTCTAGGGAAAACCCACAGCTCTGAAGGCCCACTATCCACTATGATAAAACACTTGTTTGCGTATGACATTTTGTCATGAACGATCTAGAGGAGGACACCAGGTATCCCTAAAGCAATGCCCCTTTGGTGTATAATTAACAATACTAATTTGTTAAAAGTTGGCAAATATTAATGGGAATTTCAGTTTTTTCTCTTAAAATAATATTCTTTGAAGTAAACAAATTTAAAACAAAGGAAAATAAAGTTAAAAGAGTAAATAAAAGAGGTCTTACAATTTCAGGTCTTCGGTGAAACTTCAATGTTTTTTTTTCAATGCTCTCTCAAGTCCATTAACAATATTGAACATATGTGGGTAGGGTGCTCGCTCTTCCATTAGGAATAATTACGCCGTTTGTTAGAATTCTCTAAGGGATCGTAGGGATATTTGATATCAGGACATTTAATTCTTTAGACCGGGATGGATAATGTCCAGCAACGGTTCATTTTCATAGTGTTCTTTGGCCAATCGAGCTAGAAAGTTATTAGCCTTGTTCTTTAATATATGTCTTTCTATACTCACAATCACTTACAATCACATTTTATAATATAAAAGCCTCACTCGCTTAATTTTGTGGATGGATTGTGAATGCTCTTAAAAATAAAGTGTTTTGGTTTTATTATTAGGCCATAGGGTGTGGCTTAACGCTACCCTGCCACCTCACTAATTTTGGCTTGATAGAGGCATTTGGTCAAGACAAGGGGGCGCTATGTCATTGAGGGGGCTATAAACCGTTACATGCAAGTTAAAGTAAGCGGCTTTAAAGCCCCCTACATGACGTGGCGTTGAAGTAACGCTTATAACGTGATATAGTCCCTGGGGGCTTTATACCACACCTTACAGCCTTATTTTTATTATTTGCTTCGATTTGGTTGTAGACTATAGAGGCTAGTGGTAGTGTCAATCTAATATTATTACTATTATTATTTGCTTCGATTTGGTTGTAGACTGTAGAGGCTAGCTAGGCTAGTGGTGAGATGTCAGTGATATATAGGGTACCAAATACATCTTCATTATTTAGAAGTAGCAATTTATAAATTTAACGATTTAAAAATTAAAAAATGTGGATACCCGTAATTTTAAAATACAATAAAAACAACTTTTATATAACATTTCTTTTAATTAACTTTATTTTAGTTATAAATAACAATGAATTTTAAAGCATAATTAGCAATATTACTTTGCTAAAAATTAACAAATATTATGGCAATATCAGTTCTTTCCTTTTAAAGTGATTTTTCTATGAAATAAACAAATTAAGGACAAAGGAAAATAAAGTTAAAACGCGTAAAGAAAAATATAAAAGCCAAAAAAGATCTTACAAAATTTTCCGGTCGAGGTTGAAACTTCAATGCTTTCTCCAATGCTTTCTCGAGTTTATTAACAATATTGAGCATATGTGGTCGATGTTCTCGCTCTTCCTTTAGGCAAGCATACGCCGTTTCTGAGTATATTCTGAGTGATCTTACGGATATTTGGTATTTGGACATATGATTCTTTAGATCGGGATGGATAATATCCGTCAATGTTTCGTTTTCATAATGATACTTGGCCAAACGAGCCAGAAACCTATTAGCCTCATTCTTAATATATGCTTTCCTTCCGCACAGCATTTCGAATAAAACAACACCGAATGCGTAGACATCTGACTTGCAGGTTACACCTTTGGTCTTTCCAATTTCCGGATCCATATACCCTATTGTGCCAATAGGTTCAGAAAGAGTGATCTGGTCCATTCGGTTAACTGCTTGTTTGATGGATATTTCAAAACCTGATAACTTAGCTTCCCAGTTCTCGTCTAATAAAATTGTGGAGCTGTTAATATTACGGTGTATAACACCATAACCACGTCCCTCATCATGATGGAGGTAACTCAACGCACGAGCCACACCAACACTTATCCTCAATCTTTGAGTCCATGTGAGGTTCGGGTTGTTTAGATGCTCCTGGAGACTTCCGTTGGCCGCATACGTGGTTACGATTATCTTCTCATCCTTCTCATTGCAAAATCCAATGATAGAGACTAGATTTGTATGCTTGAGATCTGAAAGCGCTGAAATTTCCGTCCAAAACTCAACGTCTCCTTCACCATGCGTACGATCTAACCTCCTTGCAGCAATCTTGATCAACTTCCCGGACCGCTGGAGTTGTCCTTTGTATGCTGGTCCAAATCCACCACGTCCGATGATGTTATCCTCATGAAAGTTATTGGTGGCGTTTAGTACGTCTTCAAGTGGAATTTGCAAGTGAGCAAACTTTGCGATTGTTGTTGTCATGTTTCTGTTTATAAAGTAAAAAAAAGAGTGAAAAATTATTGGGTTACAAAGGAACAAGAATGTAAAACATACGAGCAACCACACTTTAAGTGAAAAACTTTTAAGCGATTTGTTTTTAAAAAAAAATATTAAAAATGATATCCATTTCTTTAAGATTTCAAAAGTATTGTAACCGGGTTAATAAACCTGGGTTTTTGTCTCGTTGATTTACCAAAACCACCTCAACATTTTTGCCAACCTGGACAGTAGACGAGATATGAAAAGGATCTGCAGCAACGTAGACGAGATCTGGACAGTAGCAGCAAGCGGAAGAGATCTTGTAACTGCAGCTGGTAAGCAATTAAGTGATGGATTGAGAGCGTATTTTGGCTGAGAAGATAAGGGGGAGATGATAATGAATCCTCATTGATAAATATCTCAGCCATATATATTGAGAACCACACATTATCCCCTCAACTAGCCCTCAGCCCCTCAGCTCCACTTTATAGTTCCACAACAGCCCTTCATTGTTCAGACTTTGTCACTTCAGTCCTTCTACTTTCAAACAACATCCAATAAGAACGTATACAATACGATATTATAATCAGGCTTGAATGCCTATTTATATTTTTAACATTTTTGCTAAGAAAATAACTACGACATACTTTGCGATTACCATACAGAATAAAAAATAACGCGTGACAATTTAGTTTGTGACGGGTATCAACCTAACCATTTCCCAATATATAGTTCGGGACATATTTCATGGTAGATTATTAGGACCGAGTTTCCACACAAATTTGTGACTATAATTTATGTACAGTTTAAAAAAAAATCATTTTTTAGTTTTATTATTTATAAATGTATTCAAAGTCAAATATATATATTAAAAACAAAATATACTATGAATTGACAAAATTTTCAAAATATACCAAGATATATTAGAATTTTGGAATTATAAAATGTAATTACTTTATTTGACACATATATATATCCAAGTAGTGACACTCTAACCAAACGCAACTAGAGAGGAAGGAACAAGGAATTTTATTATTTAAGCTATATGGACGCAAAAGATACTAAATGGATTGTAGGTTCATTTTTGTTATTAACTTGTTTATGTTTATTCTTTACCATCCTAATGGTAGTTAAGTTGTTTATGTTGATGCTATCATTCTATCAAGAAATGATAATGCAGAATTTAAAAGCTAAGTAGTAGTTGCTAGCCCACGACCTTGTGTGGAGTAGAAAAAAAGAGCCCCTAAAAATAAACTTATATATAAAAAATTGGTGGTATATCTGGTTCACGCCCAATTTATTTACATTTTTTGTGTTTGCACTTTCAACTGGCCTGATGTACTTACATTTTTTTAATTTTTTACACTTTCCACTTTCTTGATCAACAAAATTAAAGTATTTTACTTTTTTTTTTCCATTTTCCCGTACCAGTTCGTTAATATGTTTTTTAAATATCTATTTTTCTATTCCAAAAGTGTTTATGTTAACTGATTCTTTTATTTAACTAAATTCTTTTTTAAAGGGGTGTGCCTGTTGGCACACCAAACCCTAGCAAAATTAGGGTTTATATACGTTGCGTATAGGTCAATACGCAGCGTATAGGTCAATACGCAGCGTATAGGGTTAAGCCTATACGCTGCGTATTGACCTATACGTAGCGTATATAAACCATAGATCTTAGTGCCTGATAACCAATCATTGCACAGAAAACAAGGTGTGTCTACGCTGCGTATAGGTCAATACGCAGCGTATATAAAACATCTGAAAATTTGTGGTCATTTTGGTAGGTTTGAAGCATCAAATTTTTACCAGGTTTATATACGCTGTGTATTGGTCAATACGCAGCGTATGTAACCTTCCAGAATTTTGTTTCACCATTCGACCTACTTGTTGTATAAATTCTCACCCGGTTACAACGTTAACTCGCTTAAAATATATAACGAGTTAAAAATATATAATGTTTTTTATTATTTAGTCGACGTCGTCGTTAATTTATTTAGTCGATGTCGTCGAAAAGCGTATAATGTTAAAATTTTGAAAAGTGTATATACGGATAACTTTAAAATATTACAGCTTAAATAAGTGGAAATACCCGGGTACTGTTCGAATATGTTAAACCGTTTACAGCAAAAGTTTTATATGTACACCAAAAGTTTGATATATACAAGAAAAGTTTGTGCATACATAACAAAATGATAAAATACTATGGTTGCTGCTGCTGCTGATGTTGATCTCATTCCGCATCCGTAATGAAGGGTAGTGGAGGTAACCCGTCATGCTGTCGACGCTCCTGCAGCGCCGCAGCTACCCACTCCAACAGATAGTTGTTCCTTTCAGCGTACCGAAATGGGTCAGGACCGGGCCAAACATGGCGTGGGAACTGAGGCGCCCCGGGTGGCCCACGCGGCGGTGGTGGCTGCGGAATGACGACGGCTGGCTCACACGGCTCCGGCGCCTCCGGATCGTGCGGGGGATATACCGGAGGGAACTGTTCCGGCAGCTGTGTAAGCTCGTATTGCGTGCCGTCCAGTTTCTTTAACCGCTTCCCGCATAGGAAGTCTTTGGTAATTTGCATTCCGTTTACTGTGTTCATCCCCATCCGCTTCGGCTGTGTCGCCGGGCCTACACGGCCGCGGTCATTCTCCGGATTATAGCCCAACGAAAGGGCTATCCTAGTCACGTAGGCACCGCCGAATAGCAGTCCGCGCTCCTGTCGATGATGCGCGGAGGCGAAGTACTGCGCCAACCCGTAGGTGAGAGTGCACGGCCTCTTGTATAAGAGGCAATATAAGAAAAACAAGTCACCACTCGTACACCACTCCCGGCTTTTGTTTCGAGCAGTGATCGAAGTGGAAATCATTTTGTGCAAATACCTGCATAAATGGAAACAAGTCAGTAAATAATAATCAGACGACATCGACTAAATGAGGATAAAAAAACAATATATTTTTTACTCGTTACGGATTTTGACGCGCGTAACGGACCTACGCGCCTTACGAGCGACGAAACTAAGATCGTCGTTAAATTATATTTTTTTATTATTTAGTCCACGTCGAACCGTAAGTCGCGTAGGTCCCTAACGAGCGTCAAAATAAGATCGTCTTTAAACGACGATCTTATTTCGACGCTCGTTAGGGACCTACGCGACTTACGGTTCGACGTGGACTAAATAATAAAAATATATAATTTAACGACGATCTTAGTTTCGACGTTCGTATGGCGCGTACGGTCCTAACGAGCGTCGAAACTAAGTTCGTCGTTAAAATATTTTTTTTATTATTTAGTCGAAGTCGAACCGTAAGGCGCGTAGGTCTCTAACGAGCGTCGAAACTAAGTTCGTTGTTGGGATTGAACCCTATCAGAGGAACAGATAATGAAAGCCAAAACTGGATCACAACAGTGGATTCATAATAAGCAGTTGTTTACAACAGGCTCTCCTCTTGAAAGTGCTTATAACATCTGATGTCCTCTATCCACTGTCCGTATACAACAGCTGCTGCCCTTCAAACTGCTGATAAAGCCCTAAAGACTGTTAAAGAGTAAACACTGCTGGTTCAATCTACTGATGCAAAAGGACTGCTCACTCAAGGACTGATCAACTTTGAGGAAAGCACTGATGGAAGAAGAAAGCAGTAGTTTAGTGTATTACTTATATTGTATAGAATCAGTGGTTAAGATTAGCAGTGTTTGTATAAGAACAGTGGTTACATGTTGTTAGGTTGTTAGATGTCACTTTCATGGTGACGTCAGCTTAGATGATTCAGTGGTTTGATTTGCCTATAAATGGAACAGTACCCTGTACTGTTACATTCGATTGACGGAGTGAGTTCTTCTCCTCTAATACAATCCTTTCATCTTGTGCAATCAACCATGGAGTATCAGGCTGAGGGGGAGTTTAGTCTGTAAGCTTGCATTGTAATCTTTTGATTTGATTTGTAATCTTTCGACCTAATGAAAAGCATGTGTTTATAAGAACTATTCTCCCTTTTTGATTGTGTTCACAAAGTTTTTTTCCATTTCCGCTGCACTTTACATTATTTCATATTCATTCATTGTTCAAATCATACAAACAAACACAATCATTAGAGCCTCCGATCCTAACAATTGGTATCAGAGCTTGGACAGTCAAATTCGATCTAACAATCAATTTGACATAACAGTTCAGCTCAAAATTCATTGATACTAAGGTTGATTGTATTCAGTTGAAAAACAGAGTAACGAGTGATCACGTTCAAAGTTGTTTCAAAAACTCTGTAAAACAACCAAGATGTCATAAGACACACAAACTTCACACAACAAGTGATGTCATGCATAAATCACCTATAGTTTTCAGATCTGAAAATGTGTCTGATAACTATGGAATAATTATTTACGAAAATTGATTTCAATTGTTGTTATGAAGATTATGTTGTTTCCATCATGTTTGCTACTAAGGTGTGTACCTCAGGTCAACAAAATATATGTTCATAAAAACATTAGTGTTTTTGTCGACATAAAAAGAGGGAAATTAAAACCTTAGTCATTAGATCTTATGTGTTGAAAAACAGGTTGAGAATCCTCAAAAGGACCAAATCAACCTTGTTAAAATACATTAAGAAAATCAGGGGTCAAAATAGTCCGAATCATATGTAATGTGAGATTTGATAATGAAACATGTACAAATGTGGCCGAATCTCTCAAAACATTACTGCAAAATGATTCTGGATTAAGTATTTCTTCAATAAAGACCTCTCAGTAAGTATTTCATTCCTTATGAATGGGAAGGGTAAAAAGGGAAGAGGGAAAATCACAAAAACTCAAAAGTGTGTTTATCTCAAAACTTTTGAAGTCAAAAGAAAAGAGTATAAATATAAAACACTTGAGAGACAAAAATTGGGGTAACAATGGTCATCAAGCAACTGTGTGCATTCATTGGTTCAGGGAAGTTCAGGTAACAATAGTATCTCCAGTGAATAAAATTACAAGAGGACTAGACAAGTTTTCAGAATCATCACATGGTAACAAAGTCTTTAACAGGGCTTCCAAAAACTCGTGAGAACATGTCTCCTCATTTTTCCAATCAATCAACAAGGAAAAGGTCCCAAACAGTGGTTATTAAGATGTATTTCAAACCACTGACCATTTTCCTAAAACTTGAGATTGATGAGACTATGGGTATTATTGGGAAATATACCAGATCCTTTTGATGCTGTTTTTAGAAAAACCTTCAATTGTTTTTTTCTTGAAAAGGTTTTTCTCAAATAAAATAGGATATATTATTCTTTTTTTTTTTTTGGAATGATATATTTTGTGCTTTTACTTGTTTTTTATAGCAAAAGTTTCAAACACCTGTCAAGATAAAGAACCTTCATTTTTTTTGGTAATATTATCCTTGAAAATGGATCAAAAGGAAATGGCACAAGTGTCAAGGTCATGTCAAACTCAAGTTTGTTTTTAACACAGATCAAAGATTGATTGCTAAACAGATCCTAAAATACTTGGGTACTCATGTTCTAATTCAAATATTATAACAAAAATGAGTAGCCATAGTTAAAAAGTTTCCATCATCTGGGATACTAAACCACTGTCAGAAATCTATAAAAGCTTCAAAACTTGTAATAGACATGTGGGAAAACCTTGAATGAAAATTCCTGTAAAAACTGCTGACATATTAATCTTGACAATTTGCATCTAAAATGTATTTTGTTGAGGATAGCAACTTTGCAGATATTTCATAATCATCAAAACAACAGTTGCTCAAAATATTTGTCAAAAGCTTATCCACTGTTGCACTAAAAGTTGCTGAAATAATGGGCTTTCAAATCTTTACCATTATCTCACCCTTAACTATTGTTCTGTTCAAACATCTGCTTCCTAAATACTGTCCACTGCTGAAAGTCAACCCCTGCTCTTTCATTAATTTGAGTAATCACTGTTGTTCAAAATCAGTATTTTATCCAATGATATGCTATCCACTGTTAGTAAAAATCACCCACTGTCTTCACTTTGACCGTTGCAACCACTGATACTTGCTTCATCAGTGGTTTCCTAAACAACTGTCCTCCATAATTCATCTCTTCATCAGCGGTTGACACGTAGTCAGTTTTTAGCCATCAGATCTTTGTAACCGCTGCCACACCAGAATTCACTTTTTCCCTAAATAAAACCCTGATCAAAACCCCCAAACAGGGTTTTACACCGTCGAATTGAATTCCAAAATTCTCTTCTCAAAGCAGTTTTCAAATTTCCGATTCAATTCATCCTTCGTTCTTCTTCACCAAAAATGACAAAATCAAAATCAAAATCATCATCATCTTCTAAGAAGGTCGCTCAAAAGGCCGCTGAATCCATTGAAATCCCATATAACACATCTCACAACTACTTGGGTCTACTCACAAAACCCACCAACAACAGAACCTTTGACACCATCATTGACACCCTTGTGGCTTCAAAGTACAAAACTTTGTTAACTGCTGATGCTCCCATTTACGAACAAACCCAGAGGGAATTCTGGAAAAATGCCACACTTGAGTATCAAGGAGAAACAGTTATAGCCATTAATTCTTCCATAAAGGGCAAAGAGATTCAAATCACTCCACAATCTATTTCAGAAGTCTTTGCACTCGATGATCAGGAAGGTAAAACTTCCTTTCCTAAAAATGATTTAAAAACTGATTTTCTTGAAAGAGGGTATGGTGCGGAAATAAAAAGGGACACCTTACAAAAAGGCTTCTTCCCTTCTGTACCAAGGTTTCTATTTCATACCCTTTTGATGTGTGTGTCAAATAAAACAACTGCTTTTAACAAAATACCATTAAAGATCCAAAACCTGGGATATGCTATTTTACATGAAGAAAATTTTAACTATTCTCAGGAGATCTTTGATGATTTGGTAAAAAATGTTGATAGCAAATCATTTCTACCTTTTCCGAGGTTCTTAAGTTACTATTTTAAACAAAAATTTGGAAAGGAACATGAAAATTTGCTCATCCAAGGTAAATCTACTCAAATAAATGGTTTAACATCTGAAACATTTACTAGAATGTTAACACCTGCAAAAACACAAGCAGAAGTGCCTGAGCAGACTTTAGCAGCCACCACTGCTCCTCAGGTATCTGCTGCTGAGCCCACTGCTCCAGGTGATCATGGCAGCACACCCACTACTATGAACCCCACACCTGCCATCACCAAAAAGCCTAAAAAGAAACCATCCAAAAAGCCCTCCAAACCTACTAAAAAGGCAACTCCGGAAGATGAGATCCCAGAGCCACTGCCAGTGACAACACAAATGTCACCTAAAACCACTGCTGCTACTTCCTCACAGCAGATGGAAGAAAGATCTCCACCCTTGCCTCAAACTCCTCCTGCATCCTCACAAAAGGATCAGGTTGTAAGCACAGGGACCCCACATTATGAAGCTCTGGATCCAATTGGGTCCATCTTCCTCAGTCCTAATCCCAAGGACATGTCTCTTTCAACATCCTTATCTTCACCCCTTACATTACCACAATCCATAATACCCTTGTTGCATGCAGTTGATATAGCTCAGACACAAACCAGTTCCTCTCTATCACCTATTACTGAGAGTACACTCCCATAAGTGACTGGGTCTGATGCTTATACCTCTGCTATCCCAGCAACAACTGAGGACGTTACACTACATGAGTTACAAGTAATTCCTGTCAGTAGTTCAAGTGGAGCAGCAACTACAAATGTTGGATCAACAGATCTACATTTGGCCAGTTGTTTCATCAATCAGACTCCCTTGAAGGAAATTTCTTCTATAGCACCTCTGATAACCACTAGTGAAGTTGTTTTGACCACTGGTACTATCAAAAGGTTATCAAGTGCTGAAGAAAGAAGTCCCCAGTACCAAGAACAAGGGGCATCAATGGATGACTTTTGGAATTCTGTTCCTAAATCACACATTGATATAACCACTCCAGGTGGGGAATCAGATGATCCCATTAATTTGGGTGATGATTCAAAATATCAGGAATTGACGGGCAGAATCGAAAATCTTGAGACATCTGTTGTTGAAATAAAGGATATGGTGCAACAGCTGCTAAAAGCTCAAAATGCACAATCCACTGCTGTTCCAGCTCAAGCACCTGCACAACCTGCACCTGCTATAAATGAGCTATGGAATTTAGTTCAACCCCTGCTCAAAAAACAAAGACAATTGGCAGATCGGCAACACGCTATATGTGCAAGAACTGAGAAACATGATTGAGTCAAGGTTTAGAAACACCCAAGCAGACATCAAGGCTATAAAAGCTCACATTTTGAATACCACTGTGTTCTTTTCATTGATCAATTTCCCCCGGATAATGCCAAAAAGGGGGAGAAAATTAAGGAATGGAAGAAAAAGGGAATAGATGATGGCCTTCATGTTGAACCAGAAAAAGAAAAGCTTTCTTCTAAACCATCTTCCAAAGACTCCAAGAATCAAACCTCTACCCAAACAGCTGATGTAACTCCTGCTGTCTCAACAACTGTTGGTACATCAGTAGTTTCAGCAGTTGTTAAATCCATCACTCCAACACACACTACAACCTCTTCCCTACCTCCACCTAAAATCACCTCACAACCCATCAGATCACCAACTGCTCAAAAGCAGAAGACATCTACTGACACATCAGTAGTTGTAATGACAATAGAGGTTGAAACACCAGTTGTTTCAACAGCTGTTTGCCAGCCATTCACCACTGCTCTCACCATTTCTACAACCACCATACAACCCAGTGTCACATCACAACCAAAACCTACTTCACCCAAAAAGCTTTACACAAGAAAAAGAAAATTTCAGAAGAAAAATGATGATATACCAGCACCTACTCCATTATCCTCCACACCTTACAATGTTATCAAGCCACAACCATCCACTCCACCAACTCTGGCCAAACCAGTAAACCCTGCAAACATGGTATCTGTTGCTGAAAGTTATCCACTGGAATTAGAAGCTGTAAAGGATGAGATGAAACAATTCTATACGGAAGATGATCCTTGGAAAAGAAGATTTCCTTCTCTCATTGGGTTCAGGAATCCAATAAACATGAATGAGTATCTAAAACTCAAAGCCAGGCAAGCAGATATAAGAGCTAGAATTGAATGCAAAGATCAAGGTGATAAAGCCATTTCAGAGAGAATGGAATTTTTACTCACTAAGGTCAAACAAATGGAAGATTATGCAAAAGACCTGAGCAAAGATATGTCAAATATGCCACCTGATGCTGCCCTACAAAAGGTAATGAGAAAGGAGTATCTTGAATTCATCATGAAAGAAAAGTTTTATCCAGCCAAAGAAGAACAATTCAGTGAATGGCCACTCATTGCACTAAAGCATGAGGTAAACAGAATCAAGAGAATCAAGAATGATCAAAGTAAGAAAAGAACAGCTCCAAACTGGAGCAAATACAAACAGGCCATTAATAAACTTACTTCAGAATACAAAAGAAAGAAGCAGGAGTTGGTGGATGCAAAGGTGGGAACTGCCAAAGCCATAGCAAAATGGACAAAGCAGTATACAGATGAGGCTTATGAAAGGCTAAAGAAAAGAAGAATGACAGATTCTAACACTCCAAAGAAGCCTGACAACAAAAAGCCAAAACAGCTGATCAAAACTTCTGAACCACTGTTCACTTCAGCAGTTACCTCTGTCATTGTGATAAACCAAGAAAAGAGGAAACAACTGACTAATGCAGAAGAAAAATAAAAAGAAGCTGAGTACTTTAAAGAAGCCATCAATAAAATGGCTTTAGATGAAGATAGATCAGCAAAACTTCAAAACCTTGCCAAAAAGGTATTGAACAAACCATCATCACCAAACACATCAGCAGATATCTCAGACATTGAGCTAGATCAAAGAAAGAGACAAGAGCAGATTGAAAAAGAAGTTGCAGAAGATATAGCTGCAACAAATGATGTCATAAAAATGGCTTTCCAACAAATGTCTGAAAATTATGAACTAGCAAAAGCTCAGGATACTGCTTCACAAATCTTTACAAGGCCAATATCTCCCAACTCATCAGTAAATAAACCTCTCCCAAGAAACCCATTGGGTTCAAAAATACTAAAATGGATGTCTGATCAAAAGACCCATGTATTGACCCTGATCAGATCCAATGGAGAAGTAAAGCACATATCAAGGGAACAAGCACTGGGCCTAAGTATTGAAGATTTACAAGATCTCCTTGAGCTTATACTGTGTAGGGATGAGAATGATACAAGTTCCATGGATTTTGAGTTGTAGTTTAAAGGACAAGTTAGGGAACTTCTGATGAGACAATAAAGATCCAAAATAATGAAGAGTTTTGGCATTATCTGTTCCAGGGGGAGATTGTTTGGATTGAACCCTATCAGAGGAACAGATAATGAAAGCCAAAACTGGATCACAGCAGTGAATTCATAATAAGCAGTTGTTTACAACAGGCTCTCCTCTTGAAAGTGCTTATAACATCAGATGTCCTCTATCCACTGTCCGTATACAACAGCTGCTGCCCTTCAAACTGCTAATAAAGCCCTAAAGACTGTTAAAGAGTAAACACTGCTGGTTCAATCTACTGATGCAAAAGGACTGCTTACTCAAGGACTGATCAACTTTGAGGAAAGCACTAATGGAAGAAGAAAGCAGTAGTTTAGTGTATTATTTATATTGTATAGAATCAGTGGTTAAGATTAGCAGTGTTTGTATAAGAACAATGGTTACAGGTTGTTAGGTTGTTAGATGTCACTTTCATGGTGACGTCAGCTTAGATGCTTCAGTGGTTTGATTTGCCTATAAATGGAACAGTACCCTGTACTGTTCCATTCGATTGACGGAGTGAGTTCTTCTCCTCTAATCCAATCCTTTCATCTTGTGCAATCAACCATGGAGTATCAGGCTGGGGGGGAGTTTAGTCTGTAAGCTTGCATTGTAATCTTTTGATTTGATTTGTAATCTTTCGACCTAATGAAAAGCATGTGTTTATAAGAACTATTCTCCCTTTTTGATTGTGTTCACAAAGTTTGTTTCCATTTCCGCTGCACTTTACATTATTTCATATTCATTGATTATTCAAATCATACAAACAAACACAATCATTAGAGCCTCTGATCCTAACATTCGTCGTTTTATATTTTAACGACGAACTTATTTCGACGCACGTTAGGGACCTACGCGACTTACGGTTCGACTTCGACTAAGTAATAAAAAAATATACATGAGAAACGCCCCTATTTCGCAGCCGTTTGCGGCTGCGTTTGCAGCCGTAAACGGGCGTTTAAACGGATGCAAACGCAGCCCACATATGGCAACCACATGATGCGTTAAGTTTCCGCAACACCTCCAGCCTCCTTTGTAGCTCTTTTGCCAGCAAATCAAGTGCTTCATGGGATACCTTTCCACGTAGGTTGTCCAACAGTCGGTGTCTGTGGTGGTTCATCATTTTTTCGATGCTCTCGGTGAAACTTTTTTGTATTTCATCATACTGAGTTTCAACTATATCAATGACGCATCTTGCTATTCGCTCCAATGAACTCCCGCGCGTACCGTATCTTTTTAAATTTGCGTGCTGGCTCTCAACTCTGTTGGTGGTGCGCTGACCAAAGTTGCGACACTTATCGGTCCACGCATAAACGAACATTTCATTATAGTCTTTGAGCCAGTCTTCGTAGACATTTCTTTATTTAGTCGACGTCGTCCGTACGCGCCTTGGGGGAAGTGGTATATACGTTGCTGTCCTCGCCATAGGAGCTGTATCTCGCAGCTTCGTCTAACCTTGCAGCTTCATCTAGCCTTTCTTGTATTTTGCTGGACGATCGGTGGTTTCTTGGTTGACGATTTCGGGGTGAAGACCACTTTTATCTTTGAAAGCAAACTCTTTTGCTGAACGGGGGACTGCGCCTCTAAATGTTGCCGCACATTATTGAGCTCTGCTACAACATCGACTTCCTCGTCTACCAGTTTACACGGGAGCAAGTCAAGCTTACGCCAGAATACATCTATGTCGTCGAGTTGTATCATACGCCCTGCACAGTTAAGTTAATACGGTGTGAGAAACAGCTAAATCGTACAAAATAACAAAAGGTTTGTAGTTTTAATATTTTTTACCTGTACGTTTGTAGTTTTCCAGCCTACAAGCACACGGCAATCCACAGCTAAGCTACATATGGCAACCACATGATGCGTTAAGTTTCCGCAACACCTCCAGCTTCCTCTGTAGCTCTTTTGCTAGCAAATCAACGCTTCATGGGATACCTTTCCACGTAGGTTGTCCAAGAGTCGGTGTCTGTGGTGGTTCATCGTTTTTTCGATGCTCTCGGTGAAACTTTTTTGTATTTCATTGTACTGAGTTTCAACTATATCAATGACGCATCTTGCTATTCGCTCCAATGAACTCCCACGCGTAACGTATCTTTTTAAATTTGCGTGCTGGCTCTCAACTCTGTTGGTGGTGCGCTGACCAAAGTTGCGACACTTATTGGTCCACGCATAAACGAACATTTCTTTATATTCTTTGAGCCAGTTTTTGTAGACGTAATCAAAGACACCTGCAAAAATAAAATAATGAAATGTAAAAGCGTGTGTAAAATATAATAGATTGGGTGAGTCGTTTGTTGAAGGAACACTTACTTTCTCGGTTGGCAACCACGAGTCGGTTATACATTTTCTCCAAGTTGTACTTGTACATGGGCTCTGAAGCAGATTCGCACACTCTCCGCCAGTACGACATAAATTTCCCCCAATCTTCTTTATTGAACCCGTGCTTGCAATGTCTAACTATATTTTGTTCGATGTGAAAGTGGCATAGAAGCCTGGTTGTGTTCGGGAATACTTTAGCACACGCGTTAATTAGGGCAAGCTCTATATCCGTGACTATCACACGCGACATCATACATTCATGCAACATTGACTTGATCCGCTCAAGCACCCACACGTAGTTACCCCTTCGTTCTTTACAAATAACGGCATGTGCGATACAAAAAGACTTGTTGGTCGACGTCATACCCACAACCTGGATAAATGGCATGTTGTAGATGTTTGTTTTGTAGGTCGCGTCGATCAACATAACGTGCGGGAATGCACGCCACATAGTGATTGAATAAGGATGAACAAAGAAAATCTCTGTTACGACATCTGTTTTGGGTTCCTGTCGGGTGTCGTAAATGAATTGGTTGTCATGCAGCAGGCTTTCCAGTGCCTGCATAGGAGTCTTTCCGTCCATCAGTGTCGCTCTAATTATTTGTACCGCATTTTGCACGTCTTTCTGAACATGCAGGCTGTCGGGGAACTACTTTCTTAGGGTTTGAAATATGATACGTGGCTCCATGTTTTGAGCAGTTAGCTGCTCCACTAGCTTGTATTCGACTTCAGTAAATCTTTGCACAAAAGCGTGGCCCAACAGACTCGTCGTAGGTTCGTGGTTATGGTTCGCGTTGTCCACTTTTAACTCCCACGTGTCATTCGTCACGTCCCGGATGGCGAGTAATGAAAATGGGCAACCGATTTTTTTGCTACCAGCTTTCCTAACTGTTGCTTTACTACGGTTCTCACCACTACGGTCGCACACAAGCCATACCATCCCAGTAGTACCGCCAATATTTTTCGATCGGCGGGTAACAATTACGTAACCATACTCCTTTCCCGTTTCTTGTACCCAGTTCTTCAAATCAGTTAGAGACATGAAACGCTAAAAAAAAGTTACGTTAATAATAATAACAATAACAACAACAACAACAACAATAATAATAATAATAATTATAAATATAATATTTTTAACAATAATTATAATAATAACAATGATAATAACAATAATAATAATAATAATAACAATTATAATATTTTTTACAATAATAATAATAATAACAATAATAATAATAATAACAATTATAATTATAATATTTTTAACAATAATAATAATAAGTATAATTATAATATTTTTACAATAATAATAATAATAATATTTTTAACAATAATAATAAAAATAATAATAATTATAATTATAATTATAATTATAATTATAATATTTTAACAATAATAATAATTATAATTATAATATTTTTAACAATAATAATAATAATAATAACAATAATAATAATAATAACAATAATAATTATAATATTTTTAACAATAATAATAATAATTATAATTATAATATTTTTAACAATAATAATAATAATAATAATAACAATAATAATAATAATTATAATTATAATATTTTTAACAACAATAATAATAATAATAATTATAATTATAATTATAATATTTTTAACAATAATAATAATTATTTTAATGTGATACCTCATTTATTTGAAACGGATTGCCCGGGGTAGATGGTTCATAAAGTGGTGTGTTACGGGGCTCATAACCATATCCACCATATTCTTCGTATCCACCTTCACCCCCGTATCTATCGTATCCACCTTCACCCCTGTATCCACCGTATCCATCTTCTAACCCCGTATCCACCGTATCCACCTTCACCCCCGTATCCACCTTCACCCCCGTATCCCCGGTAACCCGGATATGATTGCTGCGTCGGGTAATATGGTTCATCAACAGGTGCATTCTCAGCACCGTATCCACTTTGTTGCACGTACGGAGATTCATACCCGTATCCGTAATCCGGATACACTTGATGCGCCGGGTAATTTGGTTCATCAACAGGTGGAGTGGGAGTCTTGTTCAAGTCTGGAAACTGTGTTTT
The DNA here is from genome assembly GCA_030545235.1 of Helianthus tuberosus. Lineage (NCBI taxonomy): Eukaryota > Viridiplantae > Streptophyta > Magnoliopsida > Asterales > Asteraceae > Helianthus > Helianthus tuberosus. The sequence goes on along the minus strand of CM060416.1, from coordinate 154,556,492 downwards.
TTGATCAACATGGACTCCAGACACAACCTCCTCCTCCTCATTGGCATCATTTGCTCCCCATATGTCGTTAGAATAGCGATTACCGAAATAATTCTCGTTCCAAAATGATGACATTTTAACAAGATTGAACAAAAAACAGAACAAATGATTTTGGTTTGGGGTGTAAATTATTTACTGAAGAAGAATATGAAAAACAGAAGAAGAGATAAACTGCGAATGTAAGATGAAAAGAAAGCAGAGCTAAATAGACTTTCAAATTTACTGAAATACGCAGCGTATAGCTCTCTACTCCCCGTATTACTTTATTCACATGCCTAGACAACATCGTAACAGTGTCAAATCAGTCTGACATATGCTGCGTATTGATCAATACGCAGCGTATAGGGTTACCTCTATACGCTGCGTATTGATCAATACGCAGCGTATGTCAGACTGATTTGAGATGGTACTAGGTTTGACTGTCTGGTCGTGTACCTGCCCCTTACATACGCTGCGTAGAGACCTATACGCAGCGTATAGAGGTAGCCCTATACGCTGGGTAGAGACCTCTACGCAGCGCATGTAAACCCTAAGTGTGCAGATAGCCTGCCAATGTATGCAAATAGTGTGAGCCTTTTAAAGTAGTTATGGTTTTATGTTTTTAGTTATACATTTTTTTTAATTAGTTTTCTAGTTTCTTAAAACTTATTTTTACCACCATGTAGTTTTTTTTTTTTTTTTTTTTTTTTTTTGCGATTTCTGAATATACCATCGCATTCAAAACTACGTTTATAACTACATTAATGTCACCGTCATAATGCGCGGCACCCAACACCCACCAACTAACTAAATTTAAAACCCAACTAAAACATATTAGTCTTTTAGCCCGATTACCTAACTAAACCTGTTAAACAATCAAAAATTAAACAATATCACAATTAAAAATTAGGAAAATGTCACAGCTGCGACCAATTTTGTTATATATAAGTTTATTTCTGAGCCCTATTTTTTCTATTCGTACAGGACCTCAAATTCTTCAGACGGCCTGGAACATTAGAGCCATGTTTTCGTAAGGGGTGCATGCCTAATGAGATGGGGCAAACTTTCACCCATCCAATCATATTGTGCCATGTCATTTCCTCTCTTGCCCAAAAACAGAAGGGGTGGTTTCCCCCAAACCATTTAAAAAAAAAAAACAAAACATGTGATTGATTGAGAAGATACAGGCCCCACCACTTACCCTCTCCCTCATCTTTGCCGCAAGCGGCAACTCTTCCCCGCAAATCCTTTTGCCGCACGGCATATCTTTGATGGCGGTGGACTCCCCGATCGGCATATCCTTTTGCTGATGCATTTGCCTAATCCACCCCGCACACCCTAAGAGAAGTGAAAGGAAATTGACACGAAATTTCATGATGGATTAAATGAAATTGATTTTGTGAAAAAGCAAATGGTCCATCTTCATGATCGATACGTGTTATGTATTACATTTAAGAGTTTCAGAATTGGAGTTCTAATTGACTACTTCCATTGTATCTTTTGTAACTAAAAGTCATAATATGTCTAAATCTGTAACTATCACTAGAGCTTCCATGAATTTTCTTCTCATAGGCCCAACTTGTGCTAATATTCAAAGTTAACCAAAAATATCTAACATTGTGCACACGTATAACCAAAAATAGGCCCAACTTGTGCTCATATTCAAAGTTAACCAAAAATATCCGACAGGCTATGAAACAATATCAAAAAGTTCTATTGTAACAAGAAAACGAGTGAAAAGTAAATCCAAATGGAAACCAAGAACTCACAGATGCATTTAATCGAGTAGGTGGCGTGCATGATTATAATTAATTAAATATTAAAAACTATACATGAATAAGCATACTTTACACTAGTGATAAGAAACGTCTAATTATATATGAAACGATAGTTTGCACATGTTGGCTGTTAGCCGGTTATGAACGCTTTGTTTTTGGGCCTCAAAACATTTAGAGCCAGTCAAGTAACTGAAAATGGATCTAAAACAAAAGTTAAATGAATAACAGATAGGGCTTTAAGTTGGGCTGCCCATAGATCCTTTACCCATGAAAGGAAATTGGATTCTGTTTTATTTTTAGCCCAAGCCACATTTGAAATACTTTGCTAAATTAAATTAAGAGAAAACTGAAATACTTTGCTAAATTAAACTAAGAGTAAACTGCCAAAATGGTCCCTGAGGTTTGGTCACATTTTTGTCACTTTAGTCCAAAACTCAAACTTTTTAAATTTGTGTCCCTATGGTTTTAATTTTATTGCCATTTTCATTCAAAATCAAAATCTTGTCAAATTTTTCAATTAACATTCGTTTTTTTTTTTTTTTGTCTTTTTCCTCCCTTTTAATGAAGGGTAAAATGGTCTTTTAGTGTTTTATCATAACAAATTAAAAAAATCTGACCATTTTGCCCTTCACTAAAAGGGAGGAAAAAGAAAAAAAAAGTTGGATGTTAAATGAAAAATCGGACCAGATTTTTCTTTTGGATGAAACTGACAACAAAATTGAAACCACAGGGACCAGATTCAAAAGGTTTGAGTTTTTTACTAAAGTGGTAATAGTGACCAAACCTCAAGAACCATTTTGACAGTTTACTCTTAAATTAATGAAATAGATTTTGGAGAAGGAAGAGGGTGATTAGATGTCAACCTATATACAAATTTCAAACAACCTAATCTTCAACCCTTTGGTGTTCTGTCGTTTATTCAATTCAAAATCAACATGTACCCTGTAAAAATCACATTATTTAAACTGCATGTGACATGGATGATTCATGAAAATTACACTCACTGAAAAAACCTTACTCATAGAATCATAGCATATCATCTTTATTTCATTGCATAACCCATATGCTTGATCCATTAGTAAGTCCTAATTTTGCTTAATAGCCTAGCTGCAGTTTCTGTCCGACATAATGATGGCAATGCATTAACAAATATATAATGTTTACAATTTAACAGTATCACAAGCAACAGTGAATATTTCTTGCATTGCAGCAAAATCATAAATTTGGACAGTGATGAAGTTGTTGACTAAGGGATGTTGTTGTAGCAGATATCAAGTAGATCGCTAATATTAGTCCTTTATTTTTATGGCTAAGTCTACCAAAAAAATCGTAACTAAAAAAATTATCATATTAATCATCTTCTTTTAGAAGTAGCAGCATATGGCTCATGGTTGGTCTTGTATCCTTATCTTCCTTACAACACCTAAAAGCCACCGTAACCAAAGTTCCAATTACAAACATGTCGTATATTCCACCAACAACTTCTTAAATCCAATCATTCTTTCCATCAAAAACCATAATCTTTTCCTCTAACCCAGCTATGCTAATTTAAAGAGGGAAAATTGGTTTTTAATAAACCAACATTTGTCCCGTTGGTAAATAATAATCTTACCTACGTAATTGGTATACAATAATCCTACCTATCAACATGTTGGTACTCAATGAACTTCCGTTAATTTTTTTTAACTGGAGTTAATTTTTAAGTTTTATTTATTACACAAAAAGTCCCTGTAGTTGTAATTTACTAGTTTAACTATTTTATAAAACAAAAAAAAACCCTCAAGGGACTGTAATTTACTAGTTTTAATACTAGTAAATTACAACTACAGGGACTGTTTGTGTAATAAATAAAACTTAAAAACTAACTTCAGTTAAAAAAAAATTAACGGAAGTTCATTGAGTACCAACATGTTGATAGGTAGGAGTATTGTATACCAATTACGTAGGTAAGATTATTATTTACCAACGGGACAAAGGTTGGTTTATTAAAAACCAATTTTCCTTTAAAGAGTAAAAAACTCACAGGATTTTCATCAAACAGGTGGTATGCGTGCAGAAGCTTACCACATGTGAAGGCAATCAACTTCTTACAACAATTTATATTTGGATTAATTTTGCAACGAGTAAACTTCCGTTTTGCTCTATATGTGTAAGTCCCGAAAATACGGATCAAACAACGATATCAAACAATCACCAAGGATGGGCGGAATCCAAACTTGATAGTAAGGGGTTTCCCCCAAACCCTAGGCCCTCATTTCTAACAATCAATGTTTAAACTTGCATACAAGGAGCTTGTCTAATACAAGTTTCTAAAACAAGGAACCAACCAACCCATGCTCCTAATTTCCAACTTCTATTTATAGTAAGGGGTTTCCCCCAAAACCCTAGGCCCATTTCCCTAAGCCCACTCTAATACCCACCATCTTCTAGAAGCTTGGTCCATTTAGCCAATCCTACTAATCCATAAACCTATTGGGCCTAACAATCTCCCCCTAGGTTTACTGGATTAGTTGTTGAATCTGTCAGGAGGACCACCAGGCAACGGAGCCGGATCAGCAAACACACGATTCTTGAACTTCTTCTTCAACTTAACTTTCAACAGATATCAACATACCCGCATCGCTTTGTAGTTGCTCGATCGTCTGATCTTTGCTTGATTTTTTAGCTTGCAAGGACGAGATCTGAGCTTCCTTTAGGGCAGCATCTTGTTCCAACACAATCACTCTTCGCTGCAACTTCGCTACATCAACAGTCGTATCATCATCACTATCTCTTTCGTCAATAAATTTCATTTTGTTGGCTGCAAAGCGCATGGCTGCTTCATCATGCTCAGAGAAATCAACACCACTTGGAACTTCCTACATTGAACCTGATGCCGCTTGAGCTTTCTGGTTGCGAGTGAGTTGTTTCAGGCAGATCGAGATCGAAATCAAATTTTAAATCAAAATCGAGATCTTGCATGCTTGTTTCTTGAGTAGCAACAGTGACTTATGGATCGTTGGGCATAGTAGGCTATGGTTCTAAGCTTGGGCCGGTAGAATGAAAATCAGGAGCTGTTTCGGTTCTTCGTTTCTTGTTGGATGCTTCTTCAGCATCATCTATCGCATTATCTTCACCATGAACTTCTGTTTCGGGAATAGGTACGGAAGGAGGGTTTCCGACACTATTCTTCAAAGACTCAATCAGGGCTTGAAGGTCTTCAGTCGTCATTTACGTTGATTCTTGAACGGGTTCCTCAACATTCTCAGAGACGATCACTTCCGCATCACTGTCGTTGTTTGTTTCCTCTTCAACCATCTCTAACACTTTAGTTTCTATCGCAGCTTTAGCAGCAACATTCATGACTTACAAGCCATGTTCTTCAGCAACTGTGGCATTCAAAGGCTTTGGTTTGATAAGTATAAGAACCTGCACACCTCGTAATTCGAATAAGTGGTCTGGGAATACAATGAGAGGATCCAAAATGCTTAAGAAAAAAGATTAGTCCGAAATGTAACTCGAAAGAGAAATGGTTGACAATCTATAGAGTTTCGGATTTGGGCCTGAGATCAACGAGCCAGCCCCAATTCAGAACAGTGGTCCGAATTACATTCGAGAGCAATGGGCCGAATCTGATTCATTTTATCTGAAACAGTGGGCCCCAATCCAAAACAGTGGGCCAGATTATTACTTTAATGTTTTGCATTTTCAAGACAGAAAACATCTTTCTCAAAATCAACGATCCAACCAACCGAGCAACCTTTTTGAGCATAGAAATAACAATAACAAAACAAAGCAAATTAATAATAGAAAACTAATGGAGGAGTAATATAGGGAGAACCTGCCATGGGATCAAAATCGTTTTCGAACTGATTAAGGAACATTTTTCAGCTCTTCGCTTACTTGGACTGGTCCATGCGATTGTTAATATGCTTGTCCTCTTAAATCCAACGCTCAAACTTCAACTTTTAGCTTTATGATACGCTTTCAGGTAGAATTATACTGTAACATCCGTGTGTCCCATTCCAAGGCATACCCCCGCGATCAAGGTAAGCACAACAGTTCATCGTAGCAGGTGAGTATACTGAGATCATCCTTTTTATTTATTTTTTTTATTTTTCAACGCCAGACTTCCTGATGAACAGGTCAGTACTTCCGTACAGCAGAGAGACCAGAGAAGTTCTGACGAGGGCGAGACAGATACCTTTAACGGTACGGATTTGGCTTTAAAAGCACACAGAATTCTCTTTTTAGTGAGATTTCTTCCGTTTTCCGGTTTTGGCCCTTTTGTGGCTCTTATTTTAAGATATCCTGACTGTGTCCAGGTCTGCATATAATCTGGATGCAACAGAGGGACAGCCCTGATATCCCGGATGATTTATCAGCATAAAGACCCAAAACTTCAGATGTTGGCTATCTATCAACGCAGGATTTAAGACCATGAAATCATACACCGTTGGTCTGTTACCCACGAGATGTCCAGTTCATTATGTTTGTATCACTTTTGCCTCTTTTTGCTTTTCGAGCGTTAGACCTATCAACACATCGCAGTGGATCCAAATCTGTTCAGCATTGAAACCTTACATGTGTTAATCAAGCTCTTTATCACGAAAATTTATTTCACTTCCCAGCAACTATTTCTCCCCCTCAAACGATGCATATGTACATATACGGTTTTTTTTTTTTTTTTTTTTTTTTTTTTTGCTTTTCTCCCCCCTAAATTTGTGCATCACACTTTATGCGCAAATTTACTTATTTATTTACATAAGTATTGAAACAGTTTTTTTTTTTTTTTGTCGCTCAGTCGGTGAACACGCATCATTTTCAAAAGATCCACAAGCACATTGAATCAAGAGATGCTGACAGGTTTTGTAAAAAGATCCACTGAATTAGCATCAGTGTGGATCTATTTAAGTTTAAACAATCCTCTGTCAAAGCAATCTCGAATAAAGTGCACCTTGATATCAATGTGCTTGGTTTCAGAGTAAAAGACAGGGTTTTTGATAATCTGGATAACGGCATCATTATCAAAATAAGTAGTAGAGTTTAGATAAGTCAAACCGTAATCCTTGAGCTGGTGTTGCATCCAAAGAACCTGTGAGCAGCAGGCAGCAGATGCTGCAACGCACTTTGCTTCCGCTGCAAAAGTGAGCCGTTGCTTCTTACACTGCCATGAGATGAGACTGTCCCCCAAGAATTGGCATCCAGCTGATGTACACTTCATATCCCTGTTTTGACGAACTTGCAAGCCCAAAAACGTTTTCACTTCTCTCAATGAGCTTATTTCGAACTTCTTTCTCATCATTCGAAAATACGAATGGCCTCCAGACGTGCCACCGGTGCGTGTACCTCATCATAATCCAGACCTTCAACTTGATCGAAGCCTTGAATTGCCAGTCGTGCCTTGTTCCTCACTATCACGTCGGGGTCTTCTTGTTTGTTTCTGAATAGTAATAAGTTGATGCCCCCTGATTTGCTGTGGAATCGCACACCAGCAGCTTGAGATTGAGAAACTTCTAGATACTATTCCAGGTTGCTCCCCCTCATTTGGTGCAGTAGCGTTGTTGATCACCGGTGGATCTACAGTGCAATTTGAGGGAATTGCTCCCAGAAACAGAGAAGTTCCTTGAATGTTTCAGAGTCCTGAGGAGACTTCAGTGTTACGGACTGCACCATCGGGGATAGCTATAGCAGGATCAGAAATCAGCTTCTGAATAGTCGAAGAAAGAAGTTGCGAGCCACTCTTGGTGAAGAGAACCTCCATTTTTTTATCGCACATCAGAGATACCCTCAAAAGGTTGTGCTTCAGATCAGGGACATAATTGACGTCTGAGAAGATGAGAACTCTGTATTTGATAGTACCCTTCATGTTTATTCTTCCAGTTTCCCCTCTCGCAAAGTTGACAAATCCACCGTCAAATATTTTTTATTCAACTGGGATAAGTCTTCTGTCACGTGTCTAGAACAACTACTATCGATAAACCAAGGTCTAACGATTGCCCTCCATAGCCGTTCCTGCACACTTAGCGAGATTAATTAGAAACTGGAACCCAGGCCATTGTTGACCTGAGTTGACCATCACTATCAGTATATGAAACCTCACGAAAGATCATATAACTTTTTGTAGAATTTGAGGTTTGAGGTGAAGATGTGGACGTTGACGGTCGTGAACACTGAGACTGGGATCCAGCAAGAACCTTGGGCTTCCAAATCTTAGAGTCCGTATTTTTGTTTGAAATATTTTTCTTTACAGATGTGACTTTTTGACTCTATTTGCTGACTTTGGAACCCATTTGACTTTTAAAAACTTTGATTGTTCTTTTTCGCCAGATTCCAGTCTCCATCAGAAGGCTTGACTTTAGAAGGTCGAATGTTGACAGATTGAGGATGCATAGCCTTCTGATGATACGTGTTGCTAGAGTAGTGGGGAGGATGAATACAGTTTTTTGCAATGTGTCCCGGAATTCCACAATTAAAACACGTTTGCCTTTTTGCAAAAAAGACATTTAGTTCTGCTTGTGTTATTCTCGAGAACTGATTTGGTTTCTTCTTTCCACTTGACGATGATTGCTTGTGTGTATGTTTGGTCTTGGAAGAACCCTGCTTACAGTTATCAGCACAAGAGCAAGTATCGACAGCTTTACCCTTCAGCTTAGGTTCAGTTTGCTTGAGAGACGGGTTTTCCTTTTGAATTTTCTTTTTTCGTGGTCTTCTGTTTTTACGTGACCGTTTCTTCTTTAAAGGAGCAGATTCGGTAGACTTTGCTTCATTTGAAACACTTTCTTCAGAATCTGATCCTTTGGGATCAAGAGTTGAATTATCTGTTGAATTGACTTCCACAGATTCCTTTTCCTCAGAAACTATGTTCTCAAGAGTTTCAGTAGAGAAGGCTTCCACAAAAATTTCCTCTTCAGTTTCATTAGTTGATTCAACTGTTGAATTGATTTCCATGGATTCCTTCTCTTCAGGCTTCGAGATCTCATGAGTTTCTTCAGAATTGAATTCTACGGATATCTCTTCTTCAGATTCATCAACCTCTGAGTCCTTGACATCAGCTGATTCTGGTTTCTCAGACGAAGAGCAATCTATGTTTGAAAATGTTTGGCTCTCTTCGGGCGTCGCACTACTTGATTCTGTGTGTGTTTGTCACATTCAGAATTCTCAGAAGCGCTACGCTCATTATCTGATGTACCAGAGTCTGCAACTTGAATGTCGACTTCATCAGATGAGCCCTGTTTATCATTTTCTTCATTATCACAATAAAAAACATCAAGCTTTCTATCTTTATTGTACGTTTCTGAAGTATCATTCGATGTTTCAGGCACACCAGAACAGTTGCCCAAATCATCAGAATTGATCTCTGAGTCACTTGAAACAGATGTCTCAAGTTTATCAGTCGATACATCAGGTTTTTCTGTCAAAACATTATCACCACGATCATAATCTAAAACCACAGCACCTGAATCATCAATTTTAATATGAATACCCTGACTCTCAGCATACCAAGACATAACACAGTTCCAAGCGTAATGATCGCATTTGGTAGCATCCGAATCATCTGCAACATCAGTAGCATTTGAATGTGATTTATCATCCACTGCAGACTGCTCTTCAACTGTCACCGATTCTTCACATGAACTAAAACACTTAACATTATCTACAGAATCAGAATCAGAATTTGACAAAATTTCTTGCGGCTCATTTGCGGAGGTTTTCACTGGTTCTGATTCATTTTCTTGTTCATTTTCCTTTCCAGATTCGCCAGCTGATTCATTTGAGCAATTTTCATCCATATTTTTAACAAAATTCATTGGCTTTTGAAAATCAGCGGGTCTAGCATTCTTTGGTTTGAAAGGCTCCCATGGAACATAATCACTCGGTTTACCATAAATCATTGTATCATAATTTTCTTGTTCTTGCTCAGTAGTAGGCATTCTTGAGTAGTTATGATTATATGGTGGAGGAACCTGTTTGTAGCCCAAACCCTTACCCTTGTTGTCTTTGAATGCCAGCTGCACATTGCATAGATTACGAACAGTGTCACTTGAAGTATCAAACTTCTTTATGTTCAACTCGTTTTTTTTGTGCTTCCCAGTAAGAAGTTCCAGCTCAGCTTTCACAGAGTCGCATTCTAAGGTCTTAACTGTGAGCCTGTGTTTATAGTCGTGAACCCAACATTGCTGTTGATTCACGTCTCTGTGCAGCTGAGCTATATCCTTCTTCAGTGCGTCAATCTTTTCATAGAGAATTTTATTGTTCTCTCGAAGACTGATGTACTTTGCCGTGACACTGTTGTAATCATCTATTATTTTAGAATTGAGTGCCCTAAGTTGTGCAACCCTATTCCTGCAAGGTTCAGTGCACAACAGATAGTTGATAGTGTCAATGAGCGATCTTGGTTTGTCTGGCTGAGTTTGGACTTGGGCTTGGGGTGTTGGTTTGGCTACTTCATCAGGACGAGATCCTGTTGATTGTGGGGCCTTCACATCAAATGATGCAGCAGCAACAGGTGAAGATGAGGGAATCTGAGCGACGTTGGGAGCAGCGTTGGGATCAGCAGCAATGGCTTTCTGACAGTTAGACATAGATAACGATGTGTTTGCGTGATTCTGACTTCTCTGCTTGTCCTCTTGAACATATTCATTGACTAAGGAGATCACATCTTTTGTTTCCGTTGTAGCATGATTGTATGTCCCCATGATAACTGCAACACGATAGTCCCATGTCTTGCTACGTGGCAAACCGTACAGAAAAGCCCTGTTAATCCTACCAAGTGTCACATATAATCTGATCTTCTCGATTTCAGAAAGCAGCTCGGTAAACCTTCTGATCACGTCTTCTACGGTTTCACCCTCAATGTAACCGAAGTTATCGAGTTGTTGCGAGAGTAACTGACGTTGAGAATCAATACTTGGAGAATTCATCGTTTACCCAATCAATGACCCGTAAACCCGTTAGCTCAAGCACTCGCAAATGTATGAACCCGCTTTCTGTACCGCTCGTCAAAAACCTGTCAAAACTTTTTACCCTAAAACGAAACAAACCCCTTTTTTTAATAATCTGTTTTTCCTTTTTTTAATAATAATATATAACTAAATAGTAATAATTTTTAATTAGAAAACTAAAATTGATATTTAATTATTATTATTAATAAAAGATATATTATTTTAGTATTAATATTTAATATATAAAACCCTTTTTTAATTAATATTAAAATAAACTGTTTATAATATTATAATTATATATTTTAATAAAAAACACGTCGTTTTTGTCTCTTCTTCACACAACCGTTCACGAAACCCTAATTTTTTAACTCAGCCGCCGCCAAGGTGGTTAACCACAGAGGAGATCGATGACTGGAGAAAGAGACGGAGAGGATGATGAAGATGATGCGGTGGTGTTTGAATGATGTTGACGACGGAAACAGTGAACAACGATGATGAGGATGGTGATGTAACGGTGGTCGAAGGAGGTCGATGGTGTGTCGGAGACGGAGATGGCAGTGTCGGAGAAGGAGGTGAGTTGCAGGTTAACAGTTAACAGTTAACAGTTATACGGTACGGTGGTTGCCAGCGGTGACGGAGGTGATGACCGGAGACGAGGTCGGAGATTTACAGAAATGATGAAGACGACAGGTGGTGGTTATGGAGGCGAGTTGAACCGAGAAGTTGAACGATGAAGAACGGTGAACGAGATGGTGTACGGCGGTGGAAGATGACGGACGGAGATGATGAAAGAATGATGATGTACAGGTCGACGGTGGTGACGGAGGATGGTTCGCCGGTGTCGGAAACGGTGGTCGTCGATAAGAATGGTGATCGGAGAAGTGTAGGTTCGGCGGAGGTCGTCGGAGAAGATGACCAGGAACGTGATGAACACGGTGGGCGGTAGTTGCAGGTTGGTCGGAGACGGTGTCGGTTCGGTTTCGGATGAGAAGATGATTGATTGCGGATGATGATGTTGAAGATTATGGATGAAGATGATGATTTCGGATGAGTTTGATGATGAAGATATTGGTCCGAGATGGATGATTACGGATTGAATCTCGGATGATAAGATATCAGGATGCTGAAGATGACTTATTCGAGATGATGATTTCGGATGAAGTTGATGTTGATTCGAATGAACATGATGAATTGCGGATGAAGCGAGATGTTATTACGGATGAAAAGATTGATTTCGAATGAAACCAAAAGTTAACAGTGATGTACGATAATGATGTTCTGATGAGTGTCAGATGCTGCTGATGAAATGATGATGTTGAAGTCAGACGATGATGTCGGCAGTTGATGATGATGAATATATTTTAAGGATATTTAAGAATAACACTTTTTAAAAGATCATAAAAGCAAAATATAGTAATTTTATGAAGAGTGCGAAGAACACAATGAAGAACCCGAAGAACACTATGAAGATCTTCAACCAAAATTCAGAATTTCTTGAGTGTTTGATATCAATTTGGCTCTGATACCAATTGTAAGTCCCGAAATACGGATCAAACAACGATATCAAACAATCACCAAGGATGGGCGGAATCCAAACTTGATGGTAAGGGGTTTCCCCCAAACCTTAGGCCCTCATTTCTAACAATCAATGCTTAAACTTGCATACAAGGAGCTTGTCTAATACAAGTTTCTAAAACAAGGAACCAACCAACCCATGCTCCTAATTTCCAACTTCTATTTATAGTAAGGGGTTTCCCCCAAAATCCTAGGCCCATTTCCCTAAGCCCACTCTAATACCCACCATCTTCTAGAAGCTTGGTCCATTTAGCCAATCCTACTAATCCATAAACCTATTGGGCCTAACAATATGGTTTGGTCGTTTTAACGGGTTTTCCATAATCATTTGAAAACGGTTATTTTCCTCAAATAGTTTACTATGTTTTCCCCATTTTGCTCCATGGTCTTAACTTCATCCATAATGTCTATTAACTACAAGGACATTTTGGTAATTTTAAGAATAAAAGTAAGGGCATTTTAGTAGTTTTCTTATAAAAATATTTCTATGATACACACACATGACTGTCATTCACACACTCTCTCCTCTCTCTTCTCTCTCTCTACATGATCTATCTCTCCATTCTCCATCACCAACCATGTAACATCCCGAAAAATATAAAACTTTATATTGGAACCATAAAGTAAAAACAGACAATAATTTACTAACTAAAATTATAACCTAGTTAGTTAGTTTATTAGAAATAACCTATAATAGGGTTTAGAGCTACCAAAAGATATGTTGAACAAAGTAGAGGGGCTAAACCTGTGAAAACTGAAAGTTGTTTTAATTAAAACAAATAAATAAAACACCAAACACACACAACTGATGTGTGTTCGGTCGTGACATGCAAGGGGGCGACCAGGAGAGTAACATCAACCCTAGTTCTTGTCTAAAATCCAGAAATTAAAGGTCAAGATCAGCTCCAAATCAAAAATCAAACATAGATTACTGATCCTCATAGAAAGGGGATTCTAAGGTATGTGAAATTTGATGAAATCTATCAACTTGAAATTCTCATGATTTTGAAAATTCTGAAATTAGATGCTTGCATGTGTGTTATTTGGTTAGATTAAAGTTGATTAGGTGTTTAGAAGTAAAACCTAGCTAACTAATTGGGAAATCATAACCAAATTCTGAAAGTTCCATGAACACCTTGAAGGTGGGTTGTGGGTTTCACATGATGATGATGAACAATAGGGTTAAGAAGGTTATTCTAGTGTATTTTGATTTTTGAAAGTGATTTCCAGAAAATATGATGCTTAAATTGCTATAGGATGGCTCTATTGTTGTAAAGTTAGCTAATTAGCAAGCTAAGAAGTTGATTTCTAAAGATATGAAAATTCTGCACATGAAGTGTTTGATGAAATGCCTCTATGAAGGCCTAAAACAGAAATTCTGAGCTTAAACGCATAATCATGATGTTTTGGTGTATTATGCGAATTATGATATGAAAAGAGTTCTAAACATGTGTTGGATTGAACTCTATAGGACAAGATACCGGAACGTCAAGCGGACAAGCCGGTGGAGACTCACGGTTGAAGGGAGTGCGCTAAGGTATGTAACTCGAACCGTTACATTAAGTAAAAATTTGATTGATGTATTTGGCTAAATCGAATTATAAGATACAAGTTGTTATGAATTAAAGCTATGATATTACTATATTGAATATTCGGTTGAAAAATGGATTGAACTCGTTGGTAGTTGTCCAAAAGGAAGAAATTCCATAGACAAGCCGAACGGGTCGAATAATTAAGCAAGGCATGACTAGTGTTCTCGATTAGGTAGGTTGATTGTTGATTTGGTTCTTACATAACATATCAGAATTACAAGATTTTATTGTTTAGTATCATAGAAGAAAAACTGAATTTCCAGGATTGGGGTCTTGATGTAAAAGACTAAACAAGGCAAAACATAAAATCCCAGGTACTACCGTAAATTACGGTAGTACCGTAATTTACGGTGAATGGGTATTGTTTACGGTGCAAAGCTCCTGATTTACGGCGCACCAAAAAGTCTTATGACTCACCGTAAATTACGGTAATGCCGTAATTTACGGTAGAACAGAAAATTTATTTTTTTTATTATTTATTTTAAATTGATGTTTAATCTTATGTTATGTCTTAAGTAATGAAGTCAAAACTAATGTTCTTAATGGTTTTGACCCTAGGTAACTAGATGGACCTTACGGATGATGATCAAGCAACGTCGAAGAACCGAACATGTCTTATGAAGCTTCCGCTATGTGTTAAAATTAGTAAATGTCTGTAATAGGGTTGTAAACGAATTCTAAACAAAGTTTTTGTATGTTCTAACTTAGTCATTAGATGACTAAGGTTTATGATACATTTTGAAACCGATGATAAGACATCATCTTTTGGTATAATATGGTAATTAATTCTACTATAAATTTAAGGGTGTTACAAGTTGGTAATCAGAGCTCATGGTTGTCAATAAGTGTTCGGTTCAAGCTTGATCGATCGTCCGGTAAGAACTAACTTGTTTTGTAATAAATTATGTACTACGAATAAAATGAGAAATGGACAATATGTATGAAAATAGTGTGTAAGCTCACTCAAAAAGCAAGAAATGCACGAAACATGAATGATCAAATCAAGTTACGGACTTGATTAAATAGAAACATGAATGATCAAATCAAGTTACGGACTTGATTAAATAGAAACATGAATGATCAAATCAAGTTACGGACTTGATTAAATAGAAACATGAATGATCAAATCAAGTTACGGACTTGATTAAATAGAAACATGAATGATCGAATCAAGTTACGAACTTGATTGAGTTAAAACAAGAATGATTAAATCAAGTTACGAACTTGATTAAATCAAAACAAGTAAAGCATGTGTTACAAATAGAATGTTTAACAATCTATGTAAACATTTCAGAAATCGAGATGGCTGATGGAGACAATGATAATGCGGTGCCAAGAGTCACCGAACAAGTGAGGGAAGTGATTGCCGAAGAGGTTGGAAAGGCGATCGAAAACAGTTTGTCGGACTTTATTGATAAAATCCAAGACACGGTTTTATCAATAGTAGAAGATAGAATCAAGAAACTGGAAGATGATTCAAATGTAGTAAAGGAAAAGCGTGGAGAACGAAAGCCTTGCTCATACAAGGAATTCGTGGCCTGTAAGCCACCAATATATAATGGAGAGGTTGACCCAATAGTGTGCCAACGATGGCTAAGTGATATCGAAGGGGTCTTCGAGAGGACCCATTGTGACGAAGGAGACTACGTAGCCTATGGCACGGGCCAACTAAGGAGTCAAGCGAAAGATTGGTGGGATAACAAGAAGAGAGAGATCGGTATTGAAGCCGCTAAAGTCATGACATGGGAGGAATTCAAAACTCCATTCCTTAAACATCATTGCCCTAAGGCGGTTATGAACAAAATCAAGGAATAGTTCATGCAACTTAGGCACAAGGGCGAGACCATAGACAAGATTACGGCAACGTTTATGGATAAGATGAAGTTTTGTAATGATTTGGTGACAAACGAAGAACAAAAGGTCTATTACTACCATAACATGCTAAGTGCGGAATATAGAGAGTTCATAACTCCTTCAAAGTATGAGACCCTTACCGAGATTGTCAATGCTGCTCGGGAAAGGGAGATTGAATTGAAGAAGAGTATAGAACGGGGTGAACGAAGGGCACAAGATGTGAATCCAAGCCCTGCCAAGAAAGCAAGAACGAGTGAATCCGCAAAGAAATCTGACGCTAGAGGTAGTACATCTGGTTGCAAAATTTGTGGGAAGAATCATAAGGGCGAATGTCGTTACAAAGATAAGCCATGTCCCATATGCAAGAAAAAGGGACATATGGCTATGTCATGCCCGGAGAAAGTGACGGTTTGTTACAACTGTTATCGAACGGGTCACAAGAAGTCGGAGTGCCCGGAACTGGTTGGAAAGAAAGATGGGCAAGAATCGAAGGATGAAGCCCCGAAAGCAAAGGCAAGATCTTTCCAACTAACTGCCGCAGAAGCGAAGATTGAACCTGATGTGGTCTCAGGTATATTTGCTGTAAATTCAATTCCCGCACACGTGTTATTTGATACGGGTGCGAATAAATCCTTTGTTTCATATGGATTTATTCGACATCCTTCATTTGTTTTAACAAAATTACCTGTGCCTTTAGAAGTAGAGATAGGTAATAACAAAAGCTTTATTGTTTGTGATGTATGTGAAAATTGCAAACTGAGCATCGACGATGAAGAGTATTTGATAAATCTAATCCCAATGTCGATGGGAGAATTCCAAGTAGTGGTGGGGATGGATTGGCTATCTCAATACCATGCAAAAGTCGTGTGTTTTCGCAAAGAGATAAAACTAACATCTCCGAGCGGAAAACACGTCACCATTTACGGCGAAAAACGAGGCAACCCCATAGTATGTTCGATATTGAAAGCTCACAAGCTCATGAAGCGAGGATGCAAGGCATTCATAATTTATGCGAATGAGGCCGAGAAAGAATCACGGAAGATTGGAGATGTACCGATAGTGCGGGATTATGAAGATGTCTTTCCGGAAGATTTACCGGGGAT
The DNA here is from genome assembly GCA_030545235.1 of Helianthus tuberosus. Classification (NCBI taxonomy): domain Eukaryota; kingdom Viridiplantae; phylum Streptophyta; class Magnoliopsida; order Asterales; family Asteraceae; genus Helianthus; species Helianthus tuberosus. Next base: position 154,539,648 of record CM060416.1, on the reverse strand, counting down.
ACCGCCTGAACGGGAAGTAGAGTTCGGGATCGAATTGATTCCGGGTGCGAAACCTGTAGCAAAAGCTCCATACCGACTAGCACCGTCGGAATTACAAGAGCTGATGTCCCAAATTCAAGATTTGCTTGACAAGGGATTCATAAGGCCGAGTGTGTCTCCTTGGGGCGCACCGGTGTTGTTTGTGAGAAAGAAGGACGGGAGCATGCGCATGTGTATCGATTATCGGGAGTTAAACAAACTCACGGTAAAGAACCGATACCCGCTCCCGAGGATAGACGACTTATTTGACCAACTACAAGGCGCAAATTGGTTTTCAAAAATTGACCTTAGGTCGGGGTATCACCAACTAAAGGTCAAGGAAGAAGATGTGCCGAAGACGGCTTTTCGCACAAGATACGGACATTACGAATTTCTCGTGATGTCATTTGGGCTGACAAATGCGCCCGCGGCTTTCATGGACCTCATGAACCGGGTTTGCAAGCCAATGTTGGATAAGTCAGTCATCGTGTTTATCGATGATATCTTGGTGTACTCGAAAAATGAAGCTGAACACGCACACCATTTACAAGAAGTGTTAGAGACACTTAGGCGAGAGAAGTTATATGCGAAATTCTCTAAATGCGCCTTTTGGTTACGAGAGGTTCAATTCTTAGGTCATGTCATAAATGCCGACGGAGTATTGGTGGATCCGTCAAAGATAGAAGCAGTGTCAAAATGGAATTCCCCGAAGAACCCTTCGGAAATTAGAAGCTTTCTGGGGCTTGCTGGATATTATAGGAGATTCATTCAAGATTTCTCCAAGATTGCATCGCCGCTAACAAAGCTAACCCAAAAGAAAGCAAAGTTTGTTTGGGGAGTCGATCAAGAGAAAGCGTTTCGGACGTTAAAAGAAAAGCTAACCCAAGCTCCGGTACTGACATTGCCGGACGGAGTCGAAGACATGGTGGTTTATTCGGATGCGTCATTATCAGGGCTCGGTTGCGTATTGATGCAACGAGGCAAGGTAATAGCCTATGCCTCGAGACAATTGAAGATGCACGAGAAGAAATACCCCACGCACTATCTCGAGTTGGCAGCGGTGGTATTTGCATTAAAGATATGGAGGCATTACTTGTACGGGGTAAAATGCACCATATTCACCGACCACAAGAGTTTGAAATACTTCTTCGATCAGAAGGAGTTAAATATGCGACAAAGGCGATGGCTGGAAACGGTGAAAGACTATGATTGTGAGATACATTATCACCCCGGAAAGGCAAATGTGGTAGCGGACGCTCTGAGCAGAAAAGCGGATTATGTCCCGATACGAGTACGATCGATGCAACTCGTGGTAACCTCGGGTATACTTGAACGTATTCGTGAGGCGCAATTAGAAGCAGTAAAAGAAGAGAATTGGAAGAAGGAAAGAATAATTGGCCAATTGAAAGACTTGTCGGATGGAAATCACGGGTTAAAGACTCGATCCGGAAGGATATGGGTCCCACATACCTGTGGAGTAAAGGCGCTTCTACTGGATGAAGCTCATAAATCCCGTTATTCAATTCATCCGGGTGCGACTAAGATGTACAATGATTTGAAACAAAATTATTGGTGGCCCGGAATGAAGAGGGATGTGGCGAAGTATGTGGAAAAATGTTTGACATGTTTACAAGTCAAGGCGGAGCATCAGAAACCCTATGGCAAACTCCAACCGTTGGAAATTCCGGTTTGGAAATGGGAACATCTTACAATGGACCTGTTAACCAAACTGCCTAGGACAAACCGTGGTTTTGATGCCATATGGGTAGTGGTGGATAGATTGACGAAAAGTGCTCACTTCATTCCGATTCGTGAGACTTATACGTCAGAAAAGATGTCAGAAGTCTATACCAATGAAATCATAGCACGTCATGGAGTGCCGGTGTCCATCGTGTCCGATAGGGATACCCGGTTTACCTCGAAATTCTGGCGTGAATTCCAAGAACAAATGGGGACCAAGTTGTACATTAGCACTGCGTACCATCCCCAAACGGATGGACAAAGTGAAAGAACGATACAAATATTGGGTGACATGCTACGGGCATGTATAATCGACTTTGGAGGCAGTTGGGATGTTCACCTACCATTGGTCGAGTTTTCGTATAACAACAGTTACCAATCTAGTATTAAAATGGCACCATACGAACTGCTTTACGGTAGGAAGTGTCGAACCCCGGTTTGTTGGGGTGAAGTGGGTCCACGTGAACTCGCCCACCAAGATATAGTACGAGCCACAAATGAAAAGATCGATAAAGTTCGGGCGCACTTGAAAGCGGCTCAAGACAGGCAAAAGGCGTACGTTGATAAAAGGAAAAGACCTATTGAATTCCAAGTTGGTGACAGGGTCATGCTAAAGGTTTCCCCATGGAAAGGCGTTATTAGATTCAGAAAAAGGGGAAAATTAAGCCCAAGGTTCATTGGACCATTTAAAATTATCGGGAGAGTTGGCAAGGTAGCTTACCGTCTGGAATTACCGGAAGAGCTAAGCGGGATCCATGGCACGTTTCACGTATCGCAATTAAGAAAGTGCCTAGCAGACGAAACAACTTATATCCATTACGATGATATTGAAGTGGATAATAGTCTAAATTATGTGGTAAGACCGGTGAAAATTTTAGACAGAAAGGTCAAACGTTTACGAAATAAACAAATTGACCAAGTCAAAGTCAAATGGGAGCATAGGAAAGGTTCGGACACTACATGGGAGTCCGAAGAGGAGATGCGACGTCTTCATCCTACATTATTTGGTACGTAAATCGGTTTCGGGGACGAAACCCTTTTTAAGGGGGGTGGACTTGTAACATCCCGAAAAATATAAAACTTTATATTGGAACCATAAAGTAAAAACAGACAATAATTTACTAACTAAAATTATAACCTAGTTAGTTAGTTTATTAGAAATAACCTATAATAGGGTTTAGAGCTACCAAAAGATATGTTGAACAAAGTAGAGGGGCTAAACCTGTGAAAACTGAAAGTTGTTTTAATTAAAACAAATAAATAAAACACCAAACACACACAACTGATGTGTGTTCGGTCGTGACATGCAAGGGGGCGACCAGGAGAGTAACATCAACCCTAGTTCTTGTCTAAAATCCAGAAATTAAAGGTCAAGATCAGCTCCAAATCAAAAATCAAACATAGATTACTGATCCTCATAGAAAGGGGATTCTAAGGTATGTGAAATTTGATGAAATCTATCAACTTGAAATTCTCATGATTTTGAAAATTCTGAAATTAGATGCTTGCATGTGTGTTATTTGGTTAGATTAAAGTTGATTAGGTGTTTAGAAGTAAAACCTAGCTAACTAATTGGGAAATCATAACCAAATTCTGAAAGTTCCATGAACACCTTGAAGGTGGGTTGTGGGTTTCACATGATGATGATGAACAATAGGGTTAAGAAGGTTATTCTAGTGTATTTTGATTTTTGAAAGTGATTTCCAGAAAATATGATGCTTAAATTGCTATAGGATGGCTCTATTGTTGTAAAGTTAGCTAATTAGCAAGCTAAGAAGTTGATTTCTAAAGATATGAAAATTCTGCACATGAAGTGTTTGATGAAATGCCTCTATGAAGGCCTAAAACAGAAATTCTGAGCTTAAACGCATAATCATGATGTTTTGGTGTATTATGCGAATTATGATATGAAAAGAGTTCTAAACATGTGTTGGATTGAACTCTATAGGACAAGATACCGGAACGTCAAGCGGACAAGCCGGTGGAGACTCACGGTTGAAGGGAGTGCGCTAAGGTATGTAACTCGAACCGTTACATTAAGTAAAAATTTGATTGATGTATTTGGCTAAATCGAATTATAAGATACAAGTTGTTATGAATTAAAGCTATGATATTACTATATTGAATATTCGGCTGAAAAATGGATTGAACTCGTTGGTAGTTGTCCAAAAGGAAGAAATTCCATAGACAAGCTGAACGGGTCGAATAATTAAGCAAGGCATGACTAGTGTTCTCGATTAGGTAGGTTGATTGTTGATTTGGTTCTTACATAACATATCAGAATTACAAGATTTTATTGTTTAGTATCATAGAAGAAAAACTGAATTTCCAGGATTGGGGTCTTGATGTAAAAGACTAAACAAGGCAAAACATAAAATCCCAGGTACTACCGTAAATTACGGTAGTACCGTAATTTACGGTGAATGGGTATTGTTTACGGTGCAAAGCTCCTGATTTACGGCGCACCAAAAAGTCTTATGACTCACCGTAAATTACGGTAATGCCGTAATTTACGGTAGAACAGAAAATTTATTTTTTTTATTATTTATTTTAAATTGATGTTTAATCTTATGTTATGTCTTAAGTAATGAAGTCAAAACTAATGTTCTTAATGGTTTTGACCCTAGGTAACTAGATGGACCTTACGGATGATGATCAAGCAACGTCGAAGAACCGAACATGTCTTATGAAGCTTCCGCTATGTGTTAAAATTAGTAAATGTCTGTAATAGGGTTGTAAACGAATTCTAAACAAAGTTTTTGTATGTTCTAACTTAGTCATTAGATGACTAAGGTTTATGATACATTTTGAAACCGATGATAAGACATCATCTTTTGGTATAATATGGTAATTAATTCTACTATAAATTTAAGGGTGTTACAAACCACCACCACCTCACCACCGGTCACCACCCACCTAAACCCACATCACTAAAACCCAACAACCACCACCGTAACCATCACTTCTGCTAACCCCACACCATCTACCCCTCTATCTACCACCTTCCACCGCTAGCAACCACAACTTCCCCACCTCCACCCACCGCCATCAAAACGTCGCTGCCACCCAAACACCACCGCCAACCCCACATCATCAACGGAAACAAGATCCTTTCTCACGCCATCCACCACCACACATCACCTGCCACCGCCTTCAGACACCACCTCCGACCACCACCATCAGTCACAACCCCCGGCCACCACCATTAGTCACAACCCCTCGACCACCACCATCAGTCACAAAAGCACAACCATCAACCACCAAATCTGTTCTGGTTACCCCTTCATACAATCCCGGGATCTAGAAACTGGCGACGAGTTAAGCCTGAATTCTTTTGTAGATTTAGCGTGGTGGTGGGATATCTAAAACCTCTTCGACAGATCGGTTCAAATTTCTTCTAACTTTTTGGTTCAGTTCTGGTGTTTTATGGTGCTAGCAGTAGCAATGACGGGGTGGTGATTCTTGGTGGTGGCGGTGACTAACGAAGGCTAGTTCAAGGTGGTGGTCGGGTAGGGTTGATGGTGGTCTGATGGAGTTGGTTCAAGGTGGTAGCCAGGTGGGGTCGTGTACAGTGGTGGTGAGGTGGTGACAGTTGGTGGTAATGGAAAAGAGAGAGAGTGTGTAGAGAGAGAAGAGAGAATGTATAGAGATAAGAGATGGTTAGATTGTTTAGTTTATGGTTTTTGTTATATATTATTAATATATATAATATAATCTTTATTTGTAGTTTTACTAAAATACCCTTAGTTTTATGCTTCAAGTTACCAAAATACCCTTTCAGTTAACAAACAATTTGGATAGAGTTAAGAATTTAGTACGTCTTTAGATGGTGAATTTCATGATGAGCGGAACAAATTATCAAAGGGTAGTTAGGAATTTAACATAAGAATGTGTTATTTTAATGAAGTGTTTTGCCTTTTCTTGGAGAATTAATCTCATGAGTTCTTTTGTAATTTAAAATTTGCATTCAAAAGGTTTTTCAAGCTAGTGTGTTTTATCGAGGGGTAAAATGGCCATTTACTATCATTTCCATGGTTTATTCAGCCTATAAAACAAATAATAGTAGGCCCTTAATGTGCTGATATAATGTTTTAGCATCCATCTTGAAGATTGTAGTATCCTATATTCAAGCAACAGAGCAAACTAGCGCAAAGAAGTTTGATAAATATTGAAACCAATCTCTAATCTCAATGAGTGTGCTAACTTCTGGAAGATTCTAGATTTCTATACATCAACTGCTCAACATAATCCTTTGGACAGTGCAAAATTGTGTTGAAACATTTCACATGAACTATTGGTTGTAATTTTATAGAACTTGTCCCATTGACATGAAGGAAGCCATCACCAGTGTTATTTTTGCAGCTCCGTGATGTTCTAATATATCTGAAGTTTATGATGTTCGAAAACAGTTTACAACAAAATATTTATGATGTTCGAAAACAGTTTACAACAAAATATGGAAAAGATCTCTATCAAGCTGCTATTTGTTGTAGTTTAGATGTTTCGTTATTTGTTATATATTTCATAGCTAAGTTTGACTTTGACTTTACTGACATTCTTTAAGGGAACTTTTATCATTTTAATACTCATAAACTTCTTTGGTTATCCACTTTGATTATTTGACTATGTTATGTATTACTACTCCCTCGTATTTATATATCCCAACCTTGGTCATTACGGTACGTTTCTAAGCCTCGTTCGTAGAATAGTCTTTTAGATTACGTAACTTGTTAGATTATGGTATCGTATTGCATATCGAATAGCGTAGATTAGCATAACGAAATTGATTGTTTGATTAAATTTGAAAAAAAAAACTGAATTAAACTGAAAATTCAAGTGTATACGATCGTAAATGTATACGATCGTATACAGTTTGAATATTACGATCATATACAACTTAAACATACAAGCTATATACGATCGTATACATGTATATGGTCGTATACCTCTTGAATTTTCAGTTTTGTTTTTTCTTTTTTTCCTTGATTGTTTTTTAGCGTATACGGGACGTATAATACGTTCGCATACGAAACGTATACTTGCTGTGTACGGATCGTATACAGGACATATAATACGTGCGTATACGAAACGTATACGACCGTTGTACGGATCGTATACGAGGGGTATTACACGGATCATATACGAGGGGCATTACACGGACCATATACGAGACGTATAATACACGCATATACGAAACGTATACGAGTTTTGTACAGATCGTATACACCTCGTATAATATGTGAACGTTAATCGTATAATCCTTACCGACCTGTGATTGTTATTGTTTACAAACGATATGGCCGAGTCATCAGCGGCTGGAGCACGTTGACCTCAAGGTCAGGAGGAGGTTGTGGATGATTTTAGGAAGACAGCGCAGTTTGTTTGTGCGATCCCCCGAGGTACGGGTGCCCTTAAGTATTTGGGTAGATTACGAGAGATGGAAGTGGATGCGCCCCAGACCATTGATATAGGTTTTTTGACTGAGATTGGATTGATCGGTTAGGTCTAGGTCTGGGAGTTTATGCTAGGTACCTCCGCATGGGCCCGTTTATTTGAGGCCGCCCGAGAGTAGGCCCACAGGGAGATTACATTAGAGTTTTATGTATGTTTGCATTTTCCGAAACCCGGGGTAAGGGTTTATAGCATTTTTTGGATACCCCACGGTGTCGTTTACTCTTTGCGAGGAGCCTCGCTGGATGATGCTCCCCCAGTTTGCTGTTGCCTCGGGTCTGTACTCACCGGATGAGTCAGTATCCCAGGCACTTTTGGATGCACCAACGACCACGTCCTGTGACGTGTTGTGGCCCTAGTGGCGCACTATTGGAACCAGGGAGTTCGCGATACCGTGTTCACGATCCCCGAAGTCGCGGGTGTCACGCATTTACGACCCGTTGCACTGATACCTACATTGATGTATCGCCGTGACGATTACGGATCGTCACGATAGCAAGGAGTGGGTCACCCAAAATGACCTGTTCTTCTTGCACGACCTACTTACCGGTGGGGGGCAGGGTGACAACTTGGCATACAAGTTGGCCACATACTTCATCGAGTACGCTTTTAAGCGTACCTCGAGCCACATTAGATGTGGCAGCTTCGTCACCCATCTGGCGAAGCACTTGCCGCGCTTCTTGTCCCCGCAGGTGGCTCTGGATATGACCATCACATGCCAGGTTGATCCGGTAGGTAGGGCCATAGCAGTCTCGATGGGGATTGCTTACGAGGTGCCACCGGAGAAGGTCCTAGTGAATTGGTCGCTTGACGACGGTCGTACCGAGCGGTACCCAGGGCATCCACTGTAGAGGGGGGCGGGCCAGGGGGCGAGGGAGGTGAGGGTGAGGGTGACGGGGGAGAGTGAGAGGGAGGCGGGGGAGTTAATGCTGCGATCGACAAATCGCAGCAGGATGTGTAGGATGTACGGGGTAATTGCCAGTACGAGAGACAGAGCGTGAAACCACATTTGATGCCTCCCGCGGGGGTCGAGGAAAGACTGACTCATGTCGATTCAGATGTAGCTGCTATGCGGATGGACATGTAGTGGATCGTAGAGGCGATTATTGCTATGCATTCTGGCGTGCCTCTACCTCCATGAGCTGGCGCTGCACCACCACCACCTCCATCCCCGTAGCTGCTTATTGTATTTTGGTTTTGTTGTTTTACATTTGAAACATTGTAAATATTAATCTTATGTTTATATTTTATCTTGTTTGTTTAATAATTGTTATCGTATTGTTTATTATCTTGTTCGTTTAATAATTGTTATGGTATTATTTATCATATGCACATGTTTTTCTTATCCAATACAGATATATATATATATATATATATAGAGAGAGAGAGAGAGAGAGAGAAACGGGTTCAGGAGAAAACGGAAAAAAGTGTGAGAATTGTGAGAACGCATCCTGGCCCAACACGTGGCGCGGGGCATGATTAGGGTCCGAGGTTTTTTTTTTGTCCTTTTTAGTATTCTTCTCCTTTCCCGATTTTCGCGTTTGACATGCTGCTTTATTTTTTGCGTGCAAGATAATTTTGGCGTTGTCTACAATTATTAATTACTTGGCGTTTTACTGTTTTTCTCAGATTTCTTCTCGTTGAATTAATTCTTTTTATGTCACATAGTTAATTTTTTTGGCGTTATGCCTTTTTCCATGTCATTTTTTGGCGTTTTGTATTTTTTTGTTAATAATTGATTACCATAGATTAATATTTTATAAAATTACAATAATAGGAAATTACAAGAAATAAGTTATCTCTTGAGCAAGGGATATCTGAAGGATCTCCTGGGAAGAAAGAAGAATAAGGGTCAGGATACTGAGAAGGATCCTGAACGAGCAGTATCACCTCATGCGGATGCCAAGATAATTAACTTTAATTCAGGAGGTTCCGACATTTGTGGGACTTCATATTCTGCGGCCAAGAGACATGCAAAGGAGGCTAAGGCCGAAAGAGGAGAAAGGCCAACCAGGATGACGACCCTTACAACTGACAAAGTGATCACCTTCGACAGTGATGACAGGGATATTGTCCAGGATCCTCACCATGATGCTCTGGTAATAACGTTATATGTGGCTAACCATTTTGTACGCAGGATACTGGTGGATAATGGCAGTTTCGTCAACATAATCCAACTAGAGACGTTGAAAAGGATGAATGTATCTCCAATGGATATCACTTCAAAGTCCACTGTACTTGTTGGGTTCAGTGGAGAGGCTAGGAACACAGTGGGAGAGATAAAGTTACCAGTATATGTTGAAGGGGTCAACTCAATGCAACACTTTTGTGTGATGGACTCGCTATCCTACTATAATATCATATTGGGTAGGCCGTGGATCCATGATATGAAAGTTGTGCCGTCAACCTATCATCAATGCATCAAGATCCCTACACCTTGGGGGGTTGTCAAGGTGGATAGTGATCAGCAGGAAGCAAAGGAGTGTTACTCATCCTCGATGAAATCCTCAACCATACCTAGTGCAGCATAGCAATTAAAGATGCGAGCCCAGGATATCGTGGAGGCTTCAGAGCAGGATGTAAAGAAAATTATCCTGGATCAGGATAATCCAGATATCTCGGTGCTCGTAGGAACCAATATCCCTCAGGATATTGAGGATCAGTTGACTAACTTTTTGAAATGCAGGATGTCAACATTCGCGTGGAAGCACGAGGATATGACAGGTATTTCCAATGATATTATAACTCATAAGCTCGGCATTGACAGGTCATTCAAGCCTGTCCAACAAAAGAGAAGGAAATTTGCTCCGGAGCGAAATATGATTATTGAGGAAGAAGTAGAGAGGTTATTGAAATCCAAAATGATCAGAGAGGTCAAGTTTCCAAGATGGCTAGCAAATGTAGTTGTGGTGTAGAAGAAAAATGGGAAATGGAGAGTTTGTGTAGATTATACAGACTTGAATAAAGCTTGTCCCAAAGACCCATTTCCTCTTCCTCGTATTGACTCAATGGTGGATGCTACTGCCGGCCATGAGATGTTAACCTTCATGGATGCATCCTCAGGATTCCAGCAGATCCAAATGGAACCTTCAGACCAGGAGGATACTGCTTTCATGACACCAACATGTATTTATGATGACTAAAAGAGGGATAGAAGCAAGCCCGGAAACAGATTAAAGCCATCTTGGATATCAAGTCACCTTCCAATATGAAGGATGTACAAAGACTGACGGGGCGAGTAGCAGCATTAAACAGATTTATCTTAAGATCCTCGAAAAAATGCAAGGAATTTTATGATATCCTGAAGAAGAATAAGAAGTTCGAATGGGGGGAGAAGCATGAAGCAGCCTTGCAGGATTTGAAGCAGTATCTGTCAACCACACCTCTATTGATGAAGTCTGAGGATGGTGAACCATTATCCCTGTATCTTGCAGTATCAGGGAGTGCAGTAAGTGCTGTCCTTATAAAGGATCATGAAGGTCAGTAGTATCCTGTCTATTATGTTAGCAAAAGTTTATTAGATGCTAAAACTAGATATTCTCATTTAGAAAAACTAATATTAGCCCTAGTTATGGCATCAACAAAGCTTAGACATTACTTTGAAACACATAGGATTCACGTTAAAACCAATTATCCTGTTAAAAATGTGCTTAGGAAACCTAAGATGTCAGGTAGAATGGCTAAGTGGTCGGCAAAGTTAAGTGGCTATGATCTAGTATTTTTTTTTGAAACGTACCTATGATCTAGTATATGAACCTAGAAATGCCATAAAGTCTCAGGCTTTAGCTGACTTTGTGGCTGATTTCAGTAGTGATATTCAAAATGAAGTAGACCTAGAAGTTCAGCAACTAGGAGAAACCTTAGAATCCTGGACATTATATACTGATGGTGCATCTAATGTTAGAGGTGTAGGATTGGGTATACTACTAAAATCGCCACAGGGGGACATATTACCCCAGGCTATTAGATGTGAATTTCCTGCCACTAACAATGAAGCAGAATATGAGGCTTTGATCGCCGGATTAGAGTTGGCTAATAACATGAATATTAAGAGTTTGCAAGTATATGTTGATTCCTTGTTAATTACTAATCATTTTAATGGATCCTATGCAGTTAAAGGTGAGAAGTTAATCGAATATCTCTATATTCTCAAAAAATTAGCAGGATATTTCGATGTTTTTACACTTGAACAGGTACCGAGGGAAGATAATGCTGAAGCAGATGCCTTGGCAAACCTAGGATCATCAGTCAGGATACCTGAAGGAACTCAAATACCAATACTTCACTTCCTATATCCCGCGTTGGATCTTTTCAAGTCACAGGATAAGGAGGTAGCTAGCATTCAGGATCCCGGCCAAGATCCTGATGAGGATCCTAAATCCTGGCCGGCCCCAATCATAAGATATCTTAAAGAAGGACACATCCCAGAGGATGAAAATCCTAAGGCCTTTAGAATGAAGGTACCACGATTCACTATTATAAATGATATTTTGTACAAGAAATCTCTTGCAGGACCATACCTTAGGTGCTTGGAGGATCCTGAAACTAAAGAAGTACTTCAGGATATACATGAAGGGGATTGTGGTAACCATACTGGGGGAAGATCATTATTTTCAAAGGTATTAAGAACAGGATATTATTGGCCAACGATGAAGAAAGATGCCGCAGAATATGCTCGAAGATGTGATGCATATCAAAGGCACATCAATATATTACATCAACCAGCTGAACCATTATATCCTATAGCTTCCCCTTGGCCATTCATGAAGTGGGGGATGGACCTAGTAGGAAAATTGCCAAAAGCTCCAGGAGGAAAAGTCTTTATGCTCGTAATGACTGATTATTTTTCTAAATGGGTTGAAGCTGAAACATTTGTTCAAGTTAGAGACCAAGAAGTAGTATCCTTCATAAAAAGGAATATCCTGACCAGGTTTGGGGTACCAGCCAAGATAATTTGTGACAATGGTTCTCAGTTTTTAAGTAAGAGGACTACTGACTTTTGCAAGAGCTGGGGAATCAAAATGATCACATCTACTCCAGTACATCCCCAAGCAAATGGATAAGCAGAATCCTCGAACAAGATAATTGTCAACAACCTGAAGAAGAGACTAGGAGCTAAGAAAGGAAGATGGGCAGAAGAATTACCCTTTGTTTTGTGGGCTGATAGAACAACAATAAAGAATGCAACTGGCCAAACTCCATTCTCCTTAGTATTTGGAGCAGAAGCAGTGATCCTAACAGAAATGGTGATACCGACAACAAGATCTAACCTCCGGGATCCTAAGCAGAATCCTGAAACTTTGTGCCAAGAGTTGGATACTGTGGACGAGACAAGAGATGCAGCAAAGCTAAGGATGTCAGCATATCAACAGAGGATATCCAGAGAATATAACAAGAATATAAGGACTAGAAGATTCCAAGTTGGGGATTGGGTGTTAAGAAAGGCTTTTCAGAATACTACTAATCCTGCCGATGGAAAGTTGGCTCCAAAGTGGGAAGGACCATATGAGGTTGAATCAGAATCAGGGAAAGGAGCATACCGACTCAAGAGTATGGAGGGGGGATATGCTACCAAGATCTTGGAATGCTATACACTTAAAGCTCTATTTCAAGTGAGTTTAGAATTTAATTTCTAACTCAGGATGATATGAGTTCTATCTCTTCTAATATATTTTGTATTATTTATTCTTTAAACCCAATACTGACTTAAGCATCAGAGGGGTGTTAGCCAAGCTAACACCCACCTTAGTTTAAGGTTGTTTTGCAGAATATGCCTCAGGATATAGCTCCAGGATACACGCTCAGGATATTTCTAAAGATTAGAGGATTGGCCCCCTCTCTCACGTTTAAGGGATCCTGATCCATTCACAGGTTTAAAGGTATTCACCTTTCTTACGAATTGGGTTTAAACACCCCACCTGGAGCGCAAGTTATCCAGGGATAGTTCAAGGTAGCGGGGCCAGTTCATGTAAAAGTGGCTGACAATTTCATTACTATTGGCTATATCCTGGATCCTCAAGGTATATGAGGATTGATCACCCTCTCTCACGAAAGAGTATTTTCATACTCTCTAAGGTTTAAAGGTTTTCACCTTTCTAAGTCTTGGAGTTAATACACTCCCGCCTGTAGCGCATGAAAATAAAGGTTTATCCCAGGATATTAAGGGATTATCCCTAGGATATTCAGGCTTTATCCATAAAAAAACTGAAGTATGACTATGTTTGCATTCCTAAGTCTTTAAAAATTACTGAACACAGGGGACATACACCATACAATTCAAAGGATGGGTTCAAGTTTCTAAATGTGCATTGGGGACATTCCTAAGATGGAAGTTTGGAATCGACCCTCTAAGAGGCTTTGGTATGATCCATCCTTTTTGTCTTATTTTACTTAAATTTTTATGTTGTGTGGCAGTATCCTGACCAGGATATCTCTCAGGATACTCTCAGCATATGTTCCCAAGAATGTTCAAGGAAAACTATTTTCAGAATAAAATTTATGCATTAAAAGTATAACAACAAAGATAAGGTCAAAAGAGAGTTATATTATTAACATGGCAAAAGTTTGTGCTTTTGGTTTCATCTCAAACTGAGATCCATCCACCAAAAGCACAATAAGTTCATAGTTATATAACAGTGGAAGGTTTCATCTCAAACCGAGACCCATCCACCTCCAACTGTTGATTGTTAAAAAAGCATGCTAACATTGATGACCAAGGGCTTCGTCCTGAAACCCAGGATCCCTCCACCTTTGGCCATCATATTGTATCTAAGTGCAGGAAAAGTAAATGCAGGAAAAATAAATTGTTTTGGGGTTACAACCATCATTCAAATTTTAAAAAGTGGGCTCCGGCCTAGGCATCAACATCCATCATCGCCCATTTGAGTGCCCTCACACAGCGGCATCACCACAATCCTTCTCCATCTTCTCAACTTCAGTACCCTGAGCAGCATCCTCTCCAGCATCCGTCCCAGCATTCTTCTTTTCTCCAGCCTTGTCCACCACCTCTGCTGACTTAGAGGATTCACCAGCCTCAGCAGGATACGACACAGCTTCGCCTCCAAGCTCCTTCAGCTTTGCACCCAGGAATCAACCGGCCAGGCTGGGCACTCAAGACCTATCTCCTTGGCCTCATAAGCCATCTTGATGCGAGCTTGTAGCAGGGAGACAACAGCTGAATTTTTTATCCCTTCCCAGAAAGAGACCATGGCCCGTTCGTGCTCCATTTGGACGGCTGCCAGCTTTACCTCGGCGTCCTGAGTGACCTTTTTCTGCTTATCCTCGTAGTGTCGGGACTTGGCTTCAGCAATAACACCCTGATCAGCGACGGTGGTCTCAAGCTGCTTGATCCTGGCCTCTTGAAACTTGGCCGTGCTGCAGGCATCAGTGTAGAGGTGAAGCAGATGTTGGAGACCCTGCAAGTCAAAATTCAGGTATGAATCAAAATTCACTAACCAGGATATCCTGTCTGGATATTCTGTCAGGATATTCTATCAGGATATGTGTGCAGGATATAGTACCAGGATATTACCTTATTGAGGAAGGATGTCATCGGCTCCAAGGAGTCAGTGAAGCTGAGTTCTTCGTAAGAGAACCCTTCAGAGCCTGGGGTGCTGACCTCGGAGCCTTTCCTCTTCTTGGCGGTGGAAGCACGAGTTCTCGGGTTAGGCTTAGGAGCCGGGAGCGGTTTGGAGCTGGTAGTAGCATGAGTTTCTTTCTTGACGTTGACTGGAGTGGGGTAACTATCAAGCTCATCGAGGTCCAGGAGGATTGGAACTTTGCTGGAGTCTGCATACAGGGAGTAAAACTCTTTCCTAAACATATCAAATAAAAACATGTAAGCAGGATATTGTGCAGGATCCTTACCAGACATGTTTAAACTGGAGAGTGGGCTTGGAGATGGTGGAAACGGATTGTGTAACAATTCTAAATAAACCGACACCCTCGATTATTTTTCCGACACCCTAATATATTTTAAAATATCCCAAAATGTCCCAAAATACACCCCATACTTGAATAAGGGCCTCAAATATATTAAATAGTATTAAAAATAATTAAAAATCTAAAATTTAAGTTGAGGCGGGCCGCGTAAGACCCACCCCAACCTTCACGCGGGCCGCGTGAACTTAAGGCCTGGCACGGCCCTGGGCCGCCACGTGGCCCAACACCCAGCGGAGCTAGTTGTCGACTCAGCCCAGCTACGCATTGACCGAAGGTCAACGCGGGCCGCGTAGGCCCTGTGCTTGTTTTACGCGGGCCGCGAGAGAACCGAGATCAGCACCTATATAAGAAAGCAACAGGTTTTCGTTTTCCGTCGTTCATTTCTTTCTTTCTCAATCTCAATTTCTGATAGTAGGCTTATTATACGCGGGTATTGTACCCCCTAAATAACGAAGTTCTGCTCCGTTGTAAGTATTATAACCCCTGGATACATATTAGATACGCTGTCCGATTGATCTAGGGTTCTGTAACGGCTGTCGTGGTTCTGCCAGACGTAGTCGTTGGAATGCCGTCCCGGGGAGGGTATTACTAATGTTAAAATGGGTTATTATACTAACACCTGTGCATTTGTATAAATTTTAGATTATCACCAGGAAACCCTTACGGAAAATCTAAGACAGCAATGTGTGTAATCTCCTTTTTGTAAATAGTTTTTACAAAACCTTAAATATTTTACAATGCAATTTAGCAGTGATTGAGTCTTTGTAATTCTTCAATTACTGCCGGTATTATGGGATTTTGTATACATTACTTGATAACCTTCACAATTGGACAGCAGGTTAGCCAATGTGTGATATGACCATAGCCACAGATACGGTCAAGTGGCAAGTACTGAATGAGTAATTGTGTAGATATAAACATTGTAATTGCTCTCAATACTGTTTAAATTGATAACACTTTTCTTGATTAAACTGGGATTCACTCACCAGTATTTCTCACTGACAAATGTTTTTAAAACGCGTTTCAGGTAACACAATGTGAAAGCCAATTAGAAGCCCGCTGGACAGCACTGAATGCTTGGAAAAGTGGCTATAAAAGTTACCTAAATAAAGAAGGCGTTTTAATTCAAATAAAATGGGATTTATCCCTATAAATCAGTTTGTAATAAGAACATGGGTTTCATTCCAATGTGTTTATTTATATAAAATATGGTGGTTTTACTCTGATAAAAATATTTCTTAACTACGGTCCTGATGTAAATTCCGCTGCCAAATTAGACAATATACGAGATACCACCGAAACTGGCTCGCGGCCGCCCATTCCCGGGGTTCAGGGATCGGGGGTTGCGACAGAAGGTGGTATCAGAGCTAAGCCACTGATTCAGCGACAGAGGTGTTCTGCTGACATCAAAATTCAATCTGTTAGGAAATAAATTACGGAAATCCGTGCATAACTGTATTTATTGTTATGTGTTATTTGACTATTTGTTAGTTTACAGTATGAGCGACCAAGGACCATCTGACGCGTATCGTCAATTGTCTGGTTCGCCTAGAAGCGAAGGCACCTCCTCTTCTCAGCCTGCCCTCTCAGGGTACTCTGCTGATACGGAAGAAGGAATCTTTGTGTTTAAGGCTCAGTCCGAGGAGCCATTTCCTCAGAAAAAGAGGGGATGGTTCAGTCGAGGGGCACACGAGTGTAGGAAGCGTATGAAAAAGTTACAAGAACAGAGGGTACTAGCAGCAGCCAAAAGAGAGACAGATGCCTATGCCCAGGATATGATAAATAGGGGTATAGCCAATATTCACATCCTAGCCACCACTGCAGCTGACCCTAATCTGGAGCAAATAATAGCACCCCAACCACAACTGCCAATCCCTGACCAACCCATGGAGATAGAAAACCCTGAAAACCAAGTAGAGATGCATGATTTCAATCCAGAAGAAATCCTTAGGGTACCAGCACCAAACCCCTTAGACCCAAATTACGATCCCTGGTAGGATAACGTTAGGGACTATGTGCAACGTTACCCGATACATGAAGACACACCCATGCAGAACATAGGAGCCTACCCAGGTATGGACCCTTTAGATCCCTATTACCACGATGAATACATTAGGGAAATTTTAGAAGATCCTTACCGATTTCAGGCACCTACACCCCCATATCAGGAACCCGCACCCCAGATTCCGAACCCAGTCCTGGAACCTGCACCCCCAATGAGTGCAGAAAACGTCCAAGAACTTAGGACATTTGGTGAGGAAATTCTAGAAAATAGTGAAAGAATGCGACAGGTGGAAGAGCGACTCGTCTGGAAGTACGACGAGCGCAATATGGATTTTTGGATAAATCCATACCCGTGATGTGATGGAGGAGATGGTAATAGTAATAATAATATAATAATAATAAAATAAAATAAAATAAAATTCAAATAAAATAATAAAATAAAATATGTGTGTACGGATGCCTACTATTACTATTAGTGTAATTTTATTTCAGTTGGTATTGTAATCTTTATTTCAGTACTTGTGTGTAATAGATGCCTAGTATATGGAAATAGAGTAAAGTCGCAATGATCGACGCTTTTGGCAAAAATGCGTGACATGTGATTGACTATATTAATTATTATTTTGTGATATTAATACGGGGTAAATGTTTAAAATTCAGATGGCCGACGAAGGAAATCAAGATAATCTGAATAACGATAACCAGAGTAACGTTAACTTGGTTAATGAGAATCCGAGCATCAATAACAATGGAAACCAAGTGGATAATAGTGCAATCCAACACATAGTAGCACAAGGAATTATGGATGCAATGCCATTTATTATTCAAACAGTTCAAGAAGCGAATAATAAAAGTAAGCATAACAGTAAGCGACTAATTGAACCAGAACACAGCGTAAACAATGGACCCGTACTTCAGATGCCCATTCCCAAAAGAAGAAGAACCGTACCTTATGGTTGTTCTTACAAAGAATTCTGGTCCTGCAATCTAATAGAATTCTCGGGCAATGAAGGACCCATTGCAGCTCTACGCTGGATAGAAAAGACTGAGGCAATTCTAAAAATAAGCAAGTGTGCTGAAGAAGATAAGATAATGTTTGCTTCTAATCTATTTAAGAACTCAGCCTTAGAATGGTGGAACACTATCCTCCAATCAAGAGGAAGTGATAGGGTTTACAACATGGAATGGGAGGAATTTAAGAATATGGTAGAAAGAAAATTCTGCCCTCCCAATGAAAAGGAACATATAGCAAATAAGTTCCTAAACCTTAGGATGACAGGGGTAGATAGTAAGGGGTATACTACTACATTCTTTGAATATGCTAGAATAGTACCAATCCTTGCATCACCTGAACCAGTATTAATCTCCCGTTACATCTGGGGATTAATCGGAGAGATTAGACATGTGGTCAAGGCAGCTAGACCTCAAACTATAGAAGAAGCTGTAGAACTAGCAAATACCTTAACAGATGAATTAATCCGTACTAGAGAAGAAGACCAGAGGAAAAATCTAGCTCAAAGACTTACCCAGGAATTCCGATCTAGAAATTCCAACCGTGGGAAAAGTGTAGGTTCTACATCTGCACCATATTGCAGGTATTGCAAAAGAAAGCATTCTGGAAGATGCTCCATATATTGCAATTTATGTAAAATATCGGGACACAAGGAAGAAGATTGCAGGAAGAAAGCCAACAGGATATGCTACAACTGTGGAGAACAAGGTCATATTAAGCCAAACTGTCCGAAATTAACTCCAGCTGCAAACAACAAGAACACTAAAAATGCCAGGGCATTTGTTCTGACTGCAGATGAAGCCAAGATGATTCCAGACGTGATAGCTGGTACGTTTTTAGTTAATGATGTATTTGCTAAAGTATTATTTGACTCTGGTGCGAACCAAAGTTTTATTAATACTTCATTTTGCAAACTTCTAAATCAGTCATTAACTAAACTACCACAAGAATGTCTCGTAGAGACAGCTAATGGAGAAACTGTTAGAATTTCTGAAATCTTGCAGGGAACAAGAATAGAAATTTTAAATCAAAAGTTTAGGGCAAACCTTTATCCCATGAATCTGGCAGGATTTGATGTCGTATTAGGAATGGATTGGTTAATAACCAATAAAGCCAGTATTTTATGTGATCAAAAGTCAATCCAAGTAAATTCACCAAAAGGTAAAACGATCACAATTAAAGGAGATAAACCATCTAGATCCACAAAGTTCATCTCTGTGATGAAAACTGCAAGTTATATAAGAAAATGATCTATAGTGTATTTGATTTCCATAATCACTGACACTAAAGGAAAAGAATTAAAGGACATTCCAGTAGTGTCTCAGTTTGCATGCAGATGTATTTCCAGAAGAATTACCAGGACTACCTCCAGATAGAGAAGTTGAATTCAGAATTCACCTACTACCAGGAACGGCACCGATTGCCAAAGCACCTTACCGTTTGGCACCCGCCGAAATGCAGGAATTGAAGAAACAATTAGACGAATTACTAGAAGAAGGGATTCATACAACCAAGTTCATCACCATGGGGAGCGCCGATATTATTCGTTAAAAAGAAGGACGGATCAATGCGTATGTGCATTGACTACCGTGAATTGAACAAGGTCACAATTAAGAATCGGTACCCATTACCGAGAATTGACGATCTGTTCGATCAACTGCAAGGAGCTCGATTTTTCTCTAAAATCGATTTAAGGTCAGGATATCATTAATTAAAGGTACATGAGGAGGACATTCCTAAGACTGCCTTCAGAACAAGGTATGGCCATTATGAATTTACTGTCATGCCATTTGGTTTAACCAATGCCCCAGCCGCATTTATGGACATGATGAACCGAATATGTAAGCCATATTTGGATAAATTCATAATTGTCTTCATAGATGATATTCTAATTTACTCTAAAAGTAAGGAGGATCATGCAAAGCATTTGCTCGCACTTTTAAGTTTATTAAGAAAAGAAAAGCTTTATGCAAAATTTTCAAGTGCGAATTTTGGTTAGAACAAGTACAGTTTCTTGGACACTTAGTGAATCATGAAGGAATTCATGTGGATCCAACAAAGATCAAGGCAATTACTAAATGGAAAACCCCTGAGTCACCAACCGAGGTTAGAAGTTTCTTAGGATTGGCCGGTTATTATAGAAGATTTATTCGAGATTTTTCTAGAATAGCCATTCCTTTAACTAAGTTAACCTGTAAATCCATTAAGTTTTAATGGGGACCAAAGCAAGAAGAAGTATTTAGAATTCTTAAGCAAAGATTAACTAATACACCCATACTAGCTTTACCAGAAGGAACTGAAGACTTTGTAGTCTATTGTGATGCTTCTAAATTAGGTTATGGATGTGTATTAATGCAACGTCAAAAGGTTATAGCCTAGGCATCTAGACAACTTAAGAATCATGAAGAGAATTATTCAACCCATGATCTAGAACGAGGAGCTATAATTTTTGCCCTTAAAATTTGGAGACATTACCTTTATGGTAGTAAGTTTACCATATTCACTGATCATAAGAGTTTAAGGTATGTTTTCGGGCAAAAGGAGTTAAATATGCAACAAAGGCGCTGGATGGAGATGCTTAGTGATTATGATTGTGATATCCAGTACCATGAAGGAAAAGCAAATGTAGTGGCAGATGCTTTAAGTCGAAAGTATCATGAAAAGCCAAAAAGGGTACGTTCTCTTAAATTAAATCTACAAGTAGATTTAAATGATCAAATAAGAGAAGTATAAGAATCAGTAATCAAGGATGATACTGAAAAATTAAAAGGAATGATTAAGGAATTAGAACAAGGAACAGATGAAATTTGGAGATTCCATAAAAAGAGAATGTGGATACCTAAATTAGGAAACCTACGTCATCGTATATTAGAAGAAGCCCATAAGTCTAAATATACAATGCATCCAGGAAATGATAAAATGTACCAGGATTTAAGGAAAAATTTCTGGTGGATAGGAATGAAGAAAGACATAGCAGCCCATGTTTCTAAATGTTTAACTTGTTCACAAGTTAAAGCTGAACACCAGAAACCCTCAGGTTTGTTATAGCAATTAGAAATGCCAGTATGGAAATGGTAATTGATAACAATGGATTTTGTTACTAAATTACCCAAAACAAGGAAAGGTAATGATACAATCTGGGTGATTGTAGATAGACTAACCAAGTCAGCTCATTTCCTACCAATGAAAGAAACTTTCAGTATGGAACAATTAGCTAAATTGTATGTAAATGAAATTGTTTCATTACATGGAATTCCTTTATCAATTGTTTCTGATAGGGATAGCCGATTTACCTCTCATTTTTGGTCAAGTTTCCAAAAAGCAATGGGAACCAAATTGAATCTAAGCACAGCTTATCATCCTCAAACAAACGGACAAAGCGAAAGAACAATTCAGACAATGGAGGACATGCTTAGAGCTTGTGTAATTGATTTCGGAGGTAATTGGGACGATCACTTACCTTTAACATAATTTTCTTATAATAATAGTTATCACACAAGTATCAATGCTGCACCATTCGAAGCACTTTATGGACAAAAGTGCCGAACCCCAGTCTGTTGGGCAGAAATTGGGGAAAAGCAACTAACTGGACCTGAGATAGTACAAGAAACAAACGACAAAATTATTCAAGTCAAGGAACGACTGAAAGCAGCACGTGATCGACAGAAGAGCTATGCCGATAACCGACGCAAGCCATTAGAATTTCAAGTAGGAGATAAAGTATTGTTAAAAGTCTCTCCTTGGAAAGGAGTAGTAAGATTCATCAAAAGAGGAAAGTTAAGTCCCAGGTATGTTGGACCTTTTGAGATTATTAGAAGAATAGGACCTGTAGCCTATCAGCTACAACTGCCAGAGGAAATGGCAGGAATACATGATGTATTTCATATATCTAATCTCAAGAAATGCCTAGCTGATGAATCACTAGTAGTACCTCTTAAGGATATAGAGGTAAATGAACAACTCAAGTTTGTAGAAAGGCCTCTACAGATTGAAGACAGGAAAGTCAAAAACCTCAAGCATAAGAGACTAATTCTGGTCAAAGTGAAATGGGATTCCAAAAGGGGACCTGAGTACACATGGGAGCTTGAATCTGAAATGCAAAGAAAATATCCACACTTGTTCCAGTAGATCTCGAGGACGAGCTCTAAAACAAGGTGGGGAGGATGTAACAATTCTAAATAAACCGACACCCTCGATTATTTTTCCGACACCCTAATATATTTTAAAATATCGCAAAATGTCCCAAAATACACCCCATACGCGAATACGGGCCTCAAATATATTACATAGTATTAAAAATAATTAAAAATCTGAAATTTAAGTTGAGGCAGGCCGTGTAAGACCCACCCCAACCTTCACGCGGGCCGCGTGAACTTAAGGCCTGGCACGGCCCTGGGCCGCCACGTGGCCCAACACCCGGCGGAGCTAGTTGTCGACTCAGCCCAGCTACGCATTGACCGGAGGTCAACGCGGGCCGCGTAGGCCCTGTGCTTGTTTTACGCGGGGCCGCGAGAGAACCGAGATCAGCACCTATATAAGAAAGCAACGGGTTTTCGTTTTCCGTCGTTCATTTCTTTCTTTCTCAATCTCAATTTATGATTGTAGGCTTATTATACGCGGGTATTATACCCCCCTAAATAAAGAAGTTCTACTCCGTTGTAAATATTATAACCCCTGGATACGTATTAGATACGCTGCCCGATTGATCTAGGGTTTCGTAACGGCTGTCGTGGTTCTGCCCGACGTAGTCGTTGGAATGCCGTCTCGGGGAGGGTATTACTAATGTTAAAATGGGTTATTATACTAACACGTGTGCATTTTTATAAATTTTAGATTATCACCAGGAAACCCTTACGAAAAATCTAAGACAGCAATGTGAGTAATCTCCTTTTTGTAAATAGTTTTTACAAAACCTTAAATATTTTACAATGCAATTTAGCAGTGATTGAGTCTTTGTAATTCTTCAATTACTGCCGGTATTATGGGGTTTTGTATACATTACTTGATAACCTTCACAATTGGACAACGGGTTAGCCAATGTGTGATATGACCATAGCCACAGATACGATCGAGTGGCAAGTACTGAATGAGTAATTGTGTAGATATAAACATTGTAATCGCTCTCAATACTATTTAAATTGATAACACTTTTCTTGATTAAACTGGGATTTACTCACCAGTATTTCCCACTAACAAATGTTTTTAAAACGCGTTTCAGGTAACACAATGTGAAAGCCAATTAGAAGCCAGCTGGACAGCACTGAAGGCTTGGAAAAGTGGCTATAAAAGTTACCTAAATAAAGAAGACGTTTTAATTCAAATAAAATGGGATTTATCCCTATAAATCAGTTTGTAATAAGAACATGGGTTTCATTCCAATGTGTTTATTTATATAAAATATGGTGGTTTTACTCAGATAAAAATATTTCCTAACTACGGTCCTGATGTAAATTCCGCTGCCAAATTAGACAATATACGAGATACCACCGAAACTGGCTCGCGGCCGCCCGTTCCCGGGGATCAGGGATCGGGGGTTGCGACAGATTGAAACTTCTTTCAGCCTCTGGAAGGAGTCTGATGGCGTCGATTCTCTTCTGTGAGTCGGCTAAGGGAGGTGCAAGCTTTCTGAAGTCGGCTATGTACAAGAAAATAAAAAAGTTAGTGCAAGCTATGAAACAAGATATAAGACAGGATCATCCTAAAACCCTAAATCCTACCCTTTCTCAACCACTGCACGGGATAATCCATTCCACCAGGGATTGAGTCTCTTTTTACAAAGAAAAAGTTGGATTTCCATTCCTCCTCATTCCTGGTGGCACGAAGTATCAATGGATCGCCAGAGGTAGAATAAAAAAAGAATCGACAAGAACCATGGTATCTAAGCCGATATGCTAAGGGGAGGTCATGAATGGAAAGATCAGGGATATGGTTGTTCTTGATTTGATCAAGAACAAGCAAGACTCGCCAGAGCATCAGCATTGTTTGACTAAAACAGATTTTTGTGGTGTAAAGAACTCGGTGATGAAATCTGGAAAAGGAAATTGCAACCCTAAGGTAAAGGGAAAAGCATTAAAACACAACCACTCGTCGGAAACCATGTCCGACCGGATTTCCCGATCAAACTGCCGGAACACCGTCCCTTTCGGGAGGATGCCGGAGGTTTTGAGAGCCGACAAGTGGGCACTATCGAAGGAGCATATTTCATTCTCCGGATATTGGAGAATATTCTGGTGGATAAATGTAGGAGCGGAGTCACCGGATCTGGTCTGCCTCGCCATATGGTTGCCGGAATATTGAGCAGAATAGGAGGAAGAAGATGGAAATGAGAGAGAAATTTTTTACCTTTTTTCTCTTCGGTAAGAGTTAAATGTGGATGAGGATGAGAAGTTATAGGGAGGTAATGAGTAATTATAGGCTGCACGGTTACAAGCAGTCACATCAAGGTCTTATCTCTTAATTGCCTCGTTATTCGTGAAAAAATGTAACTGTTATGGGTCATTTTCTGAACATATATCCTGACTAATATTCTGGCTTTGATTGTTTATTTGTGATCAGGATATTGGATCAGGATGTTGGTAACATCCTGGTACGATATCCTGGTATTAATTGGATTAACCACGTGCAGATTAGGAGGTGTAAGTCACCAACGTTCAAGAAGACTTCTTCCCCCCAAGACTCGGGCAAATCAGTTGGATTGGAGACGTTGAACCCGAAAGACCAGGACTGCAACGTTCGTTTGGGGAATATACGTCGGATCTCGGAATAATAGGACATTTAGTTAGTTCTTTTTTTACTATAAATAGGTTGATCGGATCAAGTTAAGGCACACACCATTATGCACACTTTTACTCTCCAGTTGCAAACAATCACTACACTCAAACACTTGTATTCGAATTATATTGTAACACCGAGTTGATCCGCATTATATCCTGCACTGTATCCTGATATTTGAAGCAATAGAAGAACAAGGCAGCTGCGATTGTCAGCTCCCGAGGTTTTGTGCCGGCGATCTAGATGGATCAAGGGCTTTCCTCGTATATCCTGTGTCATCCTTTACATTTTTTCTCATTGTTTGATCATAGATACAGCTCTATATCCTGAGCCGTATCCTGAAACTGTTTTTGCAAATAACTTGATTAACATATTTTCAACACACATTTCTAGCACACTACCTCACTTAACTAATTTGATCACTTAATTGCTTCAGTAATTTTTGACCAAAACAATTTGGCGCCCACCATGGGGCAAGTGGTGCTATTTCTACTAAAAGCTTTTGCAAAATCATTACTTGGTTTTCTATTTTCAAAACTTTTTGCTACACTATTTTCGATGGCCTCAAGATTAAACATGAGCTCTTCCACCGTGTCTGCTACAACCTCTGCAACAATTGGTTCGGTGCTTCCGCCACCTCATCCGAGAATGCAAGCCTCTTCACAGGGAACTGAAAGTCATGTGGCTCGGGATGTTATCCCTGCTCGCAATGTCCAGGGATCTGGTCCTATTTTGGCTTCTAACGAAGAAATTCTGAATTTGTTTGGTAGTGTACAGGAACAGATGAGACAGCAGCAAGAAACTAATCAGATGCTGATAAGAGAGATACAACTCTTGAAATTGGGCCCGAGTAGGCCTGCTAAAGATACTGTCACTCCCTTGCAACCCAGGGCTTTGAACTTCAGTTCTGCAGTTTATACTGAGGATAACCAGGGGAATATTGTGCCTAGTCATTCCCATAATCATACTCCTGAGATACCCTCTTCAGTAAGAGTATCAACTGTGAGAAGCTCAGGATATGCTTCAGGATATGGCCAAAATCCCCAAGCTGGTAATGTATCTAATAATAATAACACTCGTGCAACTAATGGTGTTGGATCTTTGCAGGATACAGGTATGACGTTAGCATTTTCGAGGGAGCTTCAAAAATTGAAGGACATGATATCCAGTGTACCTGGGGTGGTTCAGCCAATTCCTGAAGTATCCCAGGATAGCCACATGATATCCCGGTTTACATATCCCATTTGTGATGCTGAAATCCCAAAAAGATTTCAAACCCCCAACATGAAGCTCTATGACGGAACTACAGGATCCTGAGGAGCATATTGCCCAATATAGGGAAAGGATGGAGATCAACCCTATCCCTCCAGACCTCAAAGAAGCATGCTTGTGCAAGGGTTTCGGTTCTACCTTAACAGGATCAACCTTAAAATGGCTGTTAAACGTTCCTCCTCACTCGATTACTTCTTTTGCTCATTTAGTTAATTTATTTAATAGTCAATTCTCTTGCAGCCGGAGTTTTGAGAAACTAACCAGTGATCTTTACAGGATAACTCAAGGACCTCAGGAATCCTTAGGGATTATGTGAACAAGTTTAGTCGGGAATCCTTAGATATCCCACATCTTGATGTTGCAACAGCTGTGCAAGCCTTCAAGATGGGGTTGCAAAAGGATTCTCAATTTTATCAGGATCTTGTAATGAATCCCTGCAGAAATCTAGATGAAGCTCGTAACAGGGCTTTAAGATACATTCGGCTGGAGGATGATAAAAAGATGCAAGAGAGAATGAATTCGTCCAAAACCTATGAGTCAACCAACAGGAAATCAGAACCCTCGTACAAACCATATCGCTCAAAGCCATATGGCAGAAATGATAGCAAAAAAGTGAATGCTGTTGAAGACGAGGATCCTGAGGAGTATCCTGAGTTGTCTGAATATTGTTTTTCTGTTAACATACCTGAACTAATGTATGCTATGCAGAGTTTAGAAGACAAAGCAAGATGGCCCCGAAAGAATCAGCAAAAGGCTTATTGGAAGGACAAGTCCAAATGGTGTGCTTTCCATGAGGACTTCGGACATGTTACTGAGGATTGCATCGCTTTAAGAAAAGAAATAAGCTATCTCTTGAGTAAGGGATATTTGAAGGACCTCTTGGGAAGAAAGAAGAATAAGGGTCATGATCCTGAGAAGGATCCGGAACGGGCAGCATCACCTCCTGCAGATGCAAAAATAATTAACTTTATTTCAGGAGGATCCGACATCTGTGGCACATCATACTCTGCGGAAAAAAGACACGCGAAGGAAGCCGAAGCAGAGAGGGGAGAAAAGCCGACAAGGATGTCAACCCTCACAACTAACAAAGTCATCACGTTCGATAATGATGATAGGGATACTGTCCAGGATCCCCATCATGATGCCTTAGTGATAACGTTATATGTTGCTAACCATTTTGTACGCAGGATATTAGTGGATAATGGCAGCTCAGTCAACATAATTCAGCTGGAAACATTGAAGAGGATGAATGTATCTCCGATGGACATTACTTCGAAGTCCACTGTGCTCGTTGGTTTCAGTGGAGAAGCTAGGAATACCGTAGGAGAGATAAAGTTGCCCGTGTATATTCAAGGGGTCAACTCAATGCAGCGCTTTTGTGTCATGGACTCTTTATCCTGCTATAATATTATACTAGGTAGGCCTTAGATCCATGATATGAAAGCTGTTCCGTCATCCTACCATCAATGCATCAAGATCCCTAGTCCTTGGGGAGTTGTCAAGGTGGAAAGTGATCAACAGGAAGCAAAGGAGTGTTATTCTTCTTCGATGAAATCCTCAACAAAGCCTAGTGCAGCATAGCAATTAAAGATTTGAGGCCAGGATATCATGGAGGCTTCAGAGCAGGATGTAAAGAAAATGATCCTGGATCTGAATAATCCGGATATCTCGGTGCTCGTGGGAACCAATATCCCTCAGGATATTGAAGATCAATTGACTAATTTTTTGAAATGCAGGATGTCAACATTCGCATGGAAGCACGAGGATATGACAGGTATTTCCAAGGATATTATAACACATAAGCTCGGTATTGACAGGTCATTCAAGCCTGTCCAATAAAAGAGAAGGAAGTTTGCTCCGGAGCGAAATGTGATCATCCAAGAGGAAGTTGAAAGACTACTAAGGAGCAAGATGATTAGGGAAGTGAAGTTTCCTAAATGGCTGGCGAATGTAGTTGTGGTGCAAAAGAAAAATGGGAAATGGAAAGTTTGTGTAGATTACACAGACTTAAACAAAGCTTGTCCCAAAGACCCATTTCCTCTTCCTCATATTGACTCAATGGTGGATGCTACTGTCGGCCATGAGATGTTAACCTTTATGGATGCATCTTCCGGATTCCAGCAGATCCAAATGGAACCTTCAGACCAGGAGGATACTGCTGTTTTGGTCAAAAATTACCTAAGCAATTTAGTGATCAAATTAGTTAAGTGAGGTAGTGTGCTAGAAATATGTGTGAAAAATATGATTGTTAAGTTATTTAGAAAATCAGTATTTAGGATACGGCCCAGGATATAGAGCTGTATCTATGATCAAACAATGAGCAAAAAATATAAAGGGTGACACGAGATGTACGAGGAAAGCCCTTGATCAATCTAGATCGCCGGCATAAAACCTCAGGAGCTGACAATCGCAGCTGCCTTGTTCTTCTATTGCTTCAAATATCAGGATACAGTGCAGGATATGATGCGGATCAACTAGGTGTTACAATGTGATTGGAGTACAAGTGTTTGTGTGTAGTGATTGCTAGTAGCTAGAGAGCAAAGTGTGCGAAAGAGAGTGTGTGTGAAATTGTGTGTCTTAATCTGATCCGCCCCCATCTATTTATAGTTACAAATAACAAACTAACTCTCCTATTATTCCGTGATGCTAGGAATATTCCATTCTGAACGTTGGGGGACTCTTTTAACTTGTTTTCCACGTGCTTATTGACTATAAAAGCGAGTCTTCAGCTCATATAACCGTTACAAAGTCAATAACATTGACCAGCATCCGATATTCTCGCGGAATATGCCTTTCTTCTATTCTGACCGTTACAAGACCCATTCTTCCACCATCAACGTCCATTTTTCAACCACCTTGAGCGAATCTTCAGGTAGATCAAGTCCTTTAACGTTGGTACCTTGCAACCAAAGAAAATCGTTAGTAGCAAGCAGGATACCCCAGAGGATGTTACCAATATCCTGGTTCAGTATCCTGGCCGCAGCATCAAGCATATGCTTCAGGATATAAGCTCGAAATTTCACCCATAACAATTGTCCCCAAAAATATATCTGTTAGGATTCTGAAATCCAAACGGGTATATTTTTCATTGTGTTGTTCGATACACTTAATAGGATGTAGATGTTGATGTGACTTCGTGCAACTTCCAAGGTTATACTTTCTCATAACTAGATAGTCTTCCGGCACGTCTGGTAAGGATATCTATTTTAAATATTCCTGCATAGGTTTGGTTACTTCAGAATACTATCATGTAATGAAATTAGAATTACTCCCTTTTACGCAGATTCCATCAAGGACCCTGCTACTTTTGATCCAGAGGAGCTTGACAGCTTTTCTAAGCCTGCCTTAGTGAAAAAGGAGCCATATGTTGCCATCAGCTTTAAGCCCTCTGCTGCTGCTGCTGCCGAAGGTTTCTCTTATGGTGACCTTGGCTTCATGGAATCCATCGAGCCCATAATCTCCTTCCCTAATAAGGTAAGTATCCAGATCCAGAAACACCTAGGCAATAATCTTCATTCTTAAACCTTTGAATCATTCGCAATGTCCCCAGTGGGATATAATGTTGGCATAGGTTTCCTTCTCGCTCCAGCATAAATGTCCCCAGCAGGATATAGTATCAGCATACGTCATGTTCCATCATGGATGTCCCCTGTCTGTGCAGGACCAGTATGTTGTACCGGGATATGATCCTTTAGCAATTCTTCAACCAGTTGTTTAAACTTAGCAATCTTTTTTCAAAAATTTATGTAGACTCGTAAATGATTATGTTTTTTGAAAATATACTTTGGGATTATCCAAAAACTATGTATTTTATTGGGACTAGACCCATTTTCCAGGCATTTAAGCCGGAGTATAAGAACCTCAAGACTTGAAAAGGTGAAAACCTTTAAGTCTTTGAGTTTTACTGGGGATTTTACCCACGTTTCGTGCGCTACAGGCGAGGGTGTGGAAACCCCAAAACTTAGAAAGGTGAAAACCTTTAAACCTTAGAAGAGTGTGAAAACACTCTTGTTTTCGTGCGCTACAGGCGGGAGTGTATAAACTCCAAGACTTAGAAAGGTGAAAACCTTTAAACCTTAGAGAGTATGAAAATACCCTTTCGCGAGAGAGGGTGATCAATCCTCATATACCTTAAGGATCCAGGGTATAGCCAACAGTAACGAAATTGTCAGCCACTTTTACATGAACTGGTCCCGCCACCTTGAACTATCCCTGGATAACTTGCGCTCCAGGCGGGGTGTTTAAACCCAATTCGTGAGAAAGGTGAATACCTTTAAACCTGTGAAGGGATCAGGATCCCTTAAACGTGAGAGAGGGGGCCAATCCTCTAATCTTTCGAAGTATCCTGAGTGCATATCCTGGAGCTATATCCTGAGGCATATACTGCAAAACAACCTTAAACTAAAGTGGGTGTTAGCCTGGCTAGCACCTCTCCGATGCTTAAGTCAGTATTGGATTCAAATAAAATAGAATTATATTTAAAAGAGATAGAATTCATACCATCCCGAGTTAGAAATTAAATTCTAAACTCACTTGAAATAGGCTTTGAGATGTATAGCATTCCAGGATCTTGGTAGTATATCCCCCTCCATATTCTTAAGCCGGTATGCTCCTTTTCCGGATTCCGATTCAATCGCATAAGGTCCTTCCCACTTAGGAGCTAACTTTCCATTAGCAGGATTAATAGTATTCTGAAAAGCCTTTCTCAATACCCAATCTCCAACCTGGAACCTTCTAGTCCTTATATTCTTGTTATATGCTTTGGATATTCTCTGTTGATATGCTGCCATCCTTAGCCTTGCCGCATCTCTCTTCTCATTTATAGTGTCTAAATCCTGACTCAAGGCTTCAGGATTCTGCTCAGGATCACTTAGGGTAGATCTTGCAGTAGGTATTGTCATTTCCGTTGGAATCATTGCTTCTGCTCCAAATACCAAGGAAAATGGGGTTTGGCCTGTTGCATTCTTTACCGTTGTCCTATCAGCCCATAAAACAAAGGGTAATTTTTCCGCCCATCTTCCTTTTTTGGCTCCAAGCCTTTTCTTTAAGTTATTGACAATTATCTTGTTTGAGGATTCTGCTTGTCCATTCGCTTGAGGATGTACTGGAGTAGATGTTATCATTTTGATTCCCCAACTCTTGCAAAAGTCAGTAGTTCTCTTGCTTATAAATTGAGAACCATTGTCACAGATTATCTCGGCTGGTACTCCGAATCTGGTCAGGATATTCCTCTTTATGAAGGATACTACTTCTTGGTCTCTAACTTGAACAAATGCTTCAGCTTCAACCCACTTAGAGAAATAATCCATCATTGCTAGCATAAAGACTCTTCCTCCCGGAGCTTTTGGTAGCTTTCCCACTATATCCATACCCCATTTCATAAACGACCAAGGGGAAACAATAGGATATAGCGGTTCAGCAGGCTGATGCGGGATGTTGCCGTGTCTTTGACATGCATCGCATTTCTGAGCATACTCCGCAACATCCTTTCTCATGGTCGGCCAGTAATATCCTGTTCTCAACACCTTCGAGGATAGAGATCTGCCCCCAGTATGGTTGCCACAGTCTCCTTCGTGTATATCCTGAAGTACCTCCTTGGTTTCAGGATCTTCCAAGCACCTTAGGTACGGACCTGCAAGGGATTTCTTATACAACATATTATTTATAATAGTAAAATGAGATACCTTCATCCTAAAAGCCTTAGGATTTGCATCCTTTGGGATATCTCCTTCTTGAAGATACTTCACAATTGGAGTCATCCAGGATTCAGGATCCTTCTTAGGATATCCATCACCAGGATCCTGGATACATGCTACTTCTTTATCCTGAGATTTGAAATGTTCCATTGCAGGATACAAGATGTGCACTATTGGTATCTGAGTTCCCTCCGGTATCCTGACAGTAGATCCTAAGTTTGCTAGAGCCTCAGCTTCAGCATTCTTTTCTCTTGGTACCTGTTCAAGTGTAAAAATTTCGAAATATCCTGCTAATTTTTTAACAATTTCAAGATATTCAGCTAACTTTTCACCTTTTACTGCATAAGATCCATTGAAATGGTTAGTAATCAACAGGGAATAAACATATACTTGTAAACATCTAATATTCATATTTTTAGCCAATTCTAATCCTGCTATCAGAGCTTCATACTCAGCTTCATTATTGGTAGCAGAAAATTCACATTTAATAGCCTGGGGTAATATGTCCCCCTGTGGCGATTTTAGTAGTATTCCCAATCCTACTCCTCTAACAATAGACGCTCCATCAGTGTACAATGTCCAGGATCCTGAGGATTCTCCTAATTGTTGTACTTCTAGGTCTACCTCATCCTGAATGTCACTACTGAAATCAGCCACAAAGTCAGCTAGAGCTTGTGATTTTATGGCATTTCTAGGTTCGTATACTAAGTCATAAGCACTCAACTTTACTGACCACTTGGCCATCCTGCCTGACATCTCGGGTTTCCTAAGCACATTTTTGACAGGATAATTCATTTTAACATGAATTCTATGTGTCTCAAAGTAATGTCTAAGCTTCGTTGATGCCATAACTAGAGCCAATATCAACTTTTCTAAATGAGAATATCTAGTTTCAGCACCTAATAAACTTTTGCTAATATAATAGACAGGATACTGCTGACCTTCATGATTCTTTACTAGGATAGCACTTACTGCATTGCCTGATACTGTAAGATATAGGGATAACGGTTCACCATCCTCAGGCTTCATTAGTAGAGGTGCGGTTGAGAGATACTGCTTCAAATCCTGCAAGGCTGCTTCATTCTTCTCTCCCCATTCGAACTTCTTGTTTTTCTTCAGGATATCATAAAGTTCTTTGCATTTCTCGGAGGATCTTGAGATGAATCTGTTCAATGCTGCCACTCGGCCTGTCAATCTTTGTACATCTTTCATGTTGGAAGGTGATTTGTCGTCCAAGATGGCTTTGATCTGTTCTGGGCTTGCTTCTATCCCTCTTTTAGTCACCATATATCCTAGAAACTTTTCTGTCCCCACTCCAAAATGGCATTTGGCAGGATTCAGCTTCATGTTATACTGATCCAGGATATCAAATGCTCCCTTGATATCCTGGAGGTGATCCTCAGCCTTCTTAGATTTTACTACCATGTCATCATGTTTACCAGCCTCTGATATATTGCACCTGCATTTTTCAAACCAAAAAGGCATATCAGTATAACAATAAATACCTGTTGGTGTCATGAAAGCAGCATCCTCCTGGCCCGAAGGTTCCATTTGGATCTGCTGGAATCCTGTCATGTCTTCGTGTTTTCATGCAAACGTGGATATCCTGCATTTCAAAAAGTTAGTAAGTTGTTCCTCAATATTCTGAGGGATATTGGTTCCACCAAGATATCTGGATTATCCTGGTCCAGGATAATTTTCTTAACATCCTGCTCTAAACACCCCGCGATATCCTCGGCTCGTATCTTTAATTACTATGCTGCATTGGGCTTGGTTGAGGATTTCATCGAGGATGAGTAACACTCCTTCGCCTCCTGCTGATCACTATCAACTTTGACAACCCCCCAAGGGGTAGGGATCTTGATGCACTGATGATAAGTCGATGGCACAGCCTTCATGTCATGGATCCATGGCCTACCCAATATAATATTGTAGCAGGATAAGGAGTCCATGACACAGAAGCGTTGCATTGAGTTGACCCCTTCAACATACACATGCAACTTTATTTCTCCCACGGTACTCCTGGCTTTTCCACTGAACCCAACAAGCACAGTGGATTTCGAAGTAATATCCATCGGGGATACATTTATCCTCCTCAGTGTTTCCAGCTGAATTATGTTGACGGAGCTGCCATTATTCACCAGTATCCTGCGCACAAAATCATTAGCAACATATAAAGTTATTACCAAAGCATCATGGTGAGGATCCTGGACAGTATCCCTGTCATCACTGCCGAACGTGATCACTTTATCAGTTGTGAGGATTGACATCCTGGTTGGCTTATCTCCCCTTTTTGCCTTAGCCTCTTTTGCATGTCTTTTTTGCTGCAGAATAAGAGGTCACACAGATATCGGATCCTCCTGAAATAAAGTTAACTATCTTGGTATCTACAGGAGGTGATGCTGCTCGTTCAGGATCCTTCCCAGTATCCTGACCCTTGTTCTTCTTTCTTCCCAGGAGATCCTTCAGATATCCTTTGCTCATCAGATATCTTATTTCTTTCTTCAGGGCAATGGAATCATCTGTCATATGCCCAAAGTCTTCATGGAAGGCACATCATTTAGATTTATCCTTCCAACCTGTATTCCTTGGATTCTTTTTCGGCCACCTAGCTTTGTCCCCCAGTCCCTGCATAGCATACATTAACTCAGGAACATTTACAGAAAAACAATACTCTGGGATTCCAGGATATTCTTCAGGATCCTCGTCTTCAACAGCATTCACTTTCTTATTATCGTTCTTAGCATATGGCTTTGAACAATACTGTTTGTAGGAAGATTCCGACTTCCTATTCGTCAATTCATATGTTGAAGATGTGTTCATCCTCTCATTCATTTTCTTATCCTCTTCAAGCCTTATGTATCTCAAAGCCCTATTCCGAGCTTCATCTAAATTCCTGCAAGGATTCATTACAAGATCCTGATAAAATTGACAATCCTTCCGTAACCCCATTTTGAACGCTTGTACTGCCGTAGCAATATCAAGGTTCGGGATATCCAGGGATTCTCTACTAAATGTGTTAGCATAATCCCTTAGGGATTTTTGTGATCCTTGTGTTATCCTGTAAAGATCACTTGTTAGTATCTCAAAGCTCCTGCTACAAGAAAATTGACTGATAAACAAATTAACTAAATGAGAAAATGATGTAATTGAATAAGGTGGAACATTTAAAAGCCATTTTAAGGCCGATCCTGTTAAAGTTGAACCGAAGCCTTTGTATAAGCATGCTTCCTTAAGTTCTGGTAGGATTGGATTTATTTCCATACTATCCCTATTCTGGGCAATATGCCCCTCAGGATCTGTCATCCCATCATACAACTTCATGCTGGGAGTCTGGAATCTTTTTGGAATTTCAGCATCACAAATTGGATGAGCAAATCAGGATATCCTGTGACTATCCTGAGATACTTCCGGTATAGGCTGCACTACTCCAGGAACGCTTGATATCATATCCTTCAATTTTTGAAGTTCCCTGGTCAATGCTGGTGTTACACCTATATCCTGCAAAGAATCATAATTATTAGTAGCATGAATATTATTATTTGACATGTTACCAGTCTGAGGATTCTGGCCATATCCTGAAGCATATCCTGAGCTCCTCACAGTTGACATCCTGATCGAGGAGGATATTTCAGGAGTATGATTCTGGGAATGGTTAGGCACAATATTCCCCCTATTATCTTCAGTATACACAGCCGAACGGAAGTTCAAAGTTCTGGGTTGTACGGGAGTGACGATATCCTCAGCAGATCTGCTCGACCCAGACTTCAGGAGTTGTATTTCCTTCAACAGCATTTGGTTTGTTTCCTGTTGCTGCCTCATTTGTTCCTGCATACTACCAAACAAAGACATAATTTCGTTATTAGAAGCAAGGATATAGGTTCTCCCTGAATTTCCGGATCTAGAAACATTCTGAGCAGCAGGAATTTCTCTCGGTGTGTGGCTTTCATTTCTCCTCTGAAAAGTCTGAACTTGTGAAGGTGGAGGAGGTACCGAACCAACTGTTGCAGAAGTTGTAGCAGACACAGTAAAAGAGCTCATGTTTGATCTTGAGGCCATTGTAATCAAGGTGGCAAAAAGTTTTGAAAACAGAAAACTGATTAACGATTTCACAAAGACTTTTAGTAAAAAGAGCACCACTTGCCCCACGGTGGGCGCCAAATTGTTTTGGTCAAAAATTACCTAAGAAATTTAGTGATCAAATTAGTTAAGTGAGGTAGTGTGCTAGAAATATGTGTGAAAAATATGATTGTTAAGTTATTTAGAAAATCAGTATTTAGGATACGGCTCAGGATATAGAGCTGTATCTATGATCAAACAATGAGCAAAAAATGTAAAGGGTGACACGAGATGTACGAGGAAAGCCATTGATCAATCTAGATCGCCGGCATAAAACCTCGGGAGCTGACAATCGCAGCTGCCTTGTTCTTCTATTGCTTCAAATATCAGGATACAGTGCAGGATATGATGCGGATCAACTAGGTGTTACAATGTGATTGGAGTACAAGTGTTTGTGTGTAGTGATTGCTAGTAGCTAGAGAGCAAAGTGTGCGAAAGAGAGTGTGTGTCAAATTGTGTGTCTTAATCTGATCCGCCCCCATCTATTTATAGTTACAAATAACAAACTAACTCTCCTATTATTCCGTGATGCTAGGAATATTCCATTATGAACTTTGGGGGACTCTTTTAACTTGTTTTCCACGTGCTTATTGACTATAAAAGCGAGTCTTCAGCTCATATAACCGTTACAAAGTCAATAACATTGACCAGCATCCGATATTCTCACGGAATATGCCTTTCTTCTATTCTGACCGTTACAAGACCCATTCTTCCACCATCAACGTCCATTTTTCAACCACCTTGAGCGAATCTTCAGGTAGATCAAGTCCTTTAACGTTGGTACCTTGCAACCAAAGAAAATCGTTAGTAGCAAGCAGGATACCCCAGAGGATGTTACCAATATCCTGGTTCAGTATCCTGGCCGCAGCATCAAGCATATGCTTCAGGATATAAGCTCGAAATTTCACCCATAACAACTGCCTTCATGACCTGAAAAAGAGACTATGGGCTAAAAAAGGAAGATGGGCAGAAGAACTACCCTTTGTTCTGTGGGCTGATAGGACAACGGTGAAAAGTGCAACTGGCCAAACCCCGTTTTCCTTGGTATTTGGAGCAGAAGCGGTGATCTCGACAGAAATGGTAATACCGACAGCGAGATCCAACCTCCGGGATCCTGAGCAGAATCCCGAAGACCTATGCCAGGAATTGGATACTATTGATGAGACAAGAGACGCAACAAGGTTAAGGATGGCAGCATATCAACAGAGGATATCTAAAGCATATAACAAGAATATAAGGACTAGAAGGTTCCAGGTTGGAGATTGGGTATTGATGTGTGCAAAATGCAACATATAAATTACATCAATTGTGGCATAAAACTAACCCTTTTTAGTACTAATGTTGGAAAAAGTGTGCTTTTGTCTTCCTTTTGTATTTTCAGGATTAAATGAGCTCAAATTAACAAAAGAAGCAAAAAGACAGCAAAATCTAACATAAATACAAGAAAATGAACAAACGTGACATGCCCGACCCCACGACAGCATCTTCCCAAGCAAAACAAAAAGACAGAAGACTGAACACGCCCCGTGCTCAGCCAGTACGGGGGCGTGCCCAAGTGTCAGCAGAAAAGACAAAGTGGTAGAAGCTTCTATTGCCCACCACGGGGCCGTGCTCAGCGGGCACGGGGCCGTGCTCAACTATAAGATTCGCACAATCCAGGCAAATCTTCATAATACAAAGATTCTTCTGCACACGGGGTCGTGCTCAGCGGACACGGGGGCGTGGTCAACTAATAAGACAAGCTGCATTAAATGAAGAAAGAGAAGGATGTGGACACGGGGCCGTGCCCGAGCTTCTGTTCAGCCTATAAATAGGAGTGCTTGGCTCAAGCTCAAACCATCCCTTGGCACACCACCTCTCTCACACTTCACCCACCACCACCATAACACCATCATCCACCACCATCATCCATTGTCCATCATAGAGTGTGTGAGTCGTCTCGGGATCCAAGATTGATCGTAAGAGTTCTTGACAATCAAGGCCATGTTTGCCTAAGTCTCTTACATCACTTGGTGAAGACAAGTGTCTAGTGTAATACTTTTTATTTTTAATCTTTTCGCACTTTTTACTTGGTTTTGTATTAATGACTTTAATAACTAGTTTCTTATGTTGAAGGTGATTCTTCCTTATCGTTTGTCCGTGGTGTCTTGACATTATTTTACTGTCTATATAAAAATAAAAGATTTTCACCATTCATATCTCCACGGTCTATATGGAGGTATGTTGGCTACCTGGTCGGGGTTAAGGGAACGGTTTGGTAAGAGTCTTGCCATTGTTCAACGTTTAGAGGTCCTGCAATGGACCTGGGTCAAATTTAGTAGGACCTGCTTAAATACTTAATGGTATTGGATGGCGGGGGTCCAAACTCTTTGATCCCCTCATAAGTTAACTACTATTAATACTATAACCCGGCTATTTAGGACTGTATCCCTGCTGACTCAGACTACTTAGTCGAGGGTAACGTCACCTCTAAAAGAGGGGCCTACCATAATTTGCATTAATAACTTAATTAATTATCTTTCAATAATCCGACCCTTTAGGATTGTATCCTTGCTGACTTAAACTACTGGGTTGAGGGTAACGTCACCTCCAAAAGAGGGGCCTACTACAATAACTAAGATAATCTCTTAAAATAGTGCAAAAGTGCGGAAATAATCAAATGTTACACTATACACGAGTCGGAACCAAGTGATTCATCTTGTCTATCTGTTTTTATTTTATTTTTATTTTCAGCATTTTAATTAGTTTTTATTTTTCTTAGTTAAATCTATTTTTCTAAACTTTTTGATTTGATTAGACGTTGAAGATAAACCGGTACTAAAAGCTCTTGTGTCCTTGGACGACCTCAGTATCTTACCAACACTATACTACGCTCACGATGGGTGCACTTGCCCATATGTGTGTTTAGTGTTAGTAAATATCGTGTTTTATAAATTTAAAACTTGGCTAAAAAAAGTGTTAAAGGGCTTAAAATATACACCTAATATATATAACACTTCACACGCATCAAGTTTTTGGCGCCGTTGCCGGGGACACAAGGATTTTAAGAAAGTTAGGAATCAACGGCCTAATCGTTTTTCTTATTTTTCAATTTTTTTAGGATTTTTTCTAAATTTTTCAGCTTCTGCAGAACTTAGCACGGGTCGTGCCCGCTGAACACGCCCCATGCCCAATCATTGGAACTGGCAATCCTGTTTTAAGTCAGACAGTACGCTGAACACGGGGCCGTGCCCACTCAACACGCCCCCGTGCCCAAGTTTCAGTTACTGAAAACAGAACCGTAAGATCCCGACGGTTGGTAATTTCTGACACAAACATGAGTGATACTGATACTTTTTACTTTCGGCACTCTTATGGTACTACGTGGTGTCAATTATGTGGTGGTAACCATAAGTAATTAGAATGTTATTTTCTAAATTATAAGCCCCACTATATAGACCCATCGTTTCCTAGTATCCTTAAGAGGGGCGAAAGTAAAAATAATCCCTATCTCTCCCTCGAATGCTCCTAACCGGATTTTCTAGGAGAAATGCTTCTTGATGAATTATTTCAATTAGAAGATCTAATTCTTAATTGGTTAAACGAACTTAGGAAAGATTTCAATGATCTATTCCAAGACGATAACCAAGAAGAAGGGTTGAGCTCGCATTCAAACAACTTCGTTGTTTCCGACGATACTTCTAACTCTAGTGAGGACTTGAGCGATAGTCGTCCCTGTGTCGATTGTGCCGTGAAGGACTCCCCATCGACTTCATTCGATGCATACATAGACCTGAGCGATTCGACATACACCTTCTTTAACGAGAGCCCGGGAAAGGGTTGGACTTGTCCACCTACATATAGCATAGGAATCACCCTCACCGACAACCTCTTGCGTTCTAGTCTCAATCTAGATCAACTAAGGTATCTTAGGCACTTTGGGGTTGTTCCATCCAGTAAGGAACCGCCCGATCCGAAAAAGTTCCTTGAAAAGTAGACAAAGTTCATAAACAGCCCTCCGACACGGGGCCGTGCCCAGGTCAACACGCCCCCGTGTCCACCAAAAGATTCCCTTCTGACTTTTGTCAGAATACGGACAAAACGTGTCAGGATCTTGCCTGCACACGGGGCCGTGTCCAGCCGACACGGGGCCGTGTCCAGCATGCTGTCGTTTTCTATAAATGCAGCCAAGAATCCTGCACATTTGGACCATCCACGGACAGAGATTTGAAAGGATTTTCCAACTTACCATCCTAGGTATGTTCTAAAAGAAGGTTCTAACAAACATCTTGTCCTTTCCTCTTTTATCCATTACCTTCTTCTTCATCTTTCTTGCAACAACAACTCCAATAAAACTTGATTTCAAGCTTTATTGTGATGTTTGTTAAAATTTTGTTCAAGGAATCTTGTTAAAAATAAGTTACACAACATTGTTTTAAGTTATTTCTGCTCAAAAAAGCTTCATAAGTTAAGAAAATAATTTGAAACTCCAAGATTCCTTGTTCTAAAAATCTGCAGAAAGTTGAACACGGGGCCGTGCTCATTAAGCACGGGGCCGTGTCCGTGGTACTGTTCCATTAAAACGAACTATTTTTGGTTTGTTGTCGTAGAATGTCTAGCCAAAACAGTGGAACCTCTTCTGCGCACTCCAGAAACAGTCGAAGGGAAAGGAGGCCATCGATTGAAGCAACTCTCGTAAGATACGTGATGGCGCTACGTGAAGCCCTTGACGAGATGACTTCGGTAGAGGAGGTCCTCATAGACCGTATAAATTATCTCTCGGTGGGGTTGGAAAACAGTTTTCAAGAAATAAACCTCTTGCACCAGAGGTTAAACATTCTTGTAACACCTCCCATGGAACCGATCCTACCTCAAGAGGATTGGAACCTAGCACTTGGAATCAACAATCCTACCGGTTGGGACGACATTCCGGCGGAACCTCCTCTTGAAGAACTCCAAGAAGTCCCGGTGGAAGTTGCACCTCCTCAAACCAATGCCAATGAGCCCGCTTTTCTTCTCCCTAGGGAGATAGAAGAATGGCTCGCCGACGTATGAGGAACCCATAACCGGAGAAAGGAGTTTTTTAAGCCGCATCTAACCGAAAGATTTAACTTTCGGAAATTTTGCTAATAGAATAAGTTGTAGGCTAGAACTCCTTGGTTTAAGATTTCTTGTGTTTCTTTGACCTAACTATCTAGTATTTTAATTTTAGAACTATTATGTAATTCTCTCTATGACTTAATGAATGATGGTTTTAGTTAATTCGGTGTTTGGATGGTGTTGAAATGAATAAAACACACTTGAGATGACAAAGGATACAAGGGAAAACTTGAACCAGCACGCCATGCAGGAAAACAGGGCCATCCGACAATTTTCTTCGTTTACAGTAAGCTCGGCACGGGCTGTGTCCACCCAACACGGCCCCGTGCTGCACAGTCTGCAGAAAAGACCCAGTTCAGGTAACTGGACACGGGTCGTGTTCACCCAACACGCCCCCGTGTCCAGGCTTCTGTTTCTTTTGTTTAATTTTTGTTACTGGCACTTGAACACGGGGCCGTGCCCGGACAACACGGGGCCGTGCTCAGCGCCCTGTAACACAAAATTTTTGCTTAAATCACACCTTTTACACATTCAATCAACCTAAAAACTTATTTTTGGGACACATTGAGGACAATGTGTAATTTAAGTGTGGGGGGGATGCTAAAACCTTGAATCTTGCAAGTCCTAAATACAAGCCTTACACAAAACTCTATTGGAACCGCTAATCACCCCAAATTTTTTCAAAAATTTTCATTTTTTTACTTGTCTAGGTTTAATTCGGGAATTTCAAAGTTCTAAAAAGGTAATATTTTTACGAATTTACTACTGATAGCGTCGTGATAAAAAGAACCAATATAAGAAAATTATGAAAAGGCATGACAAGCTTAGTTAAAATTTAATTATATATACTTGATCACATAAAAAACCCATTCCCACAAAAGTGAGTTTTGAGCCTTTATTGAGCATACAAATACATATCTTTAAATTAAATGCTCATTTTTCGTTTCTTGTGTGAATAGCCGCTTGGTTCTTTACGACTCTAGAACTTGCCATGACGATACATTCCCGGTCCTTACCAACTTAAACCCGAGTAAGTAAATGAAGGAGGCATTAGGACTAACCCTTTTTTATTTCTACACCATTATTTTTTTTACCACCTACCCAAAATCCCCCTAGTTAGCCCCTTTGAGCCTAAACCTTTTCATTTCATAACCCAAACCAAACACCCTTTCACCCACCAAAACCTTTTTCATTTTTAACCCTTTGTTTTAGTAACTAGCTCGGTTCTTTGTATGACTTTTCAAAAAAAAATAAAATATATTTGTGTTGATGATGAAGCAAAAACAAATAAACAAGCAAGTTTATCAAAAAATAACTTTGTTTGAAAAATAGCTTCATCAAAATAAAAAGTTGAAAAACAGAAAGTCTTACGAAAACCGACGCTTTTTACGCTTTTTCGCCCTTTTCTACTAACCACTAACCACTAACCCAACCACCTACCTTTAACCCAAGCCTAACCCTTCACCCAAAAAGTCCTCTTGATATTTACAAAGGTATATAGTTAAAAAGGAGGAGGATTGATTGCTTGGCAAGCCTATGGTAGGAGGAAGTTCCATGCCGCTCTCGAGTGATTCACTAAAATACATTTTCGGCCGAGTGTTGAGTGATCCCCGTGAGGTATGTGAACTTGTATATAAAGAGAATTTTAAAGAGGCATGTTATGCCCTAATAAGTAATTTGTCTTATGAAAAGTTTTAAATAAATCATGACGAATAGGATTGTAAATAAATAAAAATAAAACTTAATAAAGAATCTTGGAAATCCCGACACTCTATGACAAGCCCAAAAACGTTCTCTTCTACCCATTCCATTTGGGTGTGTAAAGCCACATTATAAAGAGTTTTGCTTGAGGACAAACAAAGATTCAAGTGTGGGGGTATTTGATGTGTGCAAAATGCAACATATAAATTACATCAATTGTGGCATAAAACTAACCCTTTTTTAGTACTAATGTTGGAAAAAGTGTGCTTTTGTCTTCCTTTTGTATTTTCAGGATTAAATGAGCTCAAATTAACAAAAGAAGCAAAAAGACAGCAAAATCTAACATAAATACAAGAAAAGGAACAAACGTGACATGCCCGACCCCACGACAGCATCTTCCCAAGCAAAACAAAAAGACAGAAGACTGAACACGCCCCGTGCTCAGCCATCACGGGGGCGTGCCCAAGTGTCAGCAGAAAAGACAGTGGTAGAAGCTTCTATTGCCCACCACGGGGCCGTGCTCAACTATAAGATTCGCACAATCCAGGCAAATCTTCATAGTACAAAGATTCTTCTGCACACGGGGTCGTGCTCAGCGGACACGGGGGCGTGGTCAACTAATAAGACAAGCTGCATTAAATGAAGAAAGAGAAGGATGTGGACACGGGGCCGTGCCCGAGCTTCTGTTCAGCCTATAAATAGGAGTGCTTGGCTCAAGCTCAAACCATCCCTTGGCACACCACCTCTCTCACACTTCACCCACCACCACCATAACACCATCATCCACCACCATCATCCATTGTCCATCATAGAGTGTGTGAGTCGTCTCGGGATCCAAGATTGATCGTAAGAGTTCTTGACAATCAAGGCCATGTTTGCCTAAGTCTCTTACATCACTTGGTGAAGACAAGTGTCTAGTGTAATACTTTTTATTTTTAATCTTTTCGCACTTTTTACTTGGTTTTGTATTAATGACTTTAATAACTAGTTTCTTATGTTGAAGGTGATTCTTCCTTATCGTTTGTCCGTGGTGTCTTGACATTATTTTACTGTCTATATAAAAATAAAAGATTTTCACCATTCATATCTCCACGGTCTATATGGAGGTATGTTGGCTACCTGGTCGGGGGTTAAGGGAACGGTTTGGTAAGAGTCTTGCCATTGTTCAGCATTTAGAGGTCCTGCAATGGACCTGGGTCAAATTTAGTAGGACCTCCTTCAATACTTAACGGTATTGGATGGCGGGGGTCCAAACTCTTTGATCCCCTCATAAGTTAACTACTATTAATACTATAACCCGGCTATTTAGGGCTGTATCTCTGCTAACTCAGACTACTTAGTCGAGGGTAACGTCACCTCCAAAAGAGGGGCCTACCATAATTTGCATTAATAACTTAATTAATTATCTTTCAATAATCCGACCCTTTAGGATTGTATCCTTGCTGACTCAAACTACTGGGTTGAGGGTAACGTCACCTCCAAAAGAGGGGCCTACTACAATAACTAAGATAATCTCTTAAAATAGTGCAAAAGTGCGGAAATAATCAAAGGTTACACTATACACGAGTCGGAACCAAGTGATTCATCTTGTCTATCTGTTTTTATTTTATTTTTATTTTCAGCATTTTAATTAGTTTTTATTTTTCTTAGTTAAAACCATTTTTCTAAACTTTTTGATTTGATTAGACGTTGAAGATAAACCGGTACTAAAAGCTCTTGTGTCCTTGGACGACCTCGGTATCTTACCAACACTATACTACGCTCACGATGGGTGCACTTGCCCATATGTGTGTTTAGTGTTAGTAAATATCGTGTTTTATAAATTTAAAACTTGGCTAAAAAAAGTGTTAAAGGGCTTAAAATATACACCTAATATATATAACACTTCACACGCATCAGGTATTGAGGAAGGCTTTTCTGAATACTACTAATCCTGCTGATGGAAAGTTGGCTCCAAAATGGGAAGGACCCTATGAGATTGAATCAAAATCAGGAAAAGGAGCATACCGACTCAAGAATATGGAGGGGGATATGCTGCCAAGATCCTGGAATGCTATACATCTAAAGCTCTATTTCAAGTGAGTTTGGAATTTAAATTCTAACTCAGGATGGTATGGATTCTATCTCTTTTATTAAATTTTAATATTATTTATTATTTTGAACCCATTACTG
This sequence comes from Helianthus tuberosus, assembly GCA_030545235.1. Classification (NCBI taxonomy): domain Eukaryota; kingdom Viridiplantae; phylum Streptophyta; class Magnoliopsida; order Asterales; family Asteraceae; genus Helianthus; species Helianthus tuberosus. The sequence continues at coordinate 154,494,672 of CM060416.1, read as the reverse complement.
ACTTAAACATCGGAGGGGTGTTAGCCAGGCTAACACCCACCTTAGCTTACAGTTGTTTTGCAGTATATGCTTCGGGACACAGTTCCAGGATATACATTCAGGATACTTCGAAAGATTAGAGGATTGCCCCCCTCTCTCACGTTTAAGGGATTTTGATCCCTTCACAGGTTTAAAGGTATTCACCTTTCTCTCGAATTGGGTTTAAACACCCCGCCTGGAGCGCAAGTTATCCAGGGATAGTTCAAGGTGGCGGGACCAGTTCATGTAAAAGTGGCCGACAATTTCGTCACTGTTGGCTATATCCTGGATCCTCAAGGTATATGAGGATTGATCACCCTCTCTTACGGAAGGGTATTTTCATACTCTCTAAGGTTTAAAGGTTATCACCTTTCTAAGTCTTGGAGTTTATACACTCCCGCCTGTAGCGCATGAAAATTTGGGATTTTCCCCAGGATACCTATGGGATTTTCCCCAAGATACTAAGGATTTATCTCCAGTATGTTTTTGGGTTTTACCCCAGTAACACAAGAACTGTCCAAACAGTTAGAACTTGAATTCAAAAATTTTCTAAGTGTTCGAAGACTTTATGCACAGGGGACATTTCTCCTAAGGCAATTGTGTAAGGCTCAAAGAATCAAACTCAAACCTAGTGTACTAAGTATATCGGACTGGGGACATCTTAGTTGAAGAAGTTGCAAAAGGATTGAAGTTCGATACTAGGGTTACACTCTATTCCTGGTATGTCTTTCCTTTGAGAACCTTACATAAGTTGTTTAAACTTTTGAAACTGTGTTTAAGGCTCAAATATCCTGATAAGGATATATCTTTAGGAAATGTTCTTAAAATGTGTTTTCGGGATACGTTGCAGGATATTTGATTGGAATATTTGGGAAATAATACTTGGGTTGAAAATTAGTACTCTGGTCAAACAAGTGTTATCAAAACGGATTTTGAAAAATAAACTATCTTTTATTCTTTAGAGACTTTGTCTAAATTGTTTGGGTTTTGAGAAGTCCTATTTGACGAAAGTCTTCATAGGATACCACTGAGTATATTGATCAGAATATTTTCAAAAAATAATTGTACAAATTTTGCAAAGCTGGAATTTAAACTAAGTAATGCATGACAAAAACTTAAAAGGCGACATCAAGTAAGTCAAAAGGTGGTTATATTATTAACATGTCAAAAGTTGTGCTTTTGGTTTCACCTCAAACCGAGGCCCATCCGCCAAAAGCACGATTAGTTTTTACCATATTTACGCAACGGTTGAAGGTTTCATCTCAAAACGAGACCCATCCGCCTCCAACCGTTGCATCGTTCAAAACAACTTATACTAACTGATGACCAAGGGCTTCATCCTGAAACCCAGGACCCATCCACCTTTGGTCATCATATTGTTCTAGTGCAGGAAATGTAAATTGTTCAACGACAGGAAAAGTAAATTGTTTAAACAGACCACAACCATGGAATTTAAAAAAGTGGGCTCCGGCCCTGGCACGTATATCCATCATCGCCCACTTCGCTGCCTCTAAGGGGCAACTCCTCCTTCCATCATAACCTCGTCAGCAGCATCCTCCCCAGCATTTCCTCCAGCATCGCCACCAGCATCCTTTAAAGCACCGGCATCATCTACTTTCTCAGTCGCCTTAGTGGGCTCCTCTGCAGCAGGCATTAAAGGGGGCTCCACAGGGTTACCACCAAGATCCTTCAATTTCATCTCCCAAGCTTTGACATTCCATGAAGGGCATTCAACACCTTAAGCCATGGCCTCGTAAGCCATTTTCAATCTAGCCTGGAGAAGGGAGATGATGGCAGAATTTTTGAGGCTTTCCCGGTATGAAGCCATGTCCTGCTCATGTTGAACTTGGGCTGCATCGGACTTGGGTTGAGCCTCATGAGTGACCTTCTGAATGGCAGCCTGGTGCTCTTGGACCATTGCCTTATATTTAGCCTAATAATGCTCTGATTTGGCGGTGGCAAGTGCTGCTTGATCTGCAATGGTGGCTTTGGCCTTCTTCAGTTTGCTCTCTAGCATGGTGTTCAGGCCACAAGCGTCTTCATAGAGGAATACCAGACGTTCGAGACCCTGCAAAGTAAGCAGGTATTAACTTTGATTAACTTTAATAACCAGCATATGTTGCAGGATATGGGTCAGGATACTAACCTGGTTGAGGAAGCCGGTCATGAATTTGCTAGATTCCGTAAACCCATTATTTTCAAATGGGAATACATGGGGTGTAGCGGGAGGCTCTGCTTCCTTTCTCTTCCGCGAGCTAGAGGCCCGGGTCCTGGATGCTGGGGGAGCTTTGGGAGCGGTAGTAGTCTTCGAACTGGTAGGCTTCGGTGTGACAGACGACTTCGGATTGGGTTCTTGCTTGACAGGTGCGAGGCTAGAATAGCTGTCCAACTCGTCGAGTTGGAAGCCTTCAGGGTTGATAACCGGCACTGCATAAGGGAAGATACGTTTAGACTTATTATACCTTTAAAATATAATCGGTTTAATAAATAAAAATAGTTTCTGAAAATATGCTTACCAGACATGTTGGAACTTGATCTTTGACTAGGACTTGTGAGTAGCAGGGTAAAGGTCCTTTCACTTTCCGGAAGCTTGTAGATTTCTTTTATTCTTCCTTCCGATTCGGCACTTGGGGGAGCTAATTCCTTGAAGTTTGCTGCAAAAAATAAACATATCAGGATATCAGTTCAAGATGTAGTCTCGGGATATGATTGGGGATATTCCTAAAACCCTAAATCCTACCAGAAGTCAACCATCTCTTAGGAGGTCAAAACCCCTGTCGATGGAGTCTCTTTTCACAAAAAATAATTTTCTTGTCCATTTGTCCTCGTTCTTGGTAGCCTTAAGAATGAGAGGATCTTTGGAGATAGAAAATAGAAGGAACCGGCTAGAACCATGGGATCTTAAATGATAGGCCATCGGAAGATCTTCGATGCACAAGTTGGGCATGTGACGAGCCTTAATCCGCTCCAAGGTAACTAATACGCGCCAAACCATGGGCATGGTTTGGGCGAAGCTAAGGCCAGTAAGCTCGAAGAAACGAGATATGAAGGGGAAAACGGATATTGAAGCCCTATGGAGAAAGGATAAGCAAAAAAGCATACCCACTCGTCAGAACAAAAATCCTACCGGACCTCTCGGTCAAATGGACGGAAGATTGTCCAGGCGGGAAAAGCACCGGAAGCTCGCAAAGCCGCGATATCGGCATTATCAAATGAACACACCTCTTTTGAGGGTTCCTTAAGCAAGTTTTGTTTGTGAAAGGGGGGAACGGAATCCGCTGTTTGGGATCTAGTGCGGGTAGCCATGGAGGATCACAACCAGAGAACAAGTGATTTGAACAAGGAAAACAGGGAAGAGAGAGAGAGAGAGAAATTACCTGAAATTTGCTTGAAGATAGAGATGATCATAATGAAGAATCCCTCAGTTAATATAGGCTGGATATAGGGGGTAAAGAGTAAATGTCGCATTGGAAGTTGCACAATGTTACCTCAATCGTCATTTCATTTTAATTGCCTCGGTATACGGGATAAAGTTTTAAAATATATTCGTTGGATTGGTATACCAACAGATATATTTGGGGACAATTGTTATGGGTCATTTTCTGAACATATATCCTGACTAATATTCTGGCTTTGATTGTTTATTTGTGATCAGGATATCGGATTAGGATGTTGGTAACATCCTGGTACGATATCCTGGTATTAATTGAATTAACCACGTGCAGATTAGGAGGTGTAAGTCACCAACGTTCAAGAAGACTTCTTCCCCCCAAGACTCGGGCAAATCAGTTGGATTGGAGACGTTGAACCCGAAAGACCAGGACTGCAATGTTCGTTTGGGGAATATCCCCCGGATCCCGGAATAATAGGACATTTAGTTAGTCCTTTTTTACTATAAATAGGTTGATCAGATCAAGTTAAGGCACACACCATTACGCACACTTTTACTCTCCAGTTGCAAACAATCACTACACTCAAACACTTGTGTTATGGGTGAAATTCTGAGCCCATATCCTGACACTATATCTTGATTTTATGATAGCTGATTACGATCAGGATACCGGACCAGGATATTGGTAACATCCTGAGGCAGTATCCTGACTATTACTAACAATTTGCTTGTAAACGTTGGTTACAAGGGACTAACGTTCATGAGGACCAAGTAATCCTGAAAACCCGCTCAAATTGGTTAGGATAAGGACGTTGATGGCGGAAAAATAGCTCTTGTAACGGACAGCATTGAAGAAAGGCGTATTTTATGGATGCTGGTTAAAGCTATTAATGTTGTAACGGTTATGGAAGCTTAAATCCCGGATTTACAGTTAATATGCACGTGGAGAACGAGTTGAAACAGCCCCCAACGTTCAGAAAGGCTTATTCCAAGTATCCCGGATTTTTAGCATAATATCCCAGATTTTTAGCATAGTTAGTTATTTCCTTTTACTATATAAAGGAATGTACGGATCATAGGAAGACACAACTTTCACACACAATTTCTCAAACACTCTTGCTCTCTACTAGCTGCAATCACTCACAAACACTCACACTTGTATCGAAATCACATTGTAACACCTAGTCGATCCGTATCATATCCTGCACTGTATCATGGTTATCCATGCAATAAGAAGAACAAGGCAGCCGACGATTGTCAGCTCCCGAGGTTTTATGCCGGAGATCTAGATTGATCAAGGGCTTTCCTCGTATATCTCGTGTCAACCTTTACATTTTCGCTCATTGTTTGATCGTAGATACAGCTCAATATCCTGAGCCGTATCCTGAAACTGGTTTTGCAAACAACTTAATTAGCATATTTTCAACACATCTTCTTAGCACACTACCTCACTTAACTAATTTGATCACTAAATTGCTTCGGTAATTTTTGACCAAAACAATTTGGCGCCCACCGTGGGGCAAGTGGTGCTATTTCTACTAAAAGCTTTCGCAAAATCGTTACTGGGTTTTCTATTTTCAAAACTTTTTGCCACACTATTTTCAATGGCCTCAAGATCAAACATGAGCTCATCCACCGTGTCTGCTACAACCTCTGCAACAGTTGGTTCGGTGCTTCCACCATCTCCTCCGAGAGTGCAAGCTTCTTCACAAGGAACTGAAAGTCATGTGGCTCGGGATGTTATCCCTGCTCGCAATGTCCAGGGATCCGGTCCTGTTTTGGCCTCTAACGAAGAAATTCTAAATTTGTTTGGTAGTGTACAGGAACAGATGAGGCATCAGTAGGAAACTAATCAGATGCTGATGAGAGAGATACAACTCTTGAAGTCTGGCCCGATTCGGCCTGCTGAAGATATTATCACTCCCTTGCAACACAGGGCTTTGAACTTCAGTTCTGCAGTTTATACTGAGGACAACCGGGGAAATATCGTCCCAGAATCATACTCCTGAGATACCCTCTTCAGTAAGAGTATCAACTGTGAGAAGCTCAGGATATGCTTCAGGATATGGCCAAAATCCCCAAGCTGGTAATGTAGCTAATAATAATAATACTCGTGCTACTAATGGTGTTGGATCTTTGCAGGATGCAGGTATGACGTCAGCATTTTCCAGGGAGCTTCAAAAATTGAAGGACATGATATCCAGTGTACCTGGGGTGGTTCAACCGATTCCTGAAGTATCCCAGGACAGCCACAGGATATCCCGGTTTGCATATCCCATTTGTGATGCTGAAATCCCAAAAAATTTCAAACCCCCAACATGAAGCTCTATGACGGAACTACGGATCCTGAGGAGCATATTGCCCATTATAGGGAAAGGATGGAAATCAACCCTATCCCTCCAGACCTCAAAGAAGCATGCTTGTGCAAGGGTTTCGGTTCTACCTTAACAGGATCAGCCTTAAAATGGTTGTTAAACGTTCCTCCTCACTCAATTACTTCTTTTGCTCATTTAGTTAATATATTTAATAGTCAATTTTCTTGTAGCCAGAGTTTTGAGAAACTAACCAGTGATCTTTACAGGATAACTCAAGGACCTCAGGAATCCTTGAGGGATTATATGAACAAGTTTAGTCGGGAATCCTTAGATATCCCACATCTTGATGTTGCAACAGTTGTGCAAGCCTTCAAGATGGGGTTGCAAAAAGATTCTCAATTTTATCAGGATCTTGTAATGAATCCCTGCAGGAATCTCGATGAAGCTCGTAACAGGGCTTTAAGATACATTCTGCTGGAGGATGACAAAAAGATGCAAGAGAGAATGAATTTGTCAACAACCTATGAGTCAACCAACAGGAAATCAGAATCCTCGTATAAATCATATCGCTCTAAGCCATATGGCAGAAATGACAGCAAAAAAGTGAATGCTGTTGAAGACGAGGATCCTGAGGAGTATCCTGAGTTGTCTGAGTATTGTTTTTCTGTTAATATACCTGAACTGATGTATGCTACACACGGTCTAGGAGACAAAGCAAGGTGGCCCCGGAAGAATCAACAAAAAGCTGATTGGAAGGATAAGTCCAAATGGTGTGGCTTCCATGAGGATTTCGGACATGTTACTGAAGATTGCATTACTCTGAGGAAAGAAATAAGCTATCTCTTGAGCAAGGGATATCTGAAGGATCTCCTGGGAAGAAAGAAGAATAAGGGTCAGGATACTGAGAAGGATCCTGAACGAGCAGCATCACCTCCTGCGGATGCCAAGATAATTAACTTCATTTCAGGAGGATCCGACATTTGTGGGACATCGTATTCTGCGGTGAAAAGGCACGCGAAGGAAGCCAAGGCAGAGAGGGGAGATAAGCCAACCAGGATGTCAACCCTCACGACTGATAAAGTGATCACGTTCGATAGTGATGACAGGGATACTGTCCAGGATCCTCACCATGATGCTCTAGTAATAACTTTATATGTTGCTAACCATTTTATGCGTAGGATACTAGTGGATAATGGCAGCTCTGTCAACATAATTCAGCTGGAAATGTTGAAGAGGATGAATGTGTCCCCGATGGATATTACTTCGAAATCCACTGTGCTTGTTGGTTTCAGTGGAGAAGCCAAGAATACCGTAGGGGAAATAAAGTTGCCTGTGTATGTTGAAGGGGTCAACTCAATGCAACGCTTTTGTGTCATGGACTCCTTATCCTGCTATAATATTATATTAGGTAGGCCTTGGATCCATGATATGAAAGCTGTGCCGTCAACCTATCATCAATGCATCAAGATCCCTACCCCTTGGGGAGTAGTCAAGGTGGAAAGTGATCAGCAGGAAGCAAAGGAGTGTTACTCATCCTCGATGAAATCCTCAACCAAGCCTAATGCAGCATAGCAATTAAAGATGCGGGCCCAGGATATCGTGGAGGCTTCAGAGCAGGATGTAAATAAAATTATCCTGGATCAGGATAATCCAGATATCTCGGTGCTCGTAGGATCCAATATCCCTCAGGATATTGAAAATCAGTTAACTAACTTTTTGAAATGCAGGATGTCAACATTCGCATGGAAGCATGAGGATATGACAGGTATTTCTAAGGATATTATAACTCATAAGCTTGGAATTGACAGGTCTTTCAAGCCTATCCAGCAAAAGAGAAGGAAGTTTGCTCCAGAACAAAACATAATTATTCAAGAAGAGGTTGAAAGACTATTGAAGTCCAAGATGATCAGGGAAGTCAAATTTCCCAAGTGGCTAGCAAATGTGGTCCTGGTTCAAAAGAAGAATGGGAAATGGAGAGTTTGTGTAGATTACACAAACTTGAACAAAGCATGTCCTAATGACCCATTCCCTCTGCCTCATATAGACTCGATGGTGGATGCCACTGCCGGTCATGAGATGTTAACCTTCATGGATGCATCCTCAGGATTCCAGCAGATCCAAATGGAACCTTCAGACCAGGAGGATACTGCCTTCATGACACCAACAGGTATTTATTGCTACACTGCTATGCCCTTTGGTTTGAAAAATGCAGGTGCAACATATCAAAGATTGGTGAACATGATGTTCAAAGACAAGCTGGGAGACACTCTGGAGGTGTACATCGACGACATGGTAGTAAAATCTAAAAAGGCTGAGGATCACCTCCAGGATATCAAGGGAGAATTTGATATCCTGGATCAGTATAACATGAAGCTAAATCCTGCTAATGCCATTTTGGAGTGGGGGCAGGAAAGTTTCTAGGATATATGGTGACTAAAAGAGGGATAGAAGCAAGCCCGAAGCAGATTAAAGCTATCCTGGATATTAAGTCACCTTCAAATATGAAGGATGTTCAACGGTTGACAGGACGAGTGATAGCATTAAATAGATTTATTTCAAGATCCTCAGAAAAATGCAAGGAATTTATGATATCCTGAAGAAGAATAAGAAGTTTGAATGGGGAGCAAAGCATGAAGCAGCCTTGCAGGATTTGAAGCAGTATCTTTCAACCGCACCTTTATTGATGAAGCCTGGGGATGGTGAACCATTATCCCTGTATCTTGCAGTATCAGGGAATGCAGTAAGTGCTGTCCTTGTGAAGGATCATGAAGGTCAGCAGTATCCTGTTTATTATGTTAGTAAAAGTTTATTAGATGCCGAAACTAGGTATTCCCACTTAGAGAAACTGATATTAGCCCTAGTTATGGCGTCAGCAAAACTTAGACATTATTTTGAAACACATAGGATTCACGTTAAAACCAACTATCCTATTAAAAATGTGCTTAGGAAACCCGAGATGTCAGGTAGGATGGCTAAATGGTCAGTGAAATTAAGTGCCTTTGATCTAGTATATGAACCTAGAAATGCCATAAAGTCTCAGGCTTTAGCTGACTTTGTGGCTGATTTCAGTAGTGATATTCAAAATGAAGTAGACTTAGAAGTATAACAGCTAGGAGAAAACTTAGAATCCTGGACGCTATATACTGACGGTGCATCTAATGTAAGAGGTGTAGGTTTGGGTATACTACTAAAATCGCCACAGGGGGACATATTACCCCAGGCTATTAGATGTGAGTTTCCTGCCACTAATAATGAGGCAGAATATGAAGCTTTAATTGCAGGATTAGAGTTGGCTAAAAGTATGAATATCAAGAATTTGCAAGTATATGTTGATTCTTTGTTAATTACTAATCATTTTAATGGAACCTATGCAGTTAAAGGTGAGAAGTTAATCGAATATCTCGAAATTCTCACAAAATTAGCAGGATATTTCAATATTTTTACACTTGAACAGGTACCAAGAGAGGATAATGCTGAAGCTGATGCCTTGGCAAATCTAGGATCATCAGTCAGGATACCGGAAGGAACCCGAATACCAATATTACATATCCTATATCCTGCGACGGATCCTCAGGATAAGAAAGTAGTAAGTGTTCAGGATCCTGATGATGAGTATCCTGAGAAGGATCCTAGGTCTTGGATGGCTCCAATCATAAGATATCTCAAGGAAGGACACATCCCAAAGGATGAGAATCCTAAGGCCTTTAGAATGAAGGTATCACGATTCATTATTATAAATAATGTCTTGTATAAGAAATCGCTTGCAGGACCATATCTGAGGTGCTTAGAGGATCCCGAAACCAAGGAATTGCTTCAGGATATACACGAAGGGGATTGTGGTAACCATACTGGGGGCAGGTCGTTGTTCTTAAAGGCATTAAGAACAGGGTATTATTGGCCGACGATGAGAAAAGACGCTGCAGAATATGCTCGAAGATGTGATGCATGTCAAAGACACAGTAATATATTACATCAGCCGGCCGAGCCACTTTATCCTATAGCTTCCCCTTGGCCATTCATGAAGTGGGGAATGGATATAGTAGGAGAATTGCCAAAGGCTCCAGGAGGAAAGGTCTTCATGCTGGCAATGACCGATCATTTCTATAAATAGGTCGAAGCTGAAGCATTTGTTCAAGTTAGAGATCAAGAAGTGGTATCCTTCATAAAAAGGAATATCCTGACTAGGTTTGGAGTACCAACTGAGATAATTTGTGACAATGGATCCCAATTTATCAGCAAAAGAACTACTGATTTTTTGAAAATGGGCAGAGGAACTACCATTTGTCCTATGGGCTGATAGAACAACTGTGAAGAATGCTACTGGGAAAACCCCATTTTCCTTGGTATTTGGAGCAGAAGCGGTGATCCCAACAGAAATGGTAATACCTACAGCGAGATCAAACCTCCGGGATCCTTAGCAGAATCCTGAAGTCCTATGCCAGGAGTTCGATACTATTGATGAAACGAGAGACGCAGCAAGACTAAGAATGGCGGCATATCAACAGAGGATATCTAAAGCATATAACAAGAATATAAGGACTAGAAGGTTCCAGGTTGGAGATTGGGTATTGAGGAAGGTTTTTCAAAATACTACTAATCCTGATGATGGAAAGTTGGCTCCAAAATGGGAAGGACCCTATGAGATTGAATCAGAATCAGGAAAAGGAGCATACCGACTCAAGAATATGGAGGGGGATATGCTACCAAGATCCTGGAATGCTATGCATCTAAAGCTCTATTTCAAGTGAGTTTGGAATTTAAATTCTAACTCAGGATGGTATGGATTCTATCTCCTTTATTAAATTTTAATATTATTTATTGTTTTGAACCCATTACTGACTTAAGCATCGGAGGGGTGTTAGCCAGGCTAACACCCCCTTAGCTTACAGTTGTTTTGCAGTATATGCTTCGGGATATAGCTCCAGGATACACACTCAGGATACTTCGAAAGATTAGATGATTGGCCCCATCTCTTACGTTTAAGGGATCCTGATCCCTTCACAGGTTTAAAGGTATTCACCTTTCTCACGAATTGGGTTTAAACACCCCGCCTGGAGCGCAAGTTATCCAGGGATAGTTCAAGGTGGCGGGACCAGTTCATGTAAAAGTGGCTGACAATTTCGTTACTGTTGGCTATACCCTGGATCCTCAAGGTATATGAGGATTGGTCACCCTCTCTCACGAAAGAGTATTTTCATACTCTCTAATGTTTAAAGGTTTTCACCTTTCTAAGTCTTGGGGTTTATTGTAACAAATCTCATTAAAAGTCCTATTTATTCTATTATTTTATCTAATAGGAAACCCTAATTGACACACCCAAGTGATTCTACACAAACCCTAAAATTTTCAGAACAATCAGAATCAAGATCAAGGCCCCTAAAACTCAGGGGGGGGGGGGTTATTCCCTATTGACGATTATCCTAATAACTTGCTGTCTAATTCGAAATTTCTCGTGCCGTCGACTCAGCCAGGCTAGAAACACACGTGTCAAGCCTATAGTGAAAAGGTGTCCCTTACGGACCGTAAGGGATAAGGCTTACGGTCCGTAAGCCTGTCAATTTTCGTGTATAAATAGCAGACTTTGGGACTGGAATTTGGGCGCTTGAACGACGTAAAAACTCGTAATACACACTGAGTTACGTTCTGTTTACTATCAAAATCACTAATTAGTATAGCGGGGTGCTGCTACGATACAGGGTATTAACTCGATCGCTGCTACGATTCAATGACCGATCGATTGAAACTATCCGATGGATGTTTTAGTACTATCCTTTGTCATTTGTCGTGATTCCGACAGGATGTTTGAGTACCACCCGAATACGGGGAATCCTCTGTCATTCGTTGTGAATCCGATGGATGTTTAAGTGATTGCACTTTGTCATTCGTTGTGAGGGTTTTAATCTCGTGAGTTATCGTAATTGCTGTATTAAGTTACTTACCTAGTTCGTGTGCACTAGGTTACAAGGCTAAATCAATAGGCTAAGCTCTGCCTGCATAAATCTGCAATATATCAAGGCTTATCTGTAGACTAAACTTTGGCCGTATGAATCTGCATGTTTATAATGTGAGTCATTCTCTTTTTATCAAATTACTTTTGAAATCATGTTTATTTTCAAAGGTTATAATTAGAGTGATTAAGTTTATGTAATCACCAAGTTACAGCCGGTATGTGGGGTTTTGTATACATTACTTGATAACCGTCACTATTGGACAACGAGTTAGCCAATGAGTGATATGACCATAGTCACAGACTCCATTGGACGAAGAGGTTACCGATGGATGGTCGAGTGACAAATACTGTGGGTAGTTGGTTTGATATCTGGAAACATTGTAATCTCTCTTAATACTGTAAATTATAACAAACGGGTCGTTTTACTAAAAAGAATGATTCACTCAGTATTTCCCGCTGACAAAACCTTTTTTCAAACATGTTTCAGGTAATTACAGTAGATTGGAGTAAGAGATGGATACGGCACTGAAAGGCTTCAAGAAGTGGCTTATTTTATTAATTAAATCAAATTAAGAAATATTGTTTTATGTAATTAAATTTATCTTTATTAAAGCTACCATTGTAAAACATGGGTTTATCCCATCTATTTAATAAATAAAATCTGGTGTTTTCTAAACTCTGATAATTTTCCTAACTCACGGTCCTGATGAAATTTCCGCTGCGATATTTTTCAAAATAATCACCGGTACCACTGGGCTGTTCGCGGCTCTCGATTCTGTCCAGGGTGGGTCGGGGGCCGTGACAGAAGGTGGTATCAGAGCCACTGCTTTAAGCCAATAGGTGTTGTAATAATAATACCTAAATAAAAGAGTTAGGAGATTGCTGTTAACTGGTAGCACACGGAATAACATTTAGACTTGAACTTAAGAAAAGATGCCTTAGTATAAGCTTCGAGATAAGCTAAGTACTTGTGTAAATAAAGTATGTTGAATTTTGGTATGCCGTAAGAATGACGATTAGAACATTGCAGGCAATAGCACTTAATTGCTATTAATTCTTGCTTAGTGATATTACTTGGTCTAGAATAAGATATGTTATGGAAATACAAATTTCCTTAATTCTGGATAAAAGCCTAATAAAAGAGGCACTTTTGAAAAGATACTATTTATGGGAAATAGAAAATTTTCTCCGACAAGACTGGGTATGGTGTAGCAGACTCTCCAGTTTGTCCGGATATACTGAGGTTACCTTTCCGGCGCGAACCGGATAAAACGGGATATATAATATGTCAAACAAGTGACAAGTTTTCCCTAAATAGTATCATGACTTGATATCTGACTTATTTTTGGAAATATGAATCTGTTAAATACATTGACCTTGTGAAGGGTATGTATATTACAGCATGTGAAATATATGATTATATAGATATGTATATCTATAAGGAATTCCAAAAGTCAATTAAGAATAAAGCAAAAGCATATGTATCTAGATTTCTTTATCAGGAATCTTTTCCCGATATCAAACATTATTTCGTTTGATCATCTACCTCGTAACTCGTGTGAAAATATAAACAATGGAAACCCTTTAAGTGGGGACACTTTCAAAAGTATAAGAATTTCCAATGCGTTACCATAAACTATTAACGCAAGTAAGAAGCATATAAAGTTATGCTAATGCACAAGAAAACACATGAAAATTTAATTATACGTCCACAAACGTCAAAGTATATCACACACGACTTCCAAGGCAAGACCTTTTGAAAATATGATTAGGCACGACAATACCAATACGAATCCCGTCAGTGGAAGAACTACTAATCAAAAAGCAGCACTTTGTCAAGTGATCCTACAAACGACATGAATATCGCTGAGGTACGTTGTAACAAGATTTCACAACCATTGGTGCACAGTCTAATCAGAGTCATAATTATTATCACTACAAAAGGAGTCACATACCTTTGCAAATTTCCTATTTCGTTTTATTCAACATTTCCTAGTAATGTCACTTAACAACGGTTATCACCCGAAATTCCAGATAAAGTTCTTATATTTCTTTTTATGACTTCTACAGATAACGAGTTGACTTTCGTGTTTTTACTTCCTCTAATAGTCATCATATCATGAAAATTTCTTTCATGGTAGTGAGTATTGATCTATTTCATTTCTTGGTAAATCCACACGTTACACATGCACTGTTTGTTGCGCATGTGGTTCGTTTGATTTGTGAAGACCACTGGAGGGCTTCATTCTAATTTGTTGTTTTATCGAAACTCAAAATATCATTTCACTATAATTGATTTGGCACTATGAACCGCATTATTGCTAAACGATGACTCTTTGATATCGAATCAATGAATTCTTGAAAAACTCGATTTTCTTTTAAGTAGCATACATGGTTTTGTTGTGACCATGTCCGAACTTTCTTATTAATACAAAAACTCATTGTGTTTAAACCAAGTTCAATTGTTTGAACTTGCTCGCATTACATATTCATTTCAAGGTCCCCTATGATGGATTGAACCTATCATATTCAAAATAATCCCAACAAGTACTTCATTTGTTTTAAACCATAATCGGCTTGTTTGGTCTTCGACTTCATTGAATCGTTTCTTTAATCACGATCACCTTGTGGTGACGTTTTCACAAAATTGAAGCTTGCACTAATCTCGTTTTATACATATTTAATTATTTATTTATTTATATTGAATCCGCTTTGTTGATTTATCCTATAAAAGCAATCTTAACACAATCGTGTGCTAAGATAATGATACACAAATTCATATCATATTTCAGTATATCTCTTAAAGGTTCTTACAGCATCAATCGAGCCTTTCGTGATAATTATTGCTTTATCATCTTCAATCGAAAAACAATATTCAAATGTTTCAATTTCAATCCAAAATCCTACTAGATTGTTTAAAACAAACATTTGGAATTACTTCATTGAACTTTCATTTTATTTCAAGCATGATGAACTCATTCGGTCACCGCTATTATTATTTCGATTAAATACGACACTTTATGGTGGCATTTTCTTTAATTTGAAACTTGAGCTAATCTCATTTTCACATCTGATGTACAGATTTTAAATTTCTGTTGGCTCATTATCTTAAACAATCTTAATACAATTATGTGTTAAGATAAGAGTACACAAATTCGTATTATATTCAGTGTACCTCAAAAGATTCTTTCATCATTAATCGAAAAGTTTATGATATTCATTTGGTCTTTCATCATCAGTTGAAAATCCTATAATATTTATTTGAAATTTATTTCATTAAAACTTTTAGTTGATTACGAAAACGGTGAATTTGTTTGGTCACCGTAATTATTGAGCTATTTCAATCATTTCGACACCTTGTGGCGTCGATATAAACTTGTAGCTTGGGCTAATCATAATCATACGAATCATTCAAAACCTCGTATGTTTTTCGTTTGACTCATCATTGAAAATAGTCTTAATGCAATTATGTATTAAGACAATGATACACTAAACTCTGTTGTATTTCGGTGTATCCTTGTAATATCAACACATTGATTTTCTCGTATCATAATTCGATAGTTGACAAATTATTTTGCTTCTATTTCATTTCGAGCTTGTTGATTCTGAATCTTCCTCAGTTGATAATCAAAGTAAGTTTCTTTTGACAGTGAATTCTATTGTTTCTAACAATCATTCACAATTTGTGAACATTCAATTTAGATATCTATTGATCCTAAATATCTTTTGGCTTGAACCTAGTCACCTTGGAAATTATATTATTTCATCTCATTCATTTGACATCAATTTCTTGAATTATTCAGTTTAGTTATAGAGACCAATTTATTGTAAAACTCCTATTCACAAAATTTGATATTTTGTACCATCTACCTTAATACTGTTCTTATTGACAAAGATGTAACATAAATCTAAAAGAAATATCGTAACCCAAATCTTGAGGATGAGATTTAAAACAAGGTGGGGAGAATGTAACAACTCTCATTAAAAGTCCTATTTATTCTATTATTTTATCTAATAGGAAACCCTAATTGACACACCCAAGTGATTCTACACAAACCCTAAAATTTTCAGAACAATCAGAATCAGGATCAGGGCCCCTAAAACTCAGGGGGGGTATTCCCTATTGACGATTATCCTAATAACTTGTTGTCTAATTTGAAATTTCTCGTGCCGTCGACTCGGCCAGGCTAGAAACACACATGGCAAGCCTATAGTGAAAAGGTGTCCCTTACGGACCGTAAGGGATAAGGCTTACGGTCCGTAAGCCTTTCAATTTTCGTGTATAAATAGCAGACTTTGGGACTGGAATTTGGGCGCTTGAACGACGTAAAAACTCGTAATACACACTGAGTTACGTTCTGTTTACTATCAAAATCACTAATTAGTATAGCGGGGTGCTGCTACGATACAGGGTATTAACTCGATCGCTGCTACGATTCAATGACCGATCGATTGAAACTATCCGATGGATGTTTTAGTACTATCCTTTGTCATTTGTCGTGATTCCGACAGGATGTTTGAGTATCACCCGAATACGGGGAATCCTCTGTCATTCGTTGTGAATCCGATGGATGTTTAAGTGATTGCACTTTGTCATTCGTTGTGAGGGTTTTAATCTCGTGAGTTATCGTAATTGCTGTATTAAGTTGCTTACCTAGTTCGTGTGCACTAGGTTACAAGGCTAAATCAATAGGCTAAGCTCTGCCTGTATAAATCTGCAATATATCAAGGCTTATCTGTAGACTAAACTTTGGCCGTATGAATCTGCATGTTTATAATGTGAGTCATTCTCTTTTTATCAAATTACTTTTGAAATCATGTTTATTTTCAAAGGTTATAATTACAGTGATTAAGTTTATGTAATCACCAAGTTACAGCCGGTATGTGGGGTTTTGTTTACATTACTTGATAACCGTCACTATTGGACAACGAGTTAGCCAATGAGTGATATGACCATAGTCACAGACTCCATTGGACGAAGAGGTTACCGATGGATGGTCGAGTGACAAATACTGTGGGTAGTTGGTTTGATATCTGGAAACATTGTAATCTCTCTTAATACTGTAAATTATAACAAACGGGTCGTTTTACTAAAAAGAATGATTCACTCAGTATTTCCCGCTGACAAAACCTTTTTCAAACATGTTTCAGGTAATTACAATAGATTGGAGTAAGAGATGGATACGGCACTGAAAGGCTTCAAGAAGTGGCTTATTTTATTAATTAAATCAAATTAAGAAATATTGTTTTATGTAATCAAATTTATCTTTATTAAAGCTACCATTGTAAAACATGGGTTTATCCCATCTATTTAATAAATAAAATCCGGTGTTTTCTAAACTCTGATAATTTTCCTAATTCACGGTCCTGATGAAATTTCCGCTGCGATATTTTTCAAAATAATCACCGGTACCACTGGGCTGTTCGCGGCTTCCGATTCCGTCCAGGGTGGGGTCGGGGGCCGTGACATTTATACACTCCCGCCTGTAGCGCACGAAAATTTAGGATTCTCCCCAGAATACTTAAGGGTTTATGCCCAGAATATTATGGATCTATCTCCAGGATACTAAGGGTTTATCCCCATAATATTAAGGGTTTATCCCCAGTGAAACTAAACTTTTTTACAAGTTCCAAAGATATGACGAACTACGATTGTGTTTACACACGTTCTTCTGTTAATGAAAAGTTACGAAGTTTAATCACTAAGCGAAGAAATACTCAAGTATGTCATGCACTGATGCAATATCCTGCACAGACAGGGGACATCCATGCAGGGGACATTGCAAAGGATTCAAAGGTTGAGGTTAGAAATTATTGCCTAAGTGTTTCTGGTATGATTTATTATTTTTCAAGTCTTGAAAACCTTATCTAAATGATCTAAGTTTTCTAAAAAGTCATATTCAACCAAGTTTTGTCTAACATTTTAATATCAAAAGTATTGAACATTTCATCAGTATCCTAACCAGGATATTTGATCAGGATATTCAAAACATACCTTGCAAAATAAAAACATAACAACAACAAATAAGGCTAAAAGGTTAGTTTATTATTAATGGTTCAATAGATTGTATTTTTGGTTTCATCTCAAAGAGATACCCATCCACCAAGAACACAATTAAGTTTTTAAAGCATATTTACATAAACAGTTGAAGGCTTCGTCCTGAAAACACAGGATCCCTCCACCTTCGACTGTCAAACTATTTTACTTGCAGGAAATTAAATTATTCTAAGTGCAGGACGACCATATGATTTAGACCCTACAAAATACAGGTATCATTAAAGACAAACTAACCAGGATACAGGTTCAGTATATGTGTACGGGATACAGGATCTGGATACTTACCTTATTAGGGAAGGAGGTCATGGGCTCGATGGATTCCATGAAGCCAAGATCATTATAAGAGAAACCTTCGGTAGCAGCAGCAGAGGGCTTAGAGCTGGTGGCAACAGATGGCTCCTTTTTTCATTAGGACAGGTTTGGGGTAGCTGTCAAGCTCCTCAAGGAATGTTCGACACATATATCCTTACCAGACATGTTGGAATGACTAAAAAATATATCCGTTGGAATCAGGATATCCAACAGTTATATTTTTGGGGACAATTGTTATGGGTGAAATTCTGAGCCCATATCCTGACACTATATCTTGATTTTATGATAGCTGATTACGATCAGGATACCGGACTAGGATATTGGTAACATCCTGAGGCAGTATCCTGACTATTACTAATAATTTGCTTGTAAACGTTGGTTACAAGGGACTAACGTTCATGAGGACCAAGTCATCCTGAAAACCCGCTCAAATTGGTTAGGATAAGGATGTTGATGGCGGAAAAATAGCTCTTGTAACGGACAACATTGAAGAAAGGTGTATTTTATGGATGCTGGTCAAAGCTATTAATGTTGTAACGGTTATGGAAGCTTAAATCCCGGATTTACAGTTAATATGCACGTGGAGAACGAGTTGAAACAGCCCCCAACGTTCAGAAAGGCATATTCCAAGTATCCCGGATTTTTAGCATGATATCCCGGATTTTTAGCATAGTTAGTTATTTCCTTTTACTATATAAAGGAATGTACGGATCATAGGAA
The DNA here is from genome assembly GCA_030545235.1 of Helianthus tuberosus. Taxonomy (NCBI): domain Eukaryota; kingdom Viridiplantae; phylum Streptophyta; class Magnoliopsida; order Asterales; family Asteraceae; genus Helianthus; species Helianthus tuberosus. The sequence continues at coordinate 154,475,908 of CM060416.1, read as the reverse complement.
GACACAACTTTCACACACAATTTCTCAAACACTCTTGCTCTCTACTAGCTGCAATCACTCACAAACACTCACACTTGTATCGAAATCACATTGTAACACCTAGTCGATCCGTATCATATCCTGCACTGTATCCTGGTTATTCAAGCAATAAGAAGAACAAGGCAGCCGATGATTGTCAGCTCCCGAGGTTTTATGCCGGAGATCTAGATTGATCAAGGGCTTTCCTCGTATATCTCGTGTCAACCTTTACATTTTCGCTCATTGTTTGATCATAGATACAGCTCAATATCCTGAGCCGTATCCTGAAACTGTTTTTGCAAACAACTTAATTAGCATATTTTCAACACATCTCTTAGCACACTACCTCACTTAACTAATTTGATCACTAAATTGCTTCGGTAATTTTTGACCAAAACAACTTGTATTCGAATTACATTGTAACACCTAGTTGATCCACATTATATCCTGCACTGTATCCTGATATTTGAAGCAATAGAAGAACAAGGCAGCTGTGATTGTCAGCTCCCGAGGTTTTGTGCCGGCGATCTAGATGGATCAAGGGCTTTCCTCGTATATCCTGTGTCATCCTTTACATTTTTGCTCATTGTTTGATCATAGATACAGCTCTATATCCTGAGCCGTATCCTGAAACTGTTTTTGCAAATAACTTGATTAACATATTTTCAACACACATTTCTAGCACACTACCTCACTTAACTAATTTGATCACTTAATTGCTTCGGTAATTTTTTTACCAAAACAGTAACCGTTAGTATCAGGATACTTAACGGTAGCATTTTTGGGGACAATTGTTATGGGTGAAATTCTAAGACCATATCCTGGATAATATCTTGAATTATATCTTGGCTATATGGTAAATGTTCATTCTCAGGATGCTGACTTAGGATATTGGTAACATCCTGGATGGTATCCTGAGGATCACTAACGGATTATGTGCAGGATTACGAGTCCAAGCTTGCAACGTTCATGAGGACCTTTTCCCCGGAAGACTCGGTCCAGGTTGTTCGAAGAAAGTCGTTGAAGCCGCTTTACTTGGTCTCCAACATTAACTAAGGAATATTCGATGGCATCCCCCATTTGTAGGAGATTTTGTTTCATTTCTTAGCTATAAATAGACGGATATATCAGATCAAATAGGACACAACACTCACTGTTCTCAAACACTTCTACTCTCTCACAACTCACACTTTCTAAAAAAAACATTGTAACACTTAGCGATCTGATCAATATCTTGCATTGTATCCTGGCGTTTGAAGTAATAAGAATAACAAGGCAGCTGCGATTGTCAGCTCCCGAGGTTTTGTGCCGGCGATCTAGATTGATCAAGGGTTTTCCTCGTATATCTTGTGTCACCCCTTTACTTTCTGCTCATTGTTTGATTATAGATATAGCTCGATATCCTGAGCTATATCCTGAAACTGTTTTTGCAAACTAACAAGCCAACATATTTTTCACGAAGTATTACTAGCACACTACCTCATAAAACTAATTTGATCACTTAATTGCTTCGGTAATTTTTGACCAAAACAAGTGGCATTTGTAACCATCTCGTAATACCTCTTTTTATTTTTATGTTTTAACCAACTAGATTTTGGTTCTTACCATTTTTACCCCCCCCCCCCCTTTGTTAGTTTTTTTAAATAACTTACATTCCTAACCCTTAAATGTTAAATAATTTATTAAGTACCCTCTTAACTTTTGTTAGTCTTTATTAAACAAGTTACATTCCTACCCCTTAAATTATAACTAATTTACTAAGTGTCCCCTCAACTTTTGTTAGTTTTTTTAAACAACTTACATTCCTACCCCTTGAATTTTAACTAAATTTATTAAATGTCCCCTCAACTTTTGTTAGTTTTTTTTAAAACAACTTACATTCCGACCCCTTGAATTTTAACTAAATTTCTTAAGTGTTCCCTGAACATTAATAAAGTTATTATTACCCCTTTTACATATAGTACACCCCCTAGCTTCTGGTACGTTAGATAAAAGATGACTCATGACAATCCATTGACATGTTTTTATATAGTTTTAGAAGGAAAAAAGGAAACTAGGTTAAATTGCACGATTTATTGAAATTAGGGTTGTAAACGAACCGAACGAACACAAACAAGGCCATGTTCGTGTATGTTCGTTAAGGAAATTAACATGTTCGCGAACTGTTCACGAACGCATACCGAACATAAGTGTATGTTCATGTTCGTCCGTTAAGGAAATTCAGTTGTTCACGAACAGTTCGTGAACATTGGTCTCGAACACAAACGAATGCAAGCGAACACAGACGAACGCAAGCAAATAAAAAAGAACGCAAACGAACATTTAACTAGAAAATTAAAAAAAAAATATTGTTATCCTTAAACATTGGATATTAGTTAAATACAACCATCAAATGATAAATCAAAACACAAGAAGTCTGATACACCACCAAACGATGAATCAACTTTAACTAACTTAGACATAATTATCCCCAAAAATGTCTTAGCATGTCCAAATGTTAGTTAACTTAGAAAAAAACAGGGTTTTAAGTTTTCAATATGTTTAGATAAAGGGTTTCTTATTTATTAATCAAACGGACATGGACGAACGTAACCGAACATATTACCAGACGTTCATGAACGCAGTCAAACGAACGAGACCTATGTTCGTGTTCGTTCGCTAAGCTAACTGAACGAAATTTTTTGTTCGTGTTCGTTAAGCTAATCGAACTTCCCGCCGAACGTTTCACGAACTGTTCGCTGAACGTTCTGTTCGTTTACAGCCCTAATTGAAATTTGAGAAAAAGAGAATATTTGAACTTAACAAAAGTAGTACCAAGTTAAATGAATATTTGAATTTAATGAAAGTCGTATCAAATTGAAATAATCTTTATTTTTTTAATAATTTTTAGTTAGCGTGTAATTTAGTTTTTCTTCATAAACACATATTATTTAACCTTTAAAAAATATCTATATATAAAGTTTATTTCATCTTATATCTCTAATATGAATTTTATCTACAAACGCATCTTATATGAATAAAATGGTTGTCTCACTACATGGTATGCTACAGGACAAAAGAGGGGCCAGTGATGGTTGTCTCACTACATGGTATGCTACAGGACAAAAGAGGGGCCAGTGTCACGAAAATGAAAAATGCAATTATTATTGTCAACATATTTAATTCCATCTATTTTAACAACTGTTTTAGTCGATATTTTTGGGTGTCAGAAAGAGATTGATCTTGGTGTCATATCAAACGAAAACTTTTGAGCTTGTAAGAGATGGAACCCGATCGTGCACTTCACGTTGCTTTGCTTGTATCCTTTGGGTTGTGATCTCGGTGTATGCTTTGAACAGGTTTCACATTAGCATTTGTTGCATGGATTGCATTTGGTTCATTTGAGCAAAGGCATTGGGGATTTGTTGGAAACCCGTGAAAGAAAATTACGATGTCGACCAACTCGGATCCATTGTTGGATAGTAGCCGGGTACCGAGAAAACGTTCGGGTTTAGGTTTGTGTTCGGGTTTGGGTTTGTGTTCGGGTTGTTTGGATTGTATAGATCCATGGCAAAATTTACAAAAAAGATTGAAGATTTTTATAAAGTTGAGAGAGAGTTTGGGTTGGAATGTTTAAAAAATTGGTTGAAATATGTGTATTTAAAGATAAAATAATTAATGATTTTTTTTTAAAAAAAATAGCCGTTAGAGAGGCATTTAATTCAATTTTTTTTATAAAAAACTAGTCGTTGAATATTTTTGAATTGTGGAGGCACGACAAGAACGTCATGGGGAAGACGGTGAGGACGGGGACGGACCTAGGGGCGGTGTGCTGAGGCGTCGCCGGCCCTAGGCCGCTCCCCACACCGATTAATCTAAGAAGTGTATGAAATATATCTAATTAGGGTGATGTTATCCTACAAAGGGTGTTTAATCTAAGAAGTGTATGAAGTGTTTTACATCTTTAGATCTAAGTTTGAATGGTTGAGATCAAAATGGCGAAAATGTAAATTGTGTTTTAATTTTTTATACCTAATTTGAGTTGAGACGGGTATAAGCGTCTATAAACACCATTTAAAATTAAGGGTGGGGGTATAATGTTCGGTGAGTGGGGCGGGGAGTGGGAGTCACCGATCGGTGACCATACCCACTTGATTGACTTGATCGGTGAGTGGGTATTCGGTGAGTGGGTATTCGGTGAGGGAGTTCGGGATATGTTCACCGATGTGATTGAGTGGAATGGGTGAAGAAATATGACCGTTATAGTAGCCGTTAAAGTAGCCGTTTTATAAAAAAAAATACAACTTTTCCTTATAAAAACAATACCATTCAACATCATTTTTCACCATTTTCTTCTCCATCCAACTCTATTTTTTTTTAAATTCACTTCTTCTATTTTTTCAATGGATGATATACCACCGCTATTCCTTCCAATTGATATTAGTGAAGACGATGATTCTTCCTCGAGCGATAGTAGTTTAATTTTTTTTTTCCAAAATCTTATTAACGAAGCCGCTCAACTGGAAGACACGGGCACTTCTAGAAAAAGGAAATTTGTCCGTCGAGATCGAGTGAAATGTCACGATAACCTTATGAGAGATTATTTTGTCGAGGAGCCCGTATTCAACGAAGAGGTTTTTCGTCAAAGGTTTCGTATGTCCGAAAGGTTGTTTTTAAAAATTTTGAGTGACGTGCAAGCGAATAACTCGTGGTTTCAAGATGCCGTGGATGCGAGTGGTAGGAAGAGTTTTACATCGATGCAAAAAGTTACTTCGGTGATTAAGCAACTAGAAACCGGTAACGCTCCAGACGAGTTCGATGAGTATTTAAATATGTCCACAAGGACTTCCCGAGAAAGTCTAGAAAATTTTTGCGAAACGGTATGTAATTTATACGCTTTCGAGTTTTTACGTAGACCTACTAGCCACGACGTTGCGCTCTTGTACCAAGCTCATGAGGAGAAACATCACCTTCCTGGGATGTTGGGTAGTCTTGATTGTACACATTTTGTTTGGAGAATGTGTCCAACGGAGTTGCGGGGTCAATATATGAGAGGGGATCACAGTCACCCGACAGTAATGCTCGAGGCGGTGGCCTCTTAGGATTTATGGATTTGGCATGCTTTTTGTGGTCCAGCAGGTTCACAAAACGACATCAACATGCTCCAACAATCTCCGTTATTTCTTACTGAGCGAAATGGAACTGCACCAAAATGCCCATTTTACGTGATCAACCACTTGTACAAGCGTGGATACTATCTTACCGATGGAATCTACCCTACTTGGTCCATGTTTGTGAAATCATTTCCGTATCCTCACATTGTGAAAGAAAAGAAGTTCAATAGTCAACACGAGGCGGCAAGAAAAGACGTGGAGCGGGCTTTTGGTGTTTTAAAGGCAAAATGGCATATACTTCATCGCCCGATGCGTGCTACGAGTGTTAAAAAAATTAGGATGGTCATATATGCGTGCATTATTATGCATAATATGATTCTAAAAGACGACGGAAACGCGATTGCACCGGTACATATTCGGGATCCTCCAGTCGAGTCCGTTTTCGAAGACACTGCTTATAACGAGCTCATTGATGAAGATACGCATTATAGACTAAAATATGATCTTGTGGAGCATCTTGGAGAACAAGATTTACCCCACCTTTTGGCGGATTCCGACGACGACGAATAGTTAAATTAGGTTTTTTTTTTTAAATTTATTTTTATATTTTAATGTCATGTTATTTATTTTAATTTTATGTAATGTGTTTTAAAAGTACCTTTATTTACATTAAAATATGTTTTGTTTATTTATGAATAATTTCTAGAAAATAAAAAATATATAACTCAAACACCATAGGGTGATTAACCATACCCCCTGATTGAGTGCAAAATGGGGAGTGGAATTGGGAGTTGACATGGCATAATATTATTGGGTAGGATTTCACTCAATCACCCTAGAGTGATTAACCATACCCTCCACCCTAAGAAACCGTTTTCCAACCAGTACCTGTTATCATCAAGTACAAAATAAGAGTTTCTCTCCTACTCCACCGTTGTTGTTGTTAAGGAGACTCAAAAAACGCTCTACGTGACCCGTGCTAATTCTCAGCCACAACCGTCATCGATTTAGTTTGTGATCATTATTGCACCTAAGAAGACTGAAAGAAGACACGATTGAAGTTCTTGTTGACGGAACCGGTTCTACTAACTTTGTATCATAGAAAATTGTAATTTTATATTTATTATTATTCTTTGTATATTATATTGTACTAAATTATTTACTACGAATAACAAAAGTATCATTATCACTGTTTTATTATTTATTTAATATCTTAAATAAAGGATTACCAGGATTTAAATATCGACATGATTTAGTTCGTGATGTGCTTTATGATGTGCTTAAGCGGGCAGTGATCTCGGCAAAAAAGGAAGCTCCGGTGAACTTCTTGACCGATCCAATAGCAGGGAGATCTACCCTACAGCCCGCTGACATTCTTGTTTTTGGATGGTAAGGAGGGAAACACGCGTGTGTTGATTTGACAGGCGTGTCCCCCCTCGTTGGGCTAAGGGACCACGGGTTTGTGGCGGGCCAAGCAATAACCAAGGCAGAGGCGGCCAAAGTAGCTAAGCATGAAAAAGCTTGCATCTAGAATCAACACGTGTTCGTCCCGTTCGCTTTCGATACTTTTGGCGCTCTCGCCCCTGATGCGGTGCGATTCCTCAAGCGGGTTCAGCAGGTGGTAAGCAGTAACACCGCGAATGTTAAGGGGCAGAATTTTGTGTTTAGCAGGGTAGGGTTTGCTATTCAGAAGGGGGTAGCAGCGCAACTTGTTGCTCGTCTACCTGCCATCAGTATGTAATCGCCTTTGTTTTTTAATTTATTAAATAAAATCTTTTGGAGCTAAAAAAAATTAGATACTATATAGTGAAAAATTAGTTAAAATGTTTTGATATAAGTTGGTCAAGTTTGACCATTTAACGGCAAATTTAGATCACTGACGAACCACTAGAGTATCATCGTATCACGAGCGGAACCACTCGATCATATCCATATCCACTGGGCATAATGTCTATACAGCAATTCAAGAAGAAACCAAATAAATATGGTAAAACCCCATTTGAGAATCGAACTCAGGACCTATTGGTATCAAAGTCTTATCACATCCCAAGATGCCACTAGACTATAAAGCCATGGACGACCGTTTACTTTTCATTCATATCTTAAAGTTAGAAATGATCATGATCCTTTTTGGTATGCATTGAATTTTGTTTTTAAATTTATACATTCGTTGTCACAAGGCTAATAACTTGCAGGCCCACAAGCCTGTAACAAGGCAAAAGAAGGTTCCCCTGATGTGACCAGAAGACGTGTAGACGAGGGAGCCACGAAGGAGGAAGAGGGTCATTATTGAATGTGACTAGAAGATGTGTAAACCAGGGAGCCTTGGAGAAGGAAGAAGGTGATGATTTATGGAGTGGTGTAATTTCAACCCATTTATTAATTTCAAATAGAGTAAATTACGATTTTGGCCTATGTGGTTATCTCACTTTTACCCTTTTAGCCAAAAAAAGAATTTTTTAATATCTCAGCATCCAACGTCTTTTTTTCTAACCCTTTTGGCCCCTAACACTAACCTCATCCATTAAATGTTAGGGGCCAAAAGGGTTAGAAAAAATACGTTAGGGGCCAACAGAGTTAGAAAAAATACGTTGGGGACTCAAATGTTAAACAAATTTTTTTTGAGCTAAAAGGATAAAAGTGATATAACCACAGGGGCTAAAATCGTAATTTACTCTTTCAAATACATAACAACAGGATTAAATTTGGTTATTTTAACAATGATGAAGTCCTACATCTGCATCAATGACTCGTATTACACGAATATGTGCTATGTTAATATTATTACCAGCTTTTTATGTTTTTTAAGTGTGTTAGTATACAAATGACTTTTGTTAGTGCAAAATGTATATACATAAATATATGGAGTATTCGTAGTGTCACATAGAGAATTTAAGTGACAGAAATAGAAAATTTCAGTTATTTTTTGTAATTTTTAGTTTAACATGTAATTTAGTTTTTCTTCAAAAACACATATTATTTAACTTTTAAAAAAATCTATATACAAAGTTTATTTCATCTGATATGTCTACCATATAAATTTTATCTACAAACGTATCTTATCTGAAATAAAATGATTATTTCATTACATGGTATGCTACGGGACAAAAGAGGGGCTGGTGTCATGAAAATGAAAAATGCAATTAATTTTTGTTTAAAAGAAGACCCAATAGCTGGACAACATTATTATTGTCAACATATTGAATTCCATCTATTTTAACAACTGTTTTAGTGGATATTTTTGGGTGTCAGAAAGAGATGTATCTTCGTGTCATATCAAACGAAGACTTTTGAGCTTGTAAGATGGATGTTATGTAGAATAATGTCTCAAGAGACACGTATCATGTACATGTCATGATAACAAAATTTAATTGTTTGCTTGAAATTATAAAAATTAGTTAATTTAACTAGTGAACCATCACTAGTGCTCTAGTGGTGGTTACGGGTATTTAAGTTCCACCTATGATGGACCCGAGTGAGTTTTTTTCTCTAGATCTCAAGTTCGAGTATGGGTCTATTGTGCGAGGGAGCTCTCTAGCGCGGACCCGGTTAAGACAACGTATGCTAGACCTCTCGACATTCACGAATAACTCACACCTTTAAAAAAAAGTTAACTCAACGAGTGATAGTAATTTCAGCCCATTTATTTTATTAATTAATAGGGTTTTCAAGTTGTTTATTTATTTTATTTATTTTGACCCGTTACCCAACTCCTCTTTCCACCCAGATTTGGCACCTTTAATGCTATTGTTATGAATTTAAATGTCTATTTTTTTTAAATAAATTTAGTTATTTTAACAATGATGAAATATACTCTACAGCTGCGTCAATGACTCATATTACACGAATATGTGCAGTGGATATTTTATCCAACGAATCTAATCCAAGGTGTCGTCATTATAGTATATAATTTCCTTTACCTTGATTAGTTTTTTTCTAAGTTCAAATTTGACAACTTTCGTCATTTTCTTGTTATCTTTGTCAAAAAGAGCTGGTGGATTACAAAGATGACGAGGATGATGAAGACTACAAACGAGAATCAAAAGAAAGTTTATTTGCTATATTATGCTCAACTTAAGTCATGTATAACCTTCTAAGGAACCAACAATCAACGCATAAATGAAACCGTATCATTAAATTAAAGGGCTTGTCAACCCATCTGAAAATAGTAATCACACGAGTAAATTCCCTAAAGAAAAATTTCTTATGGGCCACTAGTGGCCCATAGATATAAAAACCCCTGTATATATGTGCACAAAAAAGTTGGTTTGGGATCGATGAACAGGTCGGACCCAACCTACTGGAAAAACTGGTTTGGGCACGATCGGTATCGGGTATAGGGTATAACCTGGATCCAACCTGCTGGAAAAACTGGTTTGGGAACGACCCAACCTGGCAGTTTGGCATAGGTTTCAAGTTTGGGACTTTTGTGAATTAAGAATTGGAATCGTTTTGGGTTTGGTTAAAAACCGGTTTTAATACTGCAAACTGGTTTTGAACCCATCCAAATGATTTGAATGGGTTGAGTTTTTCAACTCTGAAATCGGATCCGAACCGCTTTGTCCCATTTAAAAATTAACCAGTTCAGTTTGGGGGTCAATTTTCTATAGCGAAATTAAATGACTGAATTTCATTTATTTTTTTAAGAATTTTTAGTTTAACATGTAATTTAGTTTTTCTTCAAAAACACATGATATTTAATCTTTAAAAAATCTATATCTAAAGTTTATTTCATCTTATTTGTCTACTATATAAATTTTATTAAAATGTGTCATATCCAAAATATTATAAGTGGCTCATGATATTTCATTTTGAATATAAATCAATTAGTGGGTTACGCCCGCGCTCTGCGGCGAGGTGACCCATTTATTAATGAAAGTGTATACGCAATAGCAAAAATAACGTTAATGGCAGGAATTCGTTTGATATTGGTTCGATTCATTAAGATAGCGACACATACCGAAAGATAAAAAAAGTCATGATACGACCAAAAAAAACCGAGACGTGTTTAAATCGACCGAAACAATAAAAACGAATATCAATTTCGGTACTGACGTTGTTCGGTCAGTATTAGACTGTTCGTTTTGTTACATGTACAACACCAGGTTCAATTGAAACTTAAAAAAGAAAAAGAAAAACCAAAAAATAGAAAAGAAAAAAGGAAAGATGAAAAAGAATTCGTAAAAGACAAAAATCACAAAAGAACAACAATCATTGTAACTAAAAAGTTCATAAATTATATATATAATAATAATTTTATTGTAATGATTAGTTTGTTTAGTAAAGACTTTTATTCTATTTATCATATTTATGCTCGATGTTTTAAACGTAAATCCAACTTACATAGTATGTTTCGCGATAAAAGAGGTGCTAGTGTCACCAAAATAAGGGATATTGGATTTTAATAATCCTAAGTTTCACCTATTGGCCGATAATAATCTGAACTTTAAAAATTCCCTCCAATAATCCCAACTTGTAAAAGTTTGGCCGCCGTTGATCCTTTTCTAACATAGGTGCACTTAAATCAATTAAGGAGTCTTTAGGTGTAATTGAATCTATTGAGGATACCAAATTCTTATATATTTGAAAAGGATTAATGGCGGCCAAACTTTTACAAGTTGGGATTATTGGACGGAATTTTTAAAGTTGGGATTATTATTGGCCAACAGGTGAAACTTAGGATTATTAAAATCCAATAACCCCCAAAATAAAAAATATAATTGATTTGTTTAAAAGAAACCCCAATGGAGGGACCACGTTACTATTATCAAGAGGGTCTACATATTCACACACCTAAGGGCTTATTTTCACACCTTCAAGATGCCTCGTATAGGTCTAAACAACACATTTAAGGTTTAAGTCCCCAACCAGTTGGTCAACCTCGTACCACGTCAAATCAATCACTTCATACGCCGGGTACAGGGTTAGACGCCCCATCTTAAAGAAAATGACAATTTTCCTTTTTAGCCCTGACAGTCCAGGCCTAAATCAGAGTTAAAATGCACTACATGAAAAAAGGGCTATGGCCACACTTTTGGCAAAACCACCATGCCACACATTTGAAAAATGTGTTGCTAAAGGTCATTCATAACATTTTAAAACACCTTTAGCCACACATTTTATTTTAAATGTGATCATTTATACCAGTTCAGAACCTTTAGCCACACTTTTAGAAAATAATGTGACATTTAATAGCCACAACTCAAAATGTGTGGCCAAATGTGATCTATGACCACATATTTTTGTTTCATGTGACTAAAAACACATGTATTTGACATTTTTAGCCACACTTTAAAAAAGAACTGTGACATATATTAGCCACACTAGCAAAGTGTCGCCAAATTTTATCTATGATCATATTATTTATTTTCATGTGACTAATAACATATGTATTCAAAACATTTAGCCACACTTTAAAAAAAATGTGACATTTATTACTCACATTAAAAAAGTGTGGCTAAATGTGATCTACGGCCACTGTACTTGTTTCATGTGACTAAAAACATATTTATTCGAAACATTAGTCACATGACAATAAAAAACAGCTACACTAGAAAACTGTGGCCAAATGTGATCTACAACCACATTATATGTTTAATAATGTGGCTAAAATCCAATACATATGATCATATATATTACTTTGTGTAACCAAATGTTAGACAATAGTCACACTTAAAAATTACAAAATTTAATATTACTTTAAATAAACATTCGTCACACCATCATCATTTTGTTTATTTTGTGTGACAAAATGTTATCAAATGTCATAGAAAAAATGTGTGACCAAAGATTAAACTTATTACATCTTTAAAAATTCCCACCAAAATATTTTATCCTAAACTTAAACTTAACTCCAAAACATTCCATCCTAAAACTTCTCCAAAAAATAATTCATTCCAAAACTTAAATTTCCCCCCTAAAATATTTCCTCCAAAACTTAAATTTCCCCCCAAAATATATCATTCAAAATTTCCCTCTCAAATAGTATTCTAATTTAAAAAACCACATTATTTAATATTAAAAAAAATATTATGTTGTGAAACAACGACCTACTAGCCTAATAGCAAACCATAAGAGAAATAGATGTAGGGAGAAAAAGACTGATATTTTTATTGATAGATATATAATACAAGAGATACAATGTAGTATATATAGCAGAATAAAACTTGGAGAAGAAGTCAGTCTATTTTAGGAGTTGATAACCATAATAATATAATATATTTATAACACTCCCCCTTGGTTATCAACTTAATACGCTTTGAGATGCTGCCTCGTTAAAAACCTTGCTAGGAAAACTCAGTGGGACAAAACCTTAGCTAAGGGAAAAAGAGTGCAGCGCGTATTTTCTTCTCATGATACTTCTGGATCATGTATGTTGCCTCATTAAAAACATTACTAAGAAAACCCAATGGGATAAAACTTAGTGAAGGGAAAAAGAGTGCAACTTGTATAATACTCCCCCTCATTTGAACATGTATTCTTCAAGTGACTAGTGCCCATTTTTCTTGAAAGTTGCTCAAAGTTTTTGTAGTCAATGATTTGCCGCTTGATCCCTTAATGTGCAATTCTTTATGTTTGCAATGTTGTATATCTTCATATGAGCCTTCCAGTGCCTCTTCTTTTAAATAAATATCATAAGATCCACAACTGTGATTTGTTACATTCCCTGCATTTACAAAACTAACCAAACTTGTTTTGATAGGTTAGTAAAATATAAATTCATATCTTACATACCTTAGATGTATTGAAATAGATGTTTCCCATTTCAATATTTTGTCGTTTAACACATGCTATATCAAATTGATAAATTCAATAAAGATATATAAAATCATGAATAGATAGCAAGAAATACTAATGCACAATTGCACTTAAAGATGGTACATCTAGACCAAAAATTTCAATTTCTTTCATATGAAGCTATAACAGCCATTTTATATATCAAGTAATTGAACAACCTTTAACGTAGTTAAAGGATAAACTTTGTCCATGGTAAAACGCGTCAACCTCTAATAGATATAGTTTGATTGATTACACATATACTTGAACTGCAGGTCGAGCAATAATTACAATGTGTCAAGGTCATTAAAAAAAATTCTCCCTCTAAAAGCTCGACAATTTCTCTCGATGGTGCCTAGACATCATCACTGTAAACTGCGATTATAGTGAACTTTTAAAAGTAGAATGTTGATAAAACATGGCTAATTTAATCAAACTTATATCCCTCTGTATGCGAATATCTCGAGTTGTACAACACTCGACTCGACTATTTTAGTCCATACATATTTTGTCAACTTCATATAGTATGTTCTTGAGGTTTTGACATCAATGCTTCTAGCATTATCAATCCATGAGTGAATTTGTTCCATCTTATCCAAATATGCATGTGCTTTCACTCTTTAGAAGTCTTGCTACATAAAATTTGCCCATTTAACACATATATATCTATATCATATGCAAAAATGTCATGAACACTTGCTTTTATCTTCGAATTCCATATTGTACCATGCGTGTACACTATTTATTTATCACAATCACCGAGTAGAAGTTTTCTATGTATGTTTCTTGGTGCACAAGAATTATATCGTTAAGATGTATCAATTCACCTTTAGGTAACTCATCAGGAGTTCACTCGTATTCAAATATGAATATGTATACAACGATCATATTGTTCTCGAGAACTTTATTTACATGATTTTGATAATTTAAATCCTCCAGAGACTTTCATGTAAACTTTTAGTATCAAGTGATAAATATTATTCATATGACGCATGTCAACTCTCTTTTTAATATTATTACCAGACTAGTTAAATATTGGAAAGCTATTGTATCCACCACTGGAGAATACGGTTCCTTATAATCAATATTAGGTCTTTGCGAAATCCTTTTGCCTTATACTATTTTCTTTTCATTTATTGATTAGCATAAAAGACCTGTTTGTTTCTAATATGTTTTACAACATTCGTTGTATGGACTACTTGTCCGAAAACTTTCCATTTCAATAGAGAATTCAACTCTGCCTCATTTGCGTCTTTTCGTTTTGGCCAATTAGTTCTTTGTATTCGTTCATGGGCAGATCTTAAATCTTGACCCTCATCATTTCATCATTACAAGCCCTATATTATATACAAAAGTATAACGACGTCGATTTTATTTCGATTCCATACATATCTTAGACATGATACAACTTATCGAGATCTCTTTAGTTTCAGGTACCTGAGGTTCTTCTTGAACCATCATGTCTACCGTCTCTTCAGGAGACCTTCTTATTATAACCCCGACTTGACCATATTAATTAGTTGCTCCAACTTTCGAGGAATTTTATTATTGGAATCGACTAGTCTACCACGCTTCAGACGTGCAATAGACTTATTACAAACATGTGGTTGTCCTTCTAGGACACTCATCTTAATTGGAGCATTAGCGGTTGTTATATGTGACATGGTCACCTTTTTAAGGTCAGTGAATGCGTCTGGTAATAGATTTGCTAATCTTTGTATATGAGTTATTCTTTGAACTTCTGGTTCACACTTTTAGTTTTGAGGATCAATGATAATTCATACCAACTCATTTATTTTCCAACTGCTTTTTATCTCCCCCTGATGTTGGGAATGTTAATCCATTTAGATGGATATCAATTAATTGAGCCGTAAATAAATATCTCATGAAATGCTCTATTTGTTATCATATATTCCCAACAACCTTTTAAGGTCCCATCTTTGTGCGTAGTGGTGGATCAATATACATACCGCACAACCAAAATCTTAGAAGGGACATCTTTTGTTCCTGACCAAAAACCAACTATAATGGGGAGAAACTATTACAACAAATTGGCTTGATGTGAATTAATGTTATTGCATGTAAAATTACATGTACTTATATATAAATATGAACTTGCTCTCATGATTATTGGTTTTGTTATCAATCATAGACATTCAATGGTCGTCTTAACAAAAACAATTCCTGCATAAACATAATCTACAGGAAATTCAACACTTATTCCGCCGATCATTAATAGTTAGGGAATTGAATTCACTGTTATTATTACCAAAATAAATATACCAATCAGGATTAATATGCTTGCAATCACATTCGCTAAGCCACCGTCACACAAACTTTAGGTTGTGGATTTGATAACCATTTAGACGATGCATCGATTTAAAACACTAAATGGTATCATGTTGGGATATGCATATCCTTTAATCACTTCCAGAATATTTAGGGATTCTCACCCTACTTTGTTTGGTAAATAATGAATTTCCCTTGAGAGCAAATATTGCATGCTAATTACCAACTTGAAGAATCTTCTAGTTCTTCAATACGTTTCACATCATCATTGACACGGTGTGGTCTAACCGGTCATGCCAATTAATTAAATAATTATGATCTATAAACTTATGGTTTATGATCGTATATACTTGCACTTATGCTAGTACAAGACGTAAGGCACGAGAAAATTATGTATATCATTTGAAACTATCATGTTATATCACCATCATCATTTCCACATATACTTATGCTAGTACGTACAACAAGACACGAGATAATTATGTATATCATTTGAAACTATCATGTTATATCACCATCATCATTTCCACATATACTTATATTATTGCTCCCTTCTTTTGCCACTGCTGGTGATCAATCTCATTATTTACATGAACATCACTACAATTCTTATGGTCGATCTCATCATCACATTTTCTTAATGATGTCCATGAGTACTATCTTTACAATGATCAATATATTATCACATTCAATTCAAGGAATGAAGTAGAACCATAACAAGCTTCATAGCTTTTCATTCTTTACTCGGTCACACGAGTATAAAATAATTTCAAACTTTTCATAACTCTCATAATGATTTTGTTATTTCAGAAGCATATGTCTCAAGTATGGCAAATGAAAAAAAAATCACTGATTTTTCCTTGTAAATAATCTTCTCTTTGTTTAACACCAATTGAGAAGTAATTAAATCTCAGAGTCGCATAGATTTATCAGCTTAACATTTTACGACCATTTATAACTTAATAATGAGAATCAGGGAGTATAACACTTTTCATGATGGTGATAACAAACCAAACTTTGGTTTAATTATTCTATTTAATACTAGCTATAAGTAATTAATTGCTATAGATGAAGTCAAGGTAACTTATAAAACTAGTTATAATAATTTTCACCAATTACAAATATCTATGATTTATGTTTTATCCTAGCAAAGCATAAGTACGGATCTAATGGACGCAACATAATTATGAAGGTCATATATATCAAAATATATAACTACTTTCAAAGTTACTTTTAATAGAATTATAATATAATATAATATAATAAACAAATAATAAACAATATATGGGGCAATAATACCATCGATCAAGTACATGCGCAAAATTACATGTATAATTCTAGCAAAATAACCAATAATTTTATGTCTTACAAGGTAGAAATAGATATACATCCCATTGATACAAGATAACACTTAATGATTTAATAATAAAAAAATCATAAAATTTAATTATTCACAATATCAATTATTATAGCTACAAATATAGAATAAACCCGAGCTCCTATGCAATAACATAATAACAAAATTATACAAATATGTATTGTATAGATAAACACATGAGAGCTTCAAGAACCTCATCTTTGAACAATAAAAAAAAACTGCTTCAAGAAATTGAAAGCCTTGAAAGAATTAAAGGTTTGTATAGAGATAAATAAGGAAGCCACAAACACCAATTAAAATGATCAAATCGATCAAAGCAGAGAATGTTCACATGTTAAAATTGGAGTTCTTTTTTATTATTTATGTGAATGATTAGCCATGTTCATGTGTGATTGTTGAAAACCCAACATTATTCGTAGTTATATTTTAAAATGTTATATTACTATTTTAGTTATATATTAAACGCGAAGGTTATATACAATGTATCTCAAAGGTTTTTAATGGCCATGTTCATGTGTACTGGTGAATACATAATTTTTTTTTTTTTTTTTTGTATGGGGGCACAATACTGATCGGTTAAAAATAGATCAAACAAAAAAAAATCATAAAATAACTTAGTTTGTTAAATATATTTAAATATAACTATAACTTTATAAGTATATAAGAGAGTAAAAAAAAATATACCTTGTTTTGTTTTATGTGAATACATAACCAAACGATTAAATCACCAATGCAAAACAATATATTGTAATTTAAATATGTATTTAATTATGTGACTATTTAACAATTAAATATTCAAGTCAAGTTATAAACGTAGAGTAAAAATTAATTGAAATGCAAGGACTGAACATAAAATTAAGTCTTAATATATCATTCAAGTAGAGGATGGAATAATATGGGAAGATTTCTAGAAGTCTCAAATACCATTCAATAGCCAACGCAAATTCTACTATGGGCCTAGGCCCACCTCCGTTCCAAATAAATCCGCCACTGTTCATGTGTTGGCTAATCGGAATTGAGCTATGGAAACAGACTATTTGGGTGAATAATAATTCAAAACAAAATCAAATTTTGATCACAACCCAATAACCGTATCTAGATTAAAGACAAAGCCAAATTTGCAGACGAAGCTAGGAATATATTTAAGTTTTAAAATTTAATATTATAACACTAAATTCACCTTCAATACTTCAAACTACCATTACCGAAATAACTGAATAATTATTTTTATCATAAACTAATAAAATAAATTGGTAGTATAAAATAACAATTCAGAGTCAACAAGTAAACAAGACATCGATTCAATCATGATGCACGTCAGATACGTTAAAGATAGAATAAAATTACTAAAGAAGGTTTTCAAAATTACCTGGTAAATAGTTCTCAGTCGTTTACCTTGTTTAAGGATAAGGTCACCATGGGTTTCGGTAGATTTCAAAAACTCCAAAACCCCATGGAAAACATTCCTCGGTCCTCCGCCTCTCATCCCGATTAGTTCAAACGCATCGGTCCGTCGCCCTTCGAGCCTTTCGTGCTGATAACGTGTTGTGAAACAACGACCTACTAGCCTAATAGCAAACCATAAGAGAAAGAGATGTAGGGAGAAAAAGACTGATATTTTTATTGATAGATATATAATACAAGAGATACAATGTAGTATATATAGCAGAATAAAACTTGGAGAAGAAGTCAGTCTATTTTAGGAGTTGATAACCATAATAATATCATATATTTATAACACTTATTACATATTTAAAATTCAAAAATTAAATATTATAGATTGTAAACCATATTTGTTTTCTTCTAAATAATATGTTAATGTGTGCATATTAGTTACGTTTATATACGTTTGTAATGTATGCATATTGGCATGGGTGTTGAATTTCTGGTACCGACTTGTTTTTGTACCCATTTTTTGGCGTTTTGAGTTCTGGTACTTTCGATCGGTTCGTTACTTACCGAATTTTACTTTCAAATAAAAGTATCATACAGTATCGTAACGAACATTTTCGGTACCAGTACTTGTACCCATTTCGGTATCGGTATTTTCGGTACCGAAATGTTTGGTACAGGTACCGAGCTCATCCCTAATCATAGATGTGTTAATATACCATTTTATCTGTGTCAACTCCATTTCTTCAAAACATACACTCAAACCAAACAATATCTAAGTTATATATTCTTTGACTTTCTTAAAACATGTAGGTTTTCACAATGAACCTATCTTCTCCATTCATCTGTGAGTTCTTCAAGGATATTTAAGAGAAAGCCCTACCGTGAGTTAAATCTGTTGCTCGATCAAGTTTTTTTACCCCACATAGGAAGTTTCTTATTCATTTTGTATTTGATAACAATGTAGGTAGGTGGATTATGTTTTTGGAAATGAAACCAAAGCAAGAACCTTCTCAAAGGTTCATGGCTGAGAGGTAAGAACCTGAACGTGTTGGGATTAAACATGATAAGTAACTATATACGATTTAAAAACGCTAAAAACACAAAATTTATCACCTCAAACTGATAACGTGGAGGAGATTGCAATCAAGATCTCTCAATTGCCAAAAGCATTGGGACCCACAAGAGAATCACTGTGATCACTTAGGGTGCTGATCCAGTTGTAGTTTCTCAGGATGGGAAAGTTACAACATATCCCGTCATCTACCTGCCAAAGGAGAAACTCGTTGACGCCATACATCTTAATGCAAGTTGTGATCTTTCTGATAAAGTTCAACATATATAGGGTTATGTTTAATGGAATATAAGAAGTTCTAGAAGCTTTTTAGAACTAATTGATATATGAAATAGATAAATGGTTATAGATGTTTGGTGTATGTTGTGAAAATTCCTATTCTGTTTATGTATTAACATTTATTATTGTTTTTGCATCTATGTTGGTCTAGTTATTGGCAAAGGGGATGAGACCATCAAAGGCATGCAAGACAGTTCTCGAGCATGTATTCAGGTTGATCCAGATTCTTTATCTACTTAAATCACTTTTATGGAATTCTTTGAATTACATGATGCTCGCCACCATTGGCCCAACTAGTTTATTGTTGATTCTTTTGATTCTACAGCTGAATTGACAAACATTTGTTTATCCTGCAGGCTGACCCAGATGATGTGGAAGACGTGTGTTCCAACTATGGACATGTGAACACTTGGAGGATCATATGACATCAAATATGGCCACCAGCCCATGGATGCAAATCTGCAGCACTTCTATGTTCAAAAGCATTGAGTATATGGATTTGAAGAATAAAGAGTCTAGAAATAGTTCTTTTTTTATCTAATTTTTGTAGATATGTTTATATTAAAAGTTTATGTCTTTAATTAGTATTGAAATTGAAATTTGTGTATGAATTTTGAGTTATTATTGTTAATATTATTTGGTTATTAAATTTTCTCATGTTCATTGCCGTTTTTATTTTAAAAAATTGAAAGTAGAATGTGTAATTACCCGAAAATGGCCACAGAGAACCACAATACATGTGTGTGACCAATTGTTAGAAAAAACAACCATAATAGTAAATTTATGTGACCATTGATACCATTTAGCTACACTTAATAGACTATTTACTTGATTAAAACAAATTTTTTGCCACATTTTTTTTTAAATTGATGTGGCTAAAACAAACTTTTTAATGACTATATAACAGAAACGACAACCACAATTACAATTAATTCATGTGACAATTGATACCATTTAGCCACACTTAATGAACTATTTACTTGATTGCATCAACCTTTTTGCCACAATTTTTGAGTTAATTACTGTTTTCGTCCCTGTGATTTGTCAAAAATCACTATTTCAGTCCATTAGTTTAAAAATTGCGATTTCAGTCCCTGTGGTTTCACTTTCATAACCATTTCAGTCCCTGTGGTTTCACTTTCATAACCATTTCAATCCATTTATTCTGTAAGTACAGGGACTGAAATGGTTACGAGTTGGACTGAAATTGTTACGAAAGAGAAACCACAGAGACTGAAATCGCAATTTTTAAACTAATGGACTGAAATAGTGATTTTTGACAAACCACAGGGACGAAAACAGTAATTAACTCTTTTAAAAATGATGTGGCTAAACAAACATTTTAGTGACGATATAATAGAAACGGCCACACTTACAGTAAATTAATGTGGATATATAATACAAACGACCACACTTACAATAAATTCATGTGACCATTGATACCATTTAGCCACACTTAATGAACTATTTAATTGATTACATCCACCTTTTTGCCACAATTTTTAAAAAATTATGTGGCTAAAACAAACATTTTAGTGACGATATAATAGAAACGGCCACACTTACCGTAACTTTATGTGGCTATATAATAAAAACAACCACACTTATAATAAATTTATGTGACTGTTGATACCATTTAGCCACACTTAATGGACCTTTTGCTTGATTACAACAACTTTTTTGTCACATTTTTTTAAAATTAATGTGGCTAAAACAAACTTATTAGTGACTATATTATAGAAATGGCCACACTAATAGTAAATTCATGTGGCCGTTGCTACCCCTTTAGCCACACTTACTGAACAAAATGATTAATTCCAGCAAGACCTTTTTCGCCACAGTTTTAGTTGCTATGGCCACACATAAGTGAATGTGGCTATATGATGCCTACGATGACTCGACCTTTGGTCACACTTGGGCTCATAAAAAAATATGTGGCCAAAGGTGTTTGGTCACATTTTTTGTGTGTGGCCATAAGCCTTTTTTGACGTAGTGATGGTAATTACCATTTGAGAACTATTATGCTCAAATGGTTAATTACCATTTTAGCTCTGATTTAGGCATAGACTGGGGTGTCTCAGGGTTAAAATGGTAATTTTGTTTTTAGAAAAAAAATTTAAACTCCAGGGGCTAGACGCCGTGTACAGGGCTAGATTGAGTGTCTAGGGTTGTTTAAAATACTATTATACCCCTGAGTTAGGGCTATACCGAGGGCAACACAGGGCTATAATGGTCTTATGGACCATACTAGACGCTGAGTCCTACCCTGTACGTGGCGTATATATTTTTTTCTCTTTTTAATACCAATAACACTAATATTAATTATAAAAAAACTCAAATTAATATCAATAACACTAATATTAATTATAAAAAAACTCACATTAATTATAATAATACTAATTTTAATTATACAAAAATCATATTCATTAGGGTAAATTACTTTTTGAGTCCCTGTGTTTTATGTGTTTTAACTAGTTGAGTCCAAAAGCAAAAAGTTTAACGACCTGAGTCCCTATAAGCATTTTCTTTAACCATTTGAGTCCAAATTTCTAACACTGTTAGAATTTTTTGGTTAAGTATTGTTAAATGACCAAAATACCCTTATAGTTAAAAAATAAATTAAAATCATCTATTTCTATTTCTTCATTATCTCTCTCTTTCTCTCTTTCACTCAGCAGATCTGCAATCTCATCACTTTCTTCATTCTCTCTTTATAAACATCACCAACAACCATACACCACCATCACCACAATAATCCACCACCTCCGGCCCCATCTCCGCCGTCACCATAGGAGTTGAAGATGATGCAAGCTGCGGTTATAATTCGTCCAACTGACAGATCTGAGGAGGCTAAATCTATGGCTATGGATCTGCATCTGAGACAAATTCAACAAATGTTGTTCATAATTTCACGGGTATGAATTTGTAAGTGCGTATATTTGTCATTTGTTTTATCCCGCCCAAATCTCTATGTCCGCCAAATTTTGATTTCCCCCAAATCATCACTAAACTGAAAACCTAATCACAACCGGCGCTTCCTTTTACGTTTTTCATCGTCTCCCTCCTCTAAGAAACAAGAAGCACAACTTTCGGACGTTTATGATGTTGTTAACGATCTAAATGCGAAAGTAAGTTGTTCAACAATTTTAAATTAAAATCTGCAATCTTTTTTTTTACATGGGTAACTTGCCTTGTTTTGAGGAGATGAAGACGACTACCAGCTGTAAAAACGACTTCCGGTTGCTGGGCAGGAGGCGTTGACGGTGGAGGCGAGGGTGAAGACTCTTGAACTGTTTGGTGGTATAAGCTCACATCTGTTTGATTTGGAAATGGTTTATGGACTCTTGAACTGTTTATGGACTCAAATAAGGGTAAAGTTCTGGAGGTGTGGTGGTGGAATATAATTGAGATGGTTTATGATCTGGAAATATGATCTAGATAACATATATATAATAATAAAATGGTTTTATTAATTAAAAGGGTAGTTTGGTCATTGAACAAAAGTTAACAGAATAATTTTAACAGTGTTAGAAATTTAGACTCAAATGGTTAAAGAAAATGCTTATAGGGACTCAGGTCGTTAAACTTTTTGCTTTTGGACTCAACTAGTTAAAACACATAAAACACAGGGACTCAAAAAGTAATTTACCCTATTCATTATAATTATAATAACACTAATATTAATTATACAAAAATCATTCTTCCGATTCACTGTCGATGAAATTAATACTCGGGTTTGGGTTTGATTTCGACATTAATTATCATAACACTAATAATGTTTCTACAAAAAATAAAACTATTCATCAAAAAACACATCAAATTACCCCAACAAAACACCCAATTCTTCATTAAAAAAACATCACCCTTCAAGAATCCCCGTTTAGGCCTGTATTAGGCGTATACATCTCTTAAATTCAATGCCTGACACCCAGTTCAAAACCCCTTAAATTCAGTACCTAGACGCCCCGTCTATGCCTATACGAGTGTGTGAATAGATTGAGCCTATCAATATCCTTCTAATTTAAAAGTTGTTTTAATCTATATTTTTAGATGGATCTTTGTTTCATATCAAACGAAGACTTTGGGCATTAAAAACTATAAGATAGTTGCCATGTGGGTCACAAACTCATTATGGAGTCCACTTGAGGCTTATAATAAAGCCTATATTGAGCTTGCAAGATAAACGTTATGTGGAACAATGTCTGAAGAGACCACACATCATGAACATGTCATGAGAACAAAATTGAAGTGTTTCTATGAGATATTATTGCTTGAAATTATAATAATTATTAGTTAATTACTAATATATTGTCGCAACCCCCGATCCCTGATCCCCGGGAACGGGCGGACGCGATCTCAGAGTTTTGGTGGTATCAGTTTTATTTAGTCTCGCAGCGGAATTTACATCAAGACCGTAGTTAGGAAATGTTTATCAGAGTAAAACCACCATACTTGATATTAATAAATACATGGGCAAAACCCAAGTTTCTTATTACAATACATTTATAGGGACAACCCCTATTTTATTGAATTTAAAACATCGTTTATTAGGTAACTTTTATAGCCACATTTTTCCCAAGCCTTCAGTGCTCTCCAGCTGGCTTTCATTAATTGGCTGTTCACATTGTGTTACCTGTAACGCGTTTTAGAAACATTTGTCAGTCGGAAATACTGGTGAGTGAATCCCAGTTTAATCAAGAATCATTTTATCAATTAAAACAGTATTGAGAGCGATCACATTGTTTATTTCTACACAATTACTCATTCAGTATTTGCCACTCGACCGGATCTATGGCTATGGTCAAATTACCCATTGGCTAACTCGTCGTCCAATGGTAATGCACTGTCATTCAGACTTACTACTACTCGTAGTAAATTTTGTATACAAAACCCCATAATACCGGCAGTAATTGAAGAACTACAAAGACTCAATCACCGCTTAATCGCATTGTAAAACATTTAAGGTTTTGTAAAGTATTTCAAAAACATTAACAAAAAGAGGATAAACTCACAAAAAGGTTTACACAAAAGAAGGATTACTCACAGTGTTGTCTTAGGCTTTTCGTAAGGGTTTCCTGGATATAATCTATAATTTATACAATTGTACATTGGTTAGTATCATAACCCTTTGAAATTATTAATAATACCTTCCCCGAGACGGCATTCCAACAACTACGTCGGGCAGAACCACGACAGTTGTTACGGAACCCTAAATCAATCGGGCAGAGTAACTATTATGAAACTGGGGTTATAATACTTACAACGGAGCAGAACCTCGCTAATTAGGGGTATAATACCCGTGTATTATAACTTCTCTACAGAATTTAGATTGAGAATTGAGAATGTGAGCGACGGAAAACGAAGTCTGATGCGTTCTATTTATAGTTGTGTAATCTGGTCCTGTCGCGGCCCGCGTAAAAGACAAGGGACCCTTACGCGGCCCGCGTCAACATCGGTCAACACTATAGCTTAGCTAGGTCAGCTAGTAGACTCGACACGATGTCGACACGTGTCAGCACCGGATGCATCCGCGTTTCATGATCTGTCGCGGCCCGCGTAAAGTTGATGTGAGGTTTTACGCGGCCCGCCTCAACTTACTATTTTCAGATTTTTATTTATTTTATACTTATAACATAACTAGGGCTCGGTTTTCACATACGGGGTATAATATAAAACATATTGAAATATTTTATAATATATTAGAGGATCAGAAATATTATGAGGGTGTTGGTTTTACCGAGGGTTGTTACATTCTCCCCACCTTGTTTTAGAGCTCGTCCTCGAGATCTACTGAAATAAATGCGGATATTTTCTTTTCATTTCTGACTCAAGTTCCCATGTGTACTCAGGTCCTCTTTTGGAGTCCCACTTTACTTTGACTAGAACTAATCTCTTATGCTTGAGATTCTTGACTTTCCTGTCTTCAATTTGTAGGGGTCTTTCTAAAAACTTGAGTTGTTCATTTACCTCTATATCCTTAAGAGGCACTATCAATGATTCATCAGCTAAACACTTTTTAAGATTAGATACATGAAACACATTATGTATTCCTGCCATTTCCTCTGGCAGTTGTAGCTGATAGGCTACAGGTCCTATTCTTTTAATAATCTTAAAAGGTCCAACATACCTGGGACTTAACTTTCCTCTTTTGATGAAACTTACCACTCCTTTCCAAGGAGAGACTTTCAACATTACTTTATCTCCTACTTGAAATTCCAAGGGTTTGCATCGGTTATCAGCATAACTCTTTTGTCGATCACGTGCTGCTTTTAGTCGTTCCTTGACTTGAATAATTTTGTCGGTTGTTTCCTGTACTATTTCAGGTCCAGATAGTTGCTTTTCCCCAATATCTGCCCAACAGACTGGGGTTCGACACTTTCTCCCATAAAGTGCTTCGAATGGTGCAGCATTGATACTTGTGTGATAACTATTATTATAAGAAAATTCTATTAAAGGTAAGTGATCGTCCCAATTACCTCCAAAGTCAATTACACAAGCTCTAAGCATGTCTTCCATCGTTTGAATTGTTCTTTCACTTTGTCCATCTGTTTGTGGATGATAAGCTGTGCTCCATTTTAACTTAGTTCCCATTTCCTTTTGGAAACTTGACAAAAAATGAGATGTAAATCGACTATCCCTATCAGAAACAATTGATAAAGGAATACCATGTAAAGAAACAATTTCATTTACATACAATTTAGATAATTGTTCCATATTAATTGTTTCCTTCATTGGTAGAAAATGAGCTGACTTAGTTAGTCTATCTACAATCACCCAGATTGTATCATTTCCTTTCCTAGTTTTAGGTAATTTAGTAACAAAATCCATTGTTATTAATTCCCATTTCCATACCGGCATTTCTAATTGTTGTAACAAACCTGAGGGTTTCTAATGTTCAGCTTTAACTTGTGAACAAGTCAAACATTGTGACACCCCAGGAAAATCTGGAAAACAACGCAACTTAACTAGCTTCCTCAGTAACCACGCGCTAAATTTCGGGACGAAATTCTCTTAACAGGGGGAGAATGTGACAACCCTCAAAATCCCATGTATTCCGTACAAATTATTAATGATAATTAAAGTGTTTGACGACCGTGTGGAATTACTTAACTGCTTTCTGATATCTGTGTTATGCTTACACGTATTTGCTAATATGCTAATAATGTACAGAAAGGTCACTAAATAGTCCGTTATATTTTCCTAAGTGTTAGAAAGTAAAAACGTTGCAAAAATATATAAGTAGGACGCCTTACGGGTTAATTAAGCGGTTTAACGGAACAGGATCGAACCGAACAACCGGACTTTACCCGGAACCTAAAAATATTGTCAATGACATTGTTTTTCTTTTCTGAACCAGTTAGGGTCCCCGAATACCCTAACACCCGCTGTAATGCACAACACACTAGTAACCGGGTTAATCCCTAAACTAACTTAACTTAACTTAACTAATGTCCTAACTATATAGTTGAAATTGAACCAAGACCCCCCCCCCTCTAACCGAACCGTCCCCAAGGGGACACCCCTTTGTACTTTCAAGATTTTAATAATCTTGTTTGTCTAATATCATCTAGACACTAAACCCATTGGTTAATAGTGCATAAGGTTTGTCTATAAGTTTGAAGCTTGATCCACCATAACCTTTTCATCACTTAAACTCAACTCACACTCTCTCCCTCTCTCAAATAGCTCTCGGCCGAACCCCCTTCACCATCCATCCATTTTTCGAGCTTTGATCATCTCATTTCATGTGAATACAAGTGTTAAGGATCTCACACGAGGAAGCTTGGTGCATTCGGAACGCGAAGGACCTCACCCCATTGCTTTTATCCACTCGATTTTCGACTAGAATCTTCCCTAGCCTCGAGCTAGTAGTAAGTTGCTCTAAACGCCTTCTTGATCTATCCTAAAGTGGTTAATAAGAGTTTCGTCGGTTGAAAATCACTAACATATAAGATCACCAACTAAAAGTCTACTAAAGTGATGTACAAGGTGGTTAATGGATAAATATTAGTGTAAATCATGTAGATCTTGTGTGATTATGCTTATTGGTTGATTATTTGATGATTTGCTGATTAATATTAATATGTGATGTTGTTGCGGTCACTAAACTTGTTAACGGAATCAATCGAACACGATTTAGAAGGATAAACACTAAAAATCAGAATCTGTCCTGGTTTTACAGCCAACTTCAGTTGGCTGTAAACAGGTCATAAACTTAACGAAAAACCGATATTTTGAATCTAAAATATGTCATTATAAAATACGGTTCTAATGGCACCGGAATCGTAATTTTTGGACTCCGTTTACTATTTTTAAAGTGTTAATTTGTAACAGCAACTTAAGCTGAATTTTGACAGCAATAAATGGGTGTCGTACTTTCAGTCATAACCTGAGTTTTGTGATGAATCGGACCATGAAATTTGTACAGTAGATGAAAACCGATGTATTTGTAATTACCCCACTGGAATTTCGTAAATCGGACACTCGATGAATTTTTAATAAATTTTTCCGTGGACTGTGGTCAGAAATACATAAATCTGAGTTCAGTCCGGAATATGAATTTTTATAAAATATTGGTAATGAACCGGACCCCGATATTTTTACACAATAAAATATGGAACGTTTATGACATTCTGTAAACATTTGGGAATTTTTGGAATAATTTAACTATTTTATTAAAATGTCCGAAAACAGCCGGTTTTGAATATAAATGCTGAAATGACATAAGTTGTGACTCGCATGTCTAAATGTCAAGTATGCTATCTGTGAATGATCTAATACGCTATATATGTTATGTGTATTATCGTATGTTTGATTATGAGTGGGGAATGGATGGGAAACATACATGGGCATAAACAGTTAAAGTAATGCATGTTATGTGCTAGATACGTGTAGGAACTTTGTGCTCTAATTGAAAGCCACTAAATGACTAACTGATAAATCATACTAGGACGCAATTGACCGACCCTGACTGTTAGCTATATTGAGAATCTAACCGAGCAAACCGAGGTGAGTTCACACACTTTCTAAGGCATGGGATTCCCGGTGGTTTGGGAATGGGTTAAAGAATTAAAACTAGATCTACATATCCTCCTTGGGTAGGATATGTACGGCCATCCTCCATAGGTAGGATGCCATTATTAAACCTACGAATTCTCCTGGTGCAGAATACGTACGTTCGTCCTCCTTGGGTAGGACAACAACCTTAAAACTAGCTAGACAAAACTCTATCATGAAGTCCCTCAATTTATATCGACTTAATCGCCGAGGCCAATGACGAGCGGGTCATTAGTTAATAGCGCTATTAGGTTTAACAAACCTCACACCGTGCCAGTCGGACGGGCGTGTACTAATGGACTATGGCAGATTGTCAGTGATGATAGACACTGATATAGGGCACAACTTATTTGCGTAGCAGTCGATATCATACCATCTAGTAGTTCAAACGGGGAAAGCCCCCACTGATTATGGATATGGTTTGGGTAAAGAAAAGGAACTGGTTAAACATACTTTCAACTACGGGGTAACCCCCACGGCAACTAAGCCAACGAAAGTCAACCACGTTTTCAGAAACAACTTAAAACTAAACAACCAAACGTGAACTCACTCAACTTTGTTGTTGACTCGTTGTTACATGCCTTACAGGTCGCTAAATGCTTGGAGCTTGCACGAGGAAGGAGTCGTTGTGGTGTACGGACGGTTATGTTCCGTGCTTAATATTTAAATCCTTATGAACTTACTAAACTTGCGTTTTGAAACTTATGAACTATGGACTTATGCTTTTGAACTCACGTTTATGCTTCCGCTGTTTAAACTAAACATGGTTAACTAGCTTTGGTCACCAATCGTATTATGTTTGATTTTATTTACTTAATTGAGTTGTTCAATATGATTTTTGGCTCGATCCTGGTCACGTCACGCCTCCAAGCGGTGATACCCCGCATGGTGGATTTTGGGGGTGTGACAAACATTTAGAAACATAAGTTGCTATATCCTTTTTCATTCCTATCCACCAGAAATTTTTCCTTAAATCCTGGTACATTTTATCACTTCCTGGATGCATCGTATATTTAGACTTATGGGCTTCTTCTAATATACGGTTACGCAGGTGTTATGACTCATTTTCTGAGTATACATATCCTGACTAATATCCTGCTTTTAATTGTTTGTTTGTGACCAGGATGCTGAACGGGGATATTGCTAACATCTTGGGCGATATCCTGAGTTTGAGTAAATTAAACACGTGCAGGTTAATGGCTGTAAGTTACTAACGGTCATCAGGACTTCTTCTCCTCAAGACTCGGGCGTATTTGTTATGAGGAAGCCGTTGAACCCGAAAGACTTGGTCCTCAACGTTCAAGTGGGAATATTCGCTGGATCTCGGAAGTTTAGGATAGTTTGTTACATTATCTTTACTATAAATAGATGGGGGCGGATCAGTTTAAGGCACACAATTTTCACTAACACTCTTGAACACTTTCACTCTCGAGCTCATTGCAAACATCACACTTGTATTCAAATTTCATTGTAACACATAGTCGATCCGCACCACATCCTGCACTGTATCCTGACGTTTGAAGTAATAAGAAGAACAAGGCAGCTGCGATTGTCAGCTCCCGAGGTTTTATGCCGGCGATTTAGATTGATCAAGGGCTTTCCTCGTACATCTCGTGTCGTTTACTTTACTTTTGCTCATAGTTTGATCATAGATACAGCTCAATATCCTGAGCCGTATCCTGAATACTGATTTTCTAAATAACTTAACAATCATATTTTTCACACATATTTCTAGCACACTACCTCACTTAACTAATTTGATCACTAAATTGCTTAGGTAATTTTTGACCAAAACAATTTGGCGCCCACCGTGGGGCAAGTGGTGCTCTCTTTACTAAAAATTTTTGTGAAATCACTAATCGGCTTTCTATTTTCAAAACTTTTTGCCGCATTATCCATAATGGCCTCAAGATCAAACATGAGTTCCTCTACTGTGTCTGCTATGACTTCTGCTACTACTGGTTCGGTGCTTCCACCACCTCCTCCAAGGATGCCAGCCTCTTCACGACCTCAGGATATTATCCCTACTCGCAGTGTTCAGGAATCTGCTCCCGTTCTAGCTTCTAATGATGAAATTCTTACTTTATTTGGAAGTGTGCAGGAACAAATGAGGCAGCAACAGGAAACAAACCAAATGCTTTTAAGGGAAATACAACTCCTGAAGTCTGGCTCGAGCAGATCTGCTGAGGATAATGTCACTCCATTACATCCCAGAATGCTGAACTTTAGTTCAGCTGTGTATACTGAGGATAACAGGGGGAATATTATGCCCAGCCTTCCTCAGAATCATACTCCTGAAATACCCTCCTCGGTCAGGATGTCAACCATGAGGAGCTCAGGATATGCTTCAGGATATGGGCAAAATCCTCCAACGGGTAACGTGTCAAATAATAATAATACTCATGCTACTAACAATAGTGGGTCTTTGCAGGATACAGGTGTAACATCAGCACTTACTAGGGAACTTCAGAAGTTG
Organism: Helianthus tuberosus; assembly: GCA_030545235.1. Lineage (NCBI taxonomy): Eukaryota > Viridiplantae > Streptophyta > Magnoliopsida > Asterales > Asteraceae > Helianthus > Helianthus tuberosus. Next base: position 154,445,075 of record CM060416.1, on the reverse strand, counting down.
AAGGACATGATATCTAGTGTACCTGGGGTGGTCCAGCCGATCCCGGAAGTGTCCCAAGACAGCCACAGGATATCTCGTTTTGCATATCCTATCTGTGATGCTGAGATCCCAAAGAGATTCCAAACCCCCAACATGAAGCTTTATGATGGGACTACGGATCCTGAGGAGCATATTGCTCAGTATAGGGAAAGAATGGAGATTAACCCTATCCCTCCGGAGCTCAAGGAAGCGTGCTTGTGCAAGGGATTTGGTTCCACTCTAACAGGATCAGCCTTAAAATGGTTGTTACACGTTCCTCCTCACTCAATTACTTCGTTTGCTCATTTGGTTAATTTATTTAACAGTCAATTTTCTTGTAGTCGGAGTTTTGAGAAACTAACCAGTGATCTTTACAGGATAACTCAAGGGCCCCAGGAATCCTTGAGGGATTATGTGAACAAATTCAGTCGAGAATCCTTGGATATCCCACATCTTGATGTTGCAACAGCTGTGCAAGCTTTTAAGATGGGATTACAAAAGGATTCTCAGTTTTATCAGGATCTCGTAATGAATCCCTGCAGGAATCTCGACGAAGCTCGTAACAGGGCTTTGAGATATATCCGTCTGGAAGATGACAGGAAGATGCAAGAAAGGATGAACTCATCTAACACTTATGAGTCAACTAACAGGAAGTCAGAATCCTCATTCAAGCCATATCGGCCTAAGCCATATGATAGAAATGAAAACAAGAGAGTGAATGTTGTCGAAGATGAGGATCCTGAAGAGTATCCTGAGTTGTTTGAATATTGCTTTTCTGTTAACATTCCTGAATTGATGTATGCCATGCAGGGTCTAGGAGACAAGGCTAGGTGGCCTCGAAAGAATCAACAAAAGGCTGACTGGAAAGATAAGTCAAAATGGTGTGCTTTCCATGAAGATTTCGGACATGTAACTGAGGATTGCATTGCTCTAAGGAAAGAAATAAGCTATCTTCTAAGCAAGGGATATCTGAAAGATCTCTTGGGAAGAAAGAAGAATAAGGGTCAGGATACTGAGAAGGATCCTGAGCGAGCAGCATCACCTCCCACGGATGCCAAGATAATCAACTTCATTTCGGGAGGATCTGACATTTGTGGAACTTCGTATTCGGCAGTAAAGAGACATGCAAAACAAGCTAAGGCCGAAAGGGGAGACAAACCTGTCAGGATGACTACCCTCACAACTGACAAAGTGATCACTTTTGATGCTGATGACAGGGATACTGTCCAGGATCCTCACCATGATGCTCTGGTAATAACGTTATATGTGGCTAACCATTTTGTACGCATGATATTGGTTGATAATGGCAGCTCCGTCAACATAATCCAACTAGAAACTGTGAAGAGAATGAATGTATCCCCAATGGATATCACTTCGAAGTCTACCGTGCTTGTTGGGTTCAGTGGAGAGGCTAGAAACACAGTGGGAGAGATAAAGTTGCCAGTATACGTTGAAGGAGTCAACTCGATACAACGTTTCTGTGTGATGGATTCTCTATCCTGCTATAACATCATACTGGGAAGACCGTGGATTCACGATATGAAGGCTGTGCCATCAACATATCACCAATGCATCAAGATACCTACCTCTTGGGGAGTTGTCAAAGTTGATAGTGATCAGCAGGAGGCGAAAGAATGCTACTCATCCTCGATGAAATCCTCAACCAAACCTAGTGCAGCATAGCAATTAAAGACGCGGGCCCAGGATATCGTGGAGGATCCGGAGCAGGATGTGAAGAAAATTATCCTGGACCAGGATAATCCCGATATTTCGGTGCTCGTAGGGACCAATATCCCTCAGGATATTGAAGAACAATTAATTAACTTTTTGAAATGCAGGATGTCAACGTTTGCATGGAAGCATGAGGATATGACAGGCATATCCAAAGATATTATCACTCACAAGCTTGGAATTGATAAATCATTCAAGCCTGTGCAGCAAAAAAGAAGGAAGTTTGCTCCTGAGCGAAACACGATTATCCAGGAGGAAGTTGAAAGATTATTAAAGTCCAGGATGATCAGAGAGGTTAAGTTCCCAAGGTGGCTAGCAAACGTGGTTGTAGTACAGAAGAAAAATGGGAAATGGAGAGTTTGTGTGGACTACACAGACTTGAACAAAGCTTGTCCTAAAGACCCATTTCCTCTTCCCCACATTGATGCGATGGTAGATGCCACTGCCGGGCATGAAATGCTGACCTTCATGGATGCATCCTTAGGATTTCAACAGATCCAAATGGAGCCTTCTGACCAGGAGGATACTGCCTTCATGACACCAACAGGTATTTATTGTTATACAGCTATGCCTTTTGGTTTGAAAAATGCAGGTGCAACATACCAAAGATTGGTAAACATGATGTTCAAAGACAAACTGGGGGACACCATGGAGGTATATATCGATGATATGGTGGTGAAATCTAAAAAGGCTGAGGATCACCTCCAGGATATCAAGGGAGCATTTGATATCCTGGATCGATATAACATGAAGCTGAATCCTGCTAAATGCCATTTCGGAGTGGGGGCAGGAAAGTTTCTTGGATATATGGTGACAAAAAGGGGGATAGAAGCAAGCCCAGAGCAGATCAAAGCTATCCTGGATATAAAATCACCCTCAAATATGAAGGACGTACAAAGATTGACAGGCCGAGTAGCAGCTTTAAACAGGTTTATCTCGAGATCCTCAGAGAAATGCAAAGATTTTTATGATATCCTGAAGAAGAACAAAAGATTCGAATGGGGGGAGAAGCATGAAGCAGCCCTGCAGGATTTGAAACGATATCTCTCAACTGCACCTCTATTGATGAAGCCTGAAAATGGTGAACCACTATCCCTATACCTTGCTGTATCAGGGAATGCTGTAAGTGCCGTTCTTATAAAAGACCATGAAGGTCAGCAATATCCTGTTTATTATGTTAGTAAAAGTTTGTTAGATGCTGAAACTAGGTATTCTCATTTAGAAAAATTAATATTAGCTCTAGTCATGGCATCGACAAAGCTTAGACATTATTTCGAGACACATAGGATACATGTTAAAACAAATTATCCTGTCAAAAATGTGCTTAGGAAACCAGAGATGTCAGGCAGGATGGCCAAGTGGTCAGTAAAGTTGAGTGCTTAGGATTTAGTATATGAACCTAGAAATGCCATAAAGTCTCAGGCTTTAGCTGACTTTGTGGCTGATTTTAGTAGTGACATTCAGGACGAGGTAGACCTAGAAGTTCAACAGTTAGGAGAATCCTCAGGATCCTGGACATTATATACTGATGGTGCATCTAATGTAAGAGGAGTAGGATTAGGAATACTACTAAAATCGCCACAGGGGGACATATTACCCCAGGCAATTAGGTGTGAATTTCCTGCTACTAATAATGAGGCAGAATATGAAGCTTTAATTGCAGGATTAGAATTGGCTAAGAGTATGAGTATCAAAAATTTGCAAGTATATGTTGACTCTTTGTTAATTACTAACCATTTTAATGGATCCTATGCAGTTAAGGGTGAGAAATTAATCGAATATCTCGATATTCTCAAAAAATTAGCAGGATATTTCGATGTTTTTATACTTGAACAGGTACCAAGGGAGGATAATGCTGAAGCGGATGCCTTAGCAAATTTGGGATCATCGATCAGGATACCTGAAGGGACCCAAATACCAATACTACATGTCTTATATCCTGCAACGAAGCCTCAGGATAAAGAAGTAGCGGGTATTCAGGATCCTGGAGCAGAGCATGCTGAAGAGGATCCTAAATCCTGGACGGCTCCAATCATGAGATATCTCAAAGAAGGACACATCCCTGGAAATGAAAATCCTAAGGCATTTAGGATGAAGGTATCACGATTCACTATTATAAATAATATTTTATACAAGAAATCTCTTGCAGGACCGTATTTGAGGTGCTTGGAGGATCCTGAAGCCAAAGAAGTACTTCAGGATATACATGATGGGGATTGTGGTAACCATGCTGGGGGCAGGTCGTTATTCTCAAAAGTATTAAGGACAGGATATTATTGGCCAACAATGAGAAAAGATGCCGCAGAATATGCTCGAAGATGTGACGCATGTCAAAGACATAGTAACATACTGCATCAACCTGCTGAACCATTGTATCCTATTGTTTCCCCTTGGCCATTTATGAAGTGGGGTATGGATATAGTGGGAAAGCTACCAAAAGCTCCGGGAGGAAAAGTCTTTATGCTAGCAATGACGGATTATTTCTCTAAGTGGGTTGAAGCTGAAGCATTTGTTCAAGTTAGAGACCAAGAAGTAGTATCCTTCATAAAGAGGAATATCCTGACCAGATTCGGAGTACCAGCCGAGATAATCTGTGACAATGGTTCTCAGTTTATAAGCAAGAGAACTACTGACTTTTGCAAGAGTTGGGGAATCAAAATGATAACATCTACTCCAGTACATCCTCAAGCGAATGGACAAGCAGAATCCTCAAACAAGATAATTGTCAATAACTTAAAGAAAAGGCTTGGAGCCAAAAAAGGAAGATGGACGGAAGAATTACCCTTTGTTTTATGGGCTGATAGGACAACGGTAAAGAATGCAACAGGCCAAACCCCATTTTCCTTGGTATTTGGAGCAGAAGCAATGATTCCAACGGAAATGACAATACCTACTGCAAGATCTACCCTAAGTGATCCTGAGCAGAATCCTGAAGCCTTGAGTCAGGATTTAGACACTATAGATGAGAAGAGAGATGCGGCAAGGCTAAGGATGGCAGCATATCAACAGAGAATATCCAGGGCATATAACAAGAATATTAGGTCCAGAAGATTTAAGGTTGGAGATTGGGTGTTAAGAAAGGCTTTTCAGAATACTACTAATCCTGCCGATGGCAAGTTAGCTCCAAAATGGGAAGGACCATACGAAGTTGAATCAGAAGCAGGGAAATGAGCATACAGACTCAAGAATATGGAGGGGGATATGCTACCGAGATCTTGGAATGCTATACACCTTAAGCTCTATTTCAAGTGAGTTTAGAATTTAATTTCTAACTCAGGATGGTATGAATTTTACCTTTTTTAAATATGTTTGGTTTAATTTGTTCTTTGTAATCCAATACTGACTTAAGCATTGGAGGGGTGTTAGCCAAGCTAACACCCACCTTAGTTTACAATTGTTTTACAGGATATGTTTCAGGATATAGCTCCAGGATATGTACTCAGGATAACTCGAAAGATTAGAGGATTGGCCCCCTCTCTCACGTTTAAGGGATACTGATCCCTTCACAGGTTTAAAGGTATTCACCTTTCTTCCGAATTGGGTTTAAACACCCCGCCTGGAGCGCAAGTTATTCAGGGATAGTTCAAGGTGGCGGGACCAGTCCATGTAAAAGTGGCTGACAATTTCGTTACTGTTGGCTATATCCTGAATCCTAAAGGTATATGAGGATTGATCACCCTCTCTCACGAAAGGGTATTTTCATACTCTCTAAGGTTTAAAGGTTTTCACCTTTCTAAGTCTTGGAGTTTATACACTCCCGCCTGTAGCGCATGAAAATTTGGGATTTTCCCAAGGATACAAGGGATTTATCTCCAGTACATCCTTGGGTTTTACCCTTGGGACGTAAAAAATTACCTATACAATGGAAACTGACATTCAGTAGATTTCTAAAGTATTTGAAGACATTGTACACAGGGGACATCCCTACCAAGGTAGTGATGTTAAAAGGATAAGGCTCGGAACTAATGTACTAAGTACCTCGCACAGGGGACATCTTTATTGAAGAAGTTGCAAAAAGATTGAGGCTTGGTAATAAGGTTGTATAGTACTCCGGGTATGATCTTTCCTTTATAAACATCGTCTAAGTTTTTAGTAACACTATGTTTTATAAAAAGTTAAGTATCCTGATATATTCTCAAAGTCCTTTTCGGGATATTTGATTAAGGTGTTTGAAACTAGTATTAGTTTGGAACTTTGATCATTTAAGTATTATCGAAAACTGGTTTTGGAAACATAGATTGTTTTACAAAAACTTTCTACAAAGTTGAAGGAATGTTTGGAAGTTCTATCTAATAAAAAGTTTTTATAACATATTACTGAGTATACTGATCAGGATATTTTCATAAGATAACAATATAAAATTTTTTGCAAGGCTAAGAATTATACTTAGGAAAAACGGGAAAGATAGATTGTTTTTCACTCTTTAAAGAACTTTCTGCAAAGTTGAACGAATTTAATAACAGTTTTTAATATATGTCATTGAGCATATTGATCAGGATATTTTCATAAGATGACAATACAAAATTTTTACAAAGCTAAGAATTACACTAAGTAATGCAAGGCAACAACAAATAAGTCAAAAGATAGTTATATTATTAACAAGTTAAAAGTTGTGCTTTTGGTTTCACCTCAAACCGAGGCCCATCCGCCAAAAGCACAATTAGTTTTTACCATACTTGTGTAACGGTTGCAGGATATATCTCAAAACAGGACCTGTCCACCTACAACCGTTATCGCATTCAAAACGAGTTATACTAATTGATGACCAAGGGCTTCGTCCTAAAACCTAGGACCCATCCACCTTTGGTCATCACATTGTTCTAGTGCAGGAAATGTAAATTGTTCGAAGACAGGAAAAGTAAATTGTTTATGCAACCACAACCATGAAATCTAAAAGTGGGCTCCGGCCTTGGCACGTATATCCATCATCGCCCACTCCGCTGCCTAAGGGGCAGCACCCTCTTGAACAGCAACCTCCTTCCCAGCGTTCGCACCAGCATCAGCCTCAGGATTCTTCTCGGCATCATCACCAGCATTGGCCGCTTCCTCTGCCGCCTTAGAAGGCTCTTCACCAGTATGTTTTGCAGGATGAGCAACGGGATGACCTCCGAGGCCCTGTAGTTTCTCCTCCCAAGCCTTTACATTCCAGGAGGGGCATTCAAAACCCAAATCCATGGCCTCATAAGCCATCCTTATCCTGGCTTGGAGAAGAGAGATGACCACGGATGCTTTGAGGCTATCCCGATATGAACTCATATTCTGCTGATATTGGAGAAGGGCGGCATCTAGCTTGGCTTGAGCATCCTCATTGGTTTTGTGGAGGGCAGCTTGATGTTCCTGAGTCATTGCCTTGTATTTGTCTTCATAATGCTGGGATTTGGCAGCCGCAATGGTTCCTTGATCAGCTATGGTGGCTTCAGCTTTCTCCAGCTTGATCTCCAACATCTTGTTAAGCCCGCAGGCGTCTTCATACAAGTGCATAAGGCGGTCCAAACCCTATCGATAAAGACACAGGTATCGATGTAAAAATAGGCAGGATAAGGACTAACATACTTGTGCAGGATATTGTAAAGAAAATTCTACCTGTTTGAGGAATGAGGTGGCTTCGTTGAACCCATGATTCTCGAGAGAGAATGTTTCAGAAACAGCTGGGGAGTCCGTCTCCTTTCTCTTCCGAGAGCTGGATGCCCGGGTCCTGGATGCCGGAGGGCCTTTGGGAGCAGAAACAGTCTTCGAGGAGGTAGGCTTTGGTGTAGCAGACGGCTTTGGCTTGGATTCTTGTTTGATGGGTTCGAGGCTGGAGTAGCAATCCAACTCGTCAAGTTCGAAACCTTCAAGGTTGACGACTGGTACTACACAAGGGAAGATATTCTTAAACTCATCATACTTTTGAAAAGTAATTAATATATGCTGAGAATGTGCTTACCAGACATTTCTGAGCTTGATTTCTGGCTTGAATCTGTAAGAGACAGGGAGAAAGTTCTTTCACTGGCAGGAAGACGGTAGATTTCCTTGATCTTGGATTCGGATTCTGCACTGGGAGGCACTAAATCTCTGAAATTCGCTGCATAAAAACATCAGGATATAAGTCCGGGATACAGTTTGAAGATATAATTGGGGATATTCCTAAAACCCTAAATCCTACCATTGGTTAACCATTTAACCGGTAGATCGAAACCCTTATCAATAGAGTCTCTTTTTACGAAAAAGAATTTTCGTCGCCATCGATCCTCGTTCTTGGAGGCCTTAAGAACCAAAGGGTTCTTGGAGGTAGAAAACAGAAGAAAACGATGATCGCCATGGGATCTCAACCGGTATGCTATAGGGAGGTCTTCAATAAACAGGTTGGGAAAATGACGAGACTTGATTTGATCCAGCACTATTAAGACTCGCCAGACCATTGGCATAACCTGGGCGTAACTAAGGCCGGTGAGGTCGAAAAAGCTAGAGATAAAGGGTGGAAACGGGTACCGGAGTCCAAGAGAGAAAGGGTAAGCAAAAAAACAAACCCACTCGTCAGATGACGCGTCCGATTGGGCTTCCCGGTCGAAAGGGCGAAAGACTGTTCCGGTGGGAAAGGCACCAGAATCTTTAAGAGCAGCGATGTCGGCATTGTTGAAACAGCAGACTTCCTTTGATGGGTTGCGAATAAGGTTTTGACTTACGAGGGCTGAGGCCGGTCGGTCCGATCGGGATTTCGTTCGTGGTGCCATGAAAAGTATTGAGCAAGCTAAAAGAGATTCAAGAAAGAAGGATAGAAAGGAAAATACCTGATGTCCGCTTGAAGATAAGGATAACCGTAATAAGGAGTCCCTCAGTTAATATAGGATGAATATAGGGGGTAAAGAGTAAATAATGCTTTGGAAGTTGCACCGCTGTCATTTCAAGGGTCTAGTCGTATTAATTGCCTTAAGTTATTTTTGAAATATATCCATTGGATTGGTATCCCAACCGATATATTTGGGGACAATTGTTATGACTCATTTTCTGAGTATACATATCCTGACTAATATCCCGCTTTTAATTGTTTGTTTGTGACCAGGATGCTGAACGGGGATATTGCTAACATCTTGGGCGATATCCTGAGTTTGAGTAAATTAAACACGTGCAGGTTAATGGCTGTAAGTTACTAACGGTCATCAGGACTTCTTCTCCTCAAGACTCGGGCGTATTTGTTATGAGGAAGCCGTTGAACCCGAAAGACTTGGTCCTCAACGTTCAAGTGGGAATATTCGCTGGATCCCGGAAGTTTAGGATAGTTTGTTACATTATCTTTACTATAAATAGATGGGGGCGGATCAGTTTAAGGCACACAATTTTCACTAACACTCTCGAACACTTTCACTCTCGAGCTCATTGCAAACATCACACTTGTATTCAAATTTCATTGTAACACATAGTCGATCCGCACCACATCCTGCACTGTATCCTGACGTTTGAAGTAATAAGAAGAACAAGGCAGCTGCGATTGTCAGCTCCCGAGGTTTTATGCCGGCGATCTAGATTGATCAAGGGCTTTCTCGTACATCTCGTGTCGTTTACTTTACTTTTGCTCATAGTTTGATCATAGATACAGCTCAATATCCTGAGCCGTATCCTGAATACTGATTTTCTAAATAACTTAACAATCATATTTTTCACACATATTTCTAGCACACTACCTCACTTAACTAATTTGATCACTAAATTGCTTAGGTAATTTTTGACCAAAACAGCAGGTTTCTTAATTTAGGTATCCACATTTTCTTTTTATGAAATCTCCAAATTCCATCTGTCCCTTGTTCCAATTCTTTTAGCATACCTTTTAATTTTTCAGAATCATCCTTGATTACTGATTCTTGTGCTTCTCTTATTTGTTCATTTAAATCTACTTGCAGATTTAATTTAAGAGAACGTACCCTTCTTGGCTTTTCATGATATTTTCTACTTAAAGCATCTGCCACTACATTGGCTTTTCCTTCATGATATTGGATATCACAGTTATAGTCACTAAGAAATTCCATCCAGCGTCTTTGTCTCATATTCAATTCCTTTTGCTTGAATATATATCTTAAACTCTTATGATCAGTAAATATGGTAAACTTACTACCATAAAGGTAATGTCTCCAAATTTTAAGAGCAAAAATTATAGCTCCTAATTCTAAATCATGGGTTGAATAATTCTCTTCATGATTCTTAAGTTGTCTAGATGCATAAGCTATAACCTTTTGGCGTTGCATCAATACACATCCATAACCTAATCTAGAAGCATCACAATAGACTACAAAGTCTTCAGTTCCTTCTGGTAATGCTAATATAGGTGTATGGGTTAATCTTTGCTTAAGGATTCTAAATGCTTCTTCTTGTTTTAATCCCCATTCAAACTTAACAGATTTACAAGTTAACTTAGTTAAGGGAATGGCTATTCTAGAGAAATCTTTAATAAATCTTCTATAATAACCGGCCAATCCTAAGAAACTTCTAACCTCAGTTGGTGATTCAGGGGTTTTCCATTTAGTAATTGCTTCAATCTTTGTTGGATCTACATGAATTCCTTCATGATTGACTAGGTGTCCTAGGAATTGTACCTGTTCTAACCAAAATTCACACTTTGAAAATTTAGCATAAAGTTTTTCCTTTCTTAACAAACTTAAAAGTGCGTGCAAATGTCTTGCATGATCCTCTTTATTCTTAGAATAAATTAGAATATCATCTATAAAAACAATTATGAATTTATCCAAATATGGCTTACATATTCGGTTCATCATGTCCATAAATGCAGCTGGGGCATTGGTTAAACCAAATGGCATGACAGTAATTCATAATGACCATACCTTGTTCTAAATGCGGTTTTAGGAATGTCCTCTTCCTGTACCTTTAATTGATGATATCCTGACCTTAAATCGATCTTAGAGAAATATCGAGCTCCTTGTAGCTGATCAAACAGATCATCGATTCTTGGTAATGGGTACCGATTCTTAATCGTGACCTTGTTTAATTCACGGTAGTCAATGCACATACGCATTGATCCGTCCTTCTTTTTAACAAACAGTATCGGCGCTCCCCATGGCGATGAACTTGGTTGTATGAATCATTTTTCCAACAATTCATCTAATTGTTTCTTTAATTCTTGCATTTCTGCAGGTGCCAAACGGTAAGGTGCTTTGGCAATCGGCGATGTTCCTGATAGCAGGTGAATTCTGAATTCAACTTCTCTGTCTGGAGGTAGTCCTGGTAATTCTTCTGGAAAGATATATGAAAACTGTGATACTACTGGAATAGCTTTTAGTTCTTTTCCTTTAGTGTTAGTGATTATAGAAATCAAATACACTATAGAACCTTTTCTTATACAACTTGCAGTTTTCAACATAGATATAAATTTTGTAGACCTAAAAGGTTTATCTCCTTTAATTGTGATCTTTTTACCTTTTGGTGAATTTACTTGTATTGCCTTTTTATCACATACAATATTGGCTTTATTGGCTATTAACCAATCCATTCCTAACACAACATCGAATCCTACCAGATTCATGGGATAAAGATTTGCTATAAATTTCTGATTTAAAATTTCTATGCTTGCTTCTTGCAAGATCTCAGAAATCCTAACAGTTTCTCCATTAGCTGTCTCTATTAAGCATTCATATGGTAGTTTAGTTAATGACTGATTTAAAATTTTGCAAAACGATGTATTAATAAAACTTTGGTTTGCACCAGAGTCAAATAATACTTTGGCAAAAACATCATTAACTAAAAACGTACCAGCTATGACATCTGGAATCATCTTGGCTTCTTCTGCAGTCAGAACAAATGCTCTAGCATTTTTGGTATTCTTGTTATCTGGAGCTGGAGCTAATTTTGGGCAATTCAGCTTGATATGACCTTGTTCTCCACAATTGTAACATACCCTGCTGTTAGCTTTCTTCCTGCAGTTTTCTTCCTTGTGTCCCGACATTTTGCAAAAGTTACAGTATATGGAGCATCTCCCTGAATGCTTTCTTTTGCAATACCTACAGTAGGGTGCAGAGGTAGAACCTATATTTTTCCCACGGTTAGAATTTCCAGAACGAAATTCTTGAGTCAACTTCTGGGTTAGGCTCCTTCTTTGATCCTCTTCTCGGGTACGGACTAATTCATCAGTCAAGGTATTGGCTAGTTCTACAGCTTCTTCTATGGTTTGTGGTCTAGCTGCCTTGACTACATGTCTAATTTCCCCAATTAATCCCCAAATATAATGGGAAATTAACACTGGTTCTGGTGAAGCAAGAGTTGGCACTATCCTAGCATATTCGAAGAATAACTTAGTGTACCCTTTTCTATCCACACCAATCATCCTAAGGTTTAGGAATTTGTTTGCTATCTATTCTTTCTCATTAGGTGGGCATAACTTCCTTTCTACCTTGTCTTTAAATTCTTCCCATTCCATATTATAGGTTCTATCACTTCCTTTTGTTTGGAGGATAGTGTTCCACCATTCTAGAGCTGCATTCTTAAACAGATTAGAAGCAAACAGTATTTTATCTTCTTCAGCACACTTACTTATTCTTAAGACTGCCTCAGTCTTTTCTATCCAGCGTAAGGTTGCAATGGCCCCTTCATTGCCCGAGAATTCCATTGGTTTACAAGACCAGAATTCTTTATAAGAACAACCATAAGGCATGGTTCTTCTTCTTTTGGGAATAGGCATTTGAAGTAACGGTCCATTGTTCACACTGTTTTCTGGTTCAATTGGTCGCTTGCTACTATGTTTACTTTTATTATCAGCATCCTTAACAGTTTGAAGAATAAATGGCATAGCATCTATAATTCCCTGTGCTACTATATGTTGAATAGCACTATTATCCACTTGGTTTCCATTGTTATTGATACTTGGATTATCATTAACCACGTTAATGTTACTCTGGTTATCATTATTCAGATTTCCTTGATTTCCTTCGTCGGCCATCTGGATTTTAAACATTTATCCCATATTAATATCACAGTTAATATCTTAATATAGTAACTCACATGACACTCAATCTAGCAAAAAACGTAGATCATTGCTACTTTTACTCTTTTCATATACTTATGCGTCTATTACACACTAGTACAGAAATAAAGATTACAATACCAACAAAAATAAAATAGTAATATGCATCCATACACACATTTTTTTTTCATTTTATTATATTATATTACTACCACTGTTTCCTCCATTCTCACATTCACGGATATGGATTTATCCAAAAATCCATATTGCGTTCATCGTATTTCCATACGAGACGCTCTCCCACCTGACGCATCCTTTCACTGCTCTCTAAAATTTCCTCCCCGAAAGTCCTAAGTTCTTGGACATTTTCTGCACTCATTGGGGGTGCAGGTTCTCGGACTGGGTTTGGAATCTGGGGTGCGGGTTCCTGATATGGGGGTGACAGTTCCTAAAATTGGTAAGGATCCTCTAATATTTCCCTAATATAATCATCTTGGTAATAGGGATCTAAAGGGTCCATACCTGGGTAGACTTCTATGTTCTGTATGGGTGGATAATCCTGGATAGGGTAACGTTGCACAAAATCCCTATTGTCGTCCCACCAGGGGTCGTAATTCGGGTCTAGAGGGTTTGGTGCAGGCACCCTAGGGATTTCTTCTGGGTTAAAGTCGTGCATCTCCACTTGGTTTTCCTGATTTTCTATCTCCATAGGTTGTTCTGGGTTTTGTGGTTGTGGGGCTACTAATTGCTCCAGACTTGGGTCAGCAGCAGTCGTAGCTAAGATATGGAAATTAGCTAGGCTTCTATTTAGCATATCTTGAGTATGGGCATCTGTCTCTCGCTTAATAGCTGCTAAAGCCCTTTGCTGTTGCAATTTTCGCATTCTTTTTCTACGAGCAAAAGCTTCTTTACTGAACCATCCTCGTTTCTTAGTAGGAAATGGTTCTTCAGATTGAGCTCTAAAAGCAAATATTCCATCTTCCTTATCAGCAGTATACCCTGAAAGGGCAGGCTGTGATGATGTACCTTCACTCTTAGGTGAATCAAATAACTGACGATTCACGTCTGATGGTCCTTGATCACTCATACTGAAAACTAACAAATAGTCAAATAACACATAACACATAATTTCAGTTATGCACGTATTTCCGTAATTTATTTCCTAACATAAAATATAGAATTTAAGTGTCAGCAGAACACTTCTTTGGCTCAGACCAGTGGCTAGGCTCTGATACCACCTTCTGTCGCAACCCCCGATCCCTGATCCCCGGGAACGGGCGGACGCGATCTCAGAGTTTTGGTGGTATCAGTTTTATTTAGTCTCGCAACGGAATTTACATCAGGACCGTAGTTAGGAAATGTTTATCAGAGTAAAACCACCATACTTGATATTAATAAATACATGGGCAAAACCCAAGTTTCTTATTACAATACATTTATAGGGACAAACCCTATTTTATTGAATTTAAAACATCGTTTATTAGGTAACTTTTATAGCCACATTTTTCCCAAGCCTTCAGTGCTCTCCAGCTGGCTTTCATTAATTGGTTGTTCACATTGTGTTACCTGTAACGCGTTTTAGAAACATTTGTCAGTCGGAAATACTGGTGAGTGAATCCCAGTTTAATCAAGAATCATTTTATCAATTAAAACAGTATTGAGAGCGATCACATTGTTTATTTCTACACAATTACTCATTCAGTATTTGCCACTCGACCGGATCTATGACTATGGTCAAATTACCCATTGGCTAACTCGTCGTCCAATGGTAATGCACTGTCATTCAGACTTACTACTACTCGTAGTAAATTTTGTATACAAAACCCCATAATACCGGCAGTAATTGAAGAACTACAAAGACTCAATCACCGCTTAATCGCATTGTAAAACATTTAAGGTTTTGTAAAGTATTTCAAAAACATTAACAAAAAGAGGATAAACTCACAAAAAGGTTTACACAAAAGAAGGATTACTCACATTGCTGTCTTAGGCTTTTCGTAAGGGTTTCCTGGATATAATCTATAATTTATACAATTGTACATTGGTTAGTATCATAACCCTTTGAAATTATTAATAATACCTTCCCCGAGACGGCATTCCAACAACTACGTCGGGCAGAACCACGACAGTTGTTACGGAACCCTAAATCAATCGGGCAGAGTAACTATTATGAAACTGGGGTTATAATACTTACAACGGAGCAGAACCTCGCTAATTAGGGGTATAATACCCGTGTATTATAACTTCTCTACAGAATTTAGATTGAGAATTGAGAATGTGAGCGACGGAAAACGAAGTCTGATGCGTTCTATTTATAGTTGTGTAATCTGGTCCTGTCGCGGCCCGCGTCAACATCGGTCAACACTATAGCTTAACTGGGTCAGCTAGTAGACTCGACACGATGTCGACACGTGTCAGCACCGGATGCATCCTTGTTTCATGATCTATCGCGGCCCGCGTAAAGTTGATGTGAGGTTTTACGCGGCCCGCCTCAACTTACTATTTTCAGATTTTTATTTATTTTATACTTATAACATAACTAGGGCTCGGTTTTCACATACGGGGTATAATATAAAACATATTGAAATATTCTATAATATATTAGAGGGTCGGAAATATTATGAGGGTGTTGGTTTTACCGAGGGTTGTTACATATATATTGGCCCCTAATGTCAGGTTATCTATATTCGACAGAACAGAGATTTTATTCGGATGGAGATTTCATTTTTTCTTCAAAACACATCCAAAATCCAAGGGTATTTAACTCTTAAATAATTTGGATATTAAAATAATAAGAACAAGATAAACTAAAATGCTATATATTATTATTATTATTATTATTATTATTATTATTATTATTTACAAAACTAAAGTGTTAAGACTAGTTTAGCTTATTATGAAAACTATAGAAGTGAAAACAAACGAACTTTTTTATCCCTGAACATTAGCTCAACCTACGAAACGCTTTTAGAGCATCTTTCATGGACATTCACAATTTCTCTCTTACTAAGTTACTCAGGGCCGGCCCATGGGCCATTATAGTGAAGCTAGGGGTTTAGGCCCTCACTTGATTAGGGCCTCCTATTTTGAAAAAAGAAAAAAATACATAAGTAAACTGGCCTTATAAACGCGAGACTAGGAGAGGAATGAAAATTTGGAACTTGGGCCCGTGTAAAAGCACCTAATCTAATTAGTAATCTGTTTCTGCACTATTGTTCTTGCCCTCACCTATTTATTTTTGGTACATTTAACTGTGAACAAAGTATCCTATCATTTTAAAAAAGAAGTATTAGTTATATTCTAGTTTAAGTGTGTGTGTGTTTTTATATTTTTGCAGATAATTCGCTAAATTGTACCTGAGGTACAATCAATTTCTTTATTCATGTGCAATAAACTCTCTTGTAAATATGAACCAAAGGGTATTTAATACTGGCCGATTTTATAATCAAATTAATGATTAATGAGGTTTGTTTCTCTATGTGTGTGGAAGCCACAACCACGCCAGAACACCACCCCGTTTCAACGGCGTTGTGGCTGGCGTGGGGCGGGAGGAATTCCACCGGTGTGGGGGGCAATTGTGTGGGTGATGTGGAGGCTCTTGATTGGTGGGTGTAGTTTAGGTTTGTTTTGAAGGTTGATGTTTATTTATTTTTTTCCTCTTCCACACCATTTCCCACCCGTGTTTTTTTCTCCACGCCACAATGCTGACTTAGTTGCCACATGGCGTTTCACGCCCATTCTTGATGCCCTCCCACACCGTGTGGTCTAACTATATCCCACAATTCTAAAGAATTAGACAATTTATATTGTTTATGGTTTATGGTTATTTACATTATCTGTTATTAGGCATTATCAGTATGTAACTGTGCAAGAGGCAACCCAAATGCAACATGAACTTTTTTTCTTGGTAAGTTTATCTTTTTACTCTCTTACTATAGTTGTTTATATTTAGCATGTTAATCTCACCATCTTACATATGAGTTTACATGTAGGACACAATGGTTCAGAAAGGCTAATCCACCATAATTTATTTCTAATCTAAATTCTGGATGGTGAATTGATATTCATCATCAGTTTATGACCGAATCCCTTATGGAAGTCACAGTATTCGTTCGGTTGTGCCTTTGGTCCTGGCTTTATGGGTGGTGGTCTTGGAAAGGAATTCTTCGCCCTCTCAGTAGCCAGTATTTCACTAGGAGTCTTAGTGAGAGGGGTGAAGCTGTCAGAGTAAGGTAATGAGCCCCTCCCCCGAGGCCTATATAGGGAGTATGAGGGTCTCGCCCTATCATGCAACATTTTATCAAAAGTTGGTTTTCGTGAGTAAGGTGTACCTTTTTCTGGAAGTTTTGGAGCTGGGTTGATCCTTCGGGGCGGGGTGTCCATTTCTTTAGCTTTGCTGACTGTGTCTTTGCCCCTGACAAAGGCCCTGACCCTGTCCATAAGATTATCGAATGAATGCGGGAACTCCTCCCCTAGCTTTTCACATAGCTGTGCATGCTTTAGTCGTTTGATGAAAATGCAGATCTTCATGACCTCCGGGACATCCTTGATGTTCATACTTTCTTTGATGAACCTCTCTATGTACTGTTCTATCCGTTCATTGTCCCTTTGCCTTATATGCATGATTTCGTTTGGGTTTTTGATAACTTTTCTTTGTTGGCCAAAGTTCCTCAAGAACTTCTCACTTAACTCCTCGTAGCTGTTAATCCCTCCTGGGGGAAGGCTGTCAAACCAGAGCCTGACTCCCTCCGTTAGAGTTTGTACAAACATGTGGCACCAAACCGGCATAGGCCACCGCCCCAGTTGTCCTGCACCTTTGAAAGCATGGAGATGATCCTCAGGATCTCTTGTCCCGTCAAACCTGTCGAAGTTCGGAGGTAGCTTTGTCTTGGGGGCATGGGCACTTCAGCGATTCTCCTGGTGAACTTTGAAATCTCGGCCAAATCCCGAGGGAGGTAAGGCTGATCCAGGCCATCATCACTTTGATTTTCCTTTTCCGTTTCTTTTCCTTTCTGTTTCTTCCCTGTAATGAGGTCTTCTCTCTCCTCCGAGGACATCTGCTTGAGGGCTGTCATGAAGGTTTCTAGAGGTTCAGTGCCACCGTTTTTGCTTTGTGGATCTACCCCTTCCTGATTGGATGGTGTGTCAAAGGATAGTCTAGCCCTGAGGCTATCAAGTCTCTCCCGTCTTTCTAGATCCTCGAGATGTTTTTTCAACTTTTCCCTGTGCATGGCAACGAAATCTGGAGTGATGGCCTCCTCCTTTTCCAGGGCTTCCACCCGGTTTTCATTTTCTTCCTCGTGAGTGATGTCTTCCACTGTGACCTTATCATGATCGTTTTGCACCGTTTGGATGGTTCGTGAGCTTGGTGGTGTTGCCATGTTGCTTCTCTTTGAATGGGTTATTGCAACGTCAGTGTTTTGGAGTGAGAATACCAGCTAGACTGAATAGTCCCACGGATGGCGCCAATGTCGAATACCCAAATCCCTGATGACGTTCAAAGGGTCTTCGCTGACGTCGGAATATCCCAGCCTTTGTTTGCTACAAAAAGGAAACCGTTAGCCTCGCCACGGAGGGCCCCGGAGGGGGGATCCATGACCAAGCTCCGGCGTGAGAATAAGTAAACTTGCCGGAGGATAAGAGAGTAGCTTATTCCGATGAGTGTGATCACCGGAACAATCTCTATGGTGTGAATCTAGTAAATATGTGTGTGTATTTAATGTAGAGGAATTATGGTCGGAATAAATGTGAGAGCATTTAGTGTGATACCTTAGGCTTGCTTTTGAGATCATCCTTTACCTTCCTTATATAGCCGGAAGCTCTTATCTCTTCGACGGGAGGATTATACCGAGACGATCCAACAAGCTTTATCAGACTTTGGGGGACTCAGACACGTGTCTGAGCCCCAACGGTAAGATCGTTCCCTCATTTAATGGTGCCGGCTTGATAGTACAGTGCCAACCGGAGATACCATTCTTGTCATGCATTTAATGCTTTCTTTCCCTTGTTAAATATCTCCTGTTTCCCGCTCAATTTGTGAGAAAGTCCCTTAATGGGCAAGTTTCAGTATCTGGGCCTTTACTTGTTGGGCCCATGTGATAATAGCCCAAGACGGGTAAATGGGACAACCCATAGGCCCGTCGTCACTTACCACATGTGAAGCAATCAGCATCTTAAAACAATGTATATTTCGGTTAGATTATGCAAATGATAATTTAAGCCTTGCCTAGATTTCTTTAATAAACAATTAAATAGATCTAAACAAGTCCTAAGTAGCTGCTGTTCAAATACACAAAACGCATACCTCAAACAGAAGCATATGTGATTGTATAAAAATATTAGACCTGGCAAACGGGTCAGGTTGGGTCATGGGTCAAAACGGGTTCGGGTCAAAGCGGGTCAATTAAAAAAAGGGTTGTTTGGTTCGGGTCGAAACAGGTTCGGGTCAAACGGGTTCGGGTTGGAACGGGTTCGGGTTGGAACGGGTTCGGGTCGGAACGGGTTCGGGTCGGGTCGGGTTGGTTAAAATTTTTTTTTTTTCAGCCCAAGATTGCAACCAGTGGTGGATTATTTGATTGTTCTTGGGAGATTACTGGAGAAGAAGCAGAGTTATTCAGGGAAAAACGGACTTGCTCGCAGGTTGAAGAAGATGTTTGTCGAACTTAACGAATATGATCACGCCCGTCACATTTCTAGAACCTTCAATTTAAAAGAAGCTCTTTAGTTTCTGCCTTGTCACACAACTGGTTAGTGATAAACATAGAGTTTTATAGTTTTTTGTTGATTTGCGTTTTAACTATGAGCACTGCAAATCTTTTGTAGTAATGAACTGATTCTTAATGTGCTAATTTTGCTATGGTATTTTCCTGTTATTATTGGTTTGTGATATGTGAAAGTACGAAAATACCCTTGGAATGTGTGATGGCCACTTACGTTGGCAAGAGCTGAGTACACGCAAGATGTATAAATATGTATTATGGTTGTAGAATAGAAACAGAGCTATACGATTTTGAGTTTAGTTTATACTTTATACTCTACCCGACTATCTGGTGAACTCTGAATCTGAATAGCTAACGAGCTTGTGTAACAATGATCACTACACTTGAATCTTGCGTTTATTCTTGACAGAGATTCTTGGTCGAAACGGTTCGCGTCGAAACGGTACTGGTCGAAACGGTACGGGTCGAAACAGTACGAATAGAAATGGTTCGCGTCGAAACAGTACTGGTCGAAACGGTACGGGTCGAAACGGTACTGGTCGAAACGGTACAGGTCGAAACGGTACGGGTCGAAACGGTTCGATTCGAAACGGTACGGGTCGAAACGGTTTGCGTCGAAACGGTTCGCGTCAAAACGGTTCGATTCGAAACGGTACTGGTCGAAACGGTACGGGTCGAAATGGTACGGGTCGAAACGGTTCACGTCGAAACGGTACGCGTCGAAACAGTTCACGTCGAAACGGTACACGTCGAAACGGTACAGGTCGAAACGGTTCACATCGAAACGGTACGCGTCGAAACGGTACGGGTCGAAACGGTACGAAACTCGTTCCGACCTGAAACTCGTCTCGTGCGGAAACTCTTGTCGGCCCAAAACCCGTTGCAATATGAAACCCGTCCCATGCAGAAACCTGTGTCGGCCCAAACCTACCCCGTTCCAATCCAAAACCTGTGTCGTGCCGAAACCCGTCTCAGCCCGAAACTCAATTTGAACTGAACCCATTCCGATCTGAAACCTGCCCCGTTTCTTTAAGACACTAACCTACATCGAATCATTTCTTTAATGTTGTCGACCCGCTTTGACCCGAAAATAACAAGATGGAATTTCAAGTGACCCATTATGACTCATTTAGTTAAAATATCTTACCCAAAGCAACCCATATAATTTTAAAAGCAAAACTGACCCATTTGGAAGGCTTTGGGTCAAGATTGCCCCCTTTATATAAAATTGAATAAATACACATCCTTGACTGGTTATATTTTCTGTTATACGAGATGCTAAAAGTGAAACTAAACTTCAAAACATCTCTCTGAATGCCTAAACTCAACTACAAAGAAAGTTAAGAATCTAGACCTAATTTTACATGTTTTCTTGGTTGGCATTTTGGAGATTTGAAACAGGTTCAAAACATTATAACCGATATTTTCTATCTAGTTGAAGTGGGCTTCATTCAAGCATTTCAACAAACACATTGTGTGCATGTTAAGTTATCACATTAACATGATACATACGAAGATTACATGGTACTTAACCACAGAATGCACAATGTAATCTAGTTATCTGAACAAAAGATTGCAAAAAAATAAAGCATTTAGAGTCTTCAGGAGTAGGGCATCAATTTGTTAAATCAGACCAAAAAGAGAACCAGGGGGTGGATTGGGTCCAATTGGCAAAGTAATTGGAGATTCAAAACGATGTTGTTATAGTCGACAGTAACAACCTTCAAGGTTTCTATTTTGCTGTTGTTTTAGCTGGCCATGCGGGTTTCTCTTCTATCAACTTTGTATTCTGCACACCAGGTGCTTGTGTTTATGTCTCACTCATCATGTCTTCATTTTGTGAAATATGTTTCACAACCACAGGAAGGAGCTTGTATAAGGAGTGTGTGAAGGCTCTACAAGAGGGGTAAATGGCCGTTTACTATCATTTCCATGGTTTACTCAGCCTATAAAACAAATAACAGTAGGCCCTTAATGTGCTAATATAATGTTTTAGCATCCATCTTGAAGGTTGTAGTATCCTATATTCAAGCAACAAGGCAAACTAGCGCTGGGAAGTTTGATAAATATGGAAACGAATCTCTATTACTCAATGAGCGTGCTAACTTCTGGAAGATTCTAAAAGTCTATACATCTGAGGGTTATTCCGGAGAAGCAATGAAGCCAAATCATAAATATCTTGTCCATCAACTGCTCAACATAATCCTTTGGACAATCAATGCAAAATTGTGTTGGAACATTTCACATGAACTATTGATTGGTTTTGTATGTACAGGTTTTCCCATGTTATTTAGGTTAATCCTGAATAATCTTTGGTTGTAATTTTATAGAACATGTCCCATTGACATGAAGGAAGCCGTCACGAGTGTTATACTTGCAGCTCCGTGATGTTCTAATATATCTGAAGCATAGTTACCTAAATCGCCAGGGAACCCACGATCCACGTATTGGATCGTGGTGTACCCAATCGGAATTCGTTTGCGTGCCGGAACGTCATGGTACGGCGAACCGAGTTGCGGTGGTACGGTGTTCCTATTTGCGGAGGTACGGCGATCCAAATTGATCTGGTTCAGCGAACCAAATAGACAATTTCGATGTTCCAAAACGCGTTCCATTGATTTGTAAAACGCAAACTGGAATGATGTATTAGGGTTCCGGTCAATGTCCAGGAAGAAGAAACAGCGGCTGCGTAGTTTTTATCTTTTTAGGGTTTAAATTAGTTTAGTTATTTCAACATTTAACCCCTATAGTTTTACTAGTTTACATTTAAACCCTAAACCTGTAGTTTTTTACATAAAAAGTGTAAAAGTAGTTTGTGTATTTAAACATTTCACCTCTCTATCTTCACTAGTTTACATTTGGTTCTTAAACTTATAAACTTATACATAAAAAGTATAAATTAACATTATATATATAACATTTAACCAAATTACATCATCAATTTCTACTCCTATTCAATTTCAAATTTTATTTTCAGCCTTCAATTTTTATGTTTGGTAATTTGAATTCTGGAATATTGGTAATTTCTGTTTTAATTTGTGTACGCCGAACCGGACTCTATGGTACACTGTACCGGTTCGTAACGAAATGAACCTACCTCCCTCCGTACCGAAAACGTCACCACTAGCGAACCGCGTACCCGAACCACGTACCCGTACCGGAGCGAACCGCGAATTAGGTAACTATTTCTGAAGTTTATGACGTTCGAAAACAGTTTACAACAAAATATGGAAAAGATCTCTATCAATCTGCTATTTGTTGTACTTTAGATGTTGTTTCGTTATTTGTTATATATTTCATAGCTATGTTTGACTTTGACTTTATTGACATTCTTTAAGGGAACTTTTATCATTTTAATACTCATAAACTTCTTTGGTTATCCAATTTGATTATTTGACTATGTTATGTATTACTAGTCCCTCGTATTTATATATCCCGACTTTGGTCATTACCGTACGTTTCTAAGCCTCGTTCGTAGAATAGTCTTTTAGATTATGTAACTTGTTAGATTATGGTATCGCATAGTATATCGAATAGCGTAGATTAGCGTAGCGAAACTGAATTAACCTGAAAATTCAAGTGTATACAATCGTATACAATGTATACGGTCGTATACAGCTTGAATATTCAAGCTATATATGATCGTATACCTCTTGAATGGTTAAAAAATTGGGTTAAAGATGTGTATTTAAAAATAAAATAATTAATGAATTTTTTTTAAATAGTCATTAGAGAGGCATTTAATTCAATCTAAATATTAATAAAAGACTACAAATAATGTCACATGTCATTCTCTCCTCTAACCTCATAATTATTAGATATGTTTTATTTTAAATTTAAATTAATTAATTATATATCTATTTAATAATTATTCATTCCCGATTTAATGGTGGATAAAACCCAAAATTTTCTAATGCTTAAAAAGAATGCAAATATTTTCTAAATGGATTCAACTTTCCTACGGATTGATGTCATAGCTATCATCTATTTATGAATAGGACATGATTTTTATTTGAAGAGATTAAAAACAAATAACAACTATTTGTCATCCTAAAAAATCTTAATTGTTTTATATAACTTGTTTTTGCCAAAAGTATTTTTGAAAATCTCATTCTAACGATTCCATTTAGTGTCATGTTGCCACACAGGGGCGGAGACAGCTTGTTAGCAGCCGTAGCACGTGCTACGGCTCAAAGTCGTGTTCGCAGTGTTAATTTTTTGTTTTTTTTTCGATTTTATATAAAGGATACCCCTAAAAAAATACGAGGATACCCCTATAAAGGATTTTATATGAATACACCGTAATTTTTTTTTTGGATACCCCTGGTGTTAAAGTCTAGCTCCGCCACTGTTGCCACAAGTACTTTTGAAAATCTTATTTTAATAAACGATTCCAGTTAGTGTCATGTGATATTTTCTCTATTAACATTATAATTTTTACTTAAATTTTTTAACATTTTTTCTAATTTATAATATTCAATACTAAAATTCCTGGTAAGTCAAATAATCAATATTATAATTTATGTAGATTTAAAATCTTTTATATAATATTGCTTTAATAAGAAGGTCACTATTAAATTTAATAATATTTTTAAATTATATATAAAAAGGTATATGTTAAGAAAAAATCAGTTTAAAAATCATCAATAAATGCTAACGTAGGAATAACCCACTTGTAGAGGCATAAGCCTCTAGAGGGGAGGTCTGGGCTAGGGAGAATAATTTAGGATCATTGGTGTGTAATAGAGTAGGAGTAAACTGTATCGTTATAAAAAAACCATTAATAAAGTATACTTATTCAGCCTCATTGTAATACGCGAGATCAAAGAAGACAGTTTTCTCGATGACGATAAATAAATTGAAGGACATTTGCTATTGAGAGTTGGTTTGTTTTTAAAACAACCAGTGTTTTCACATAGACTGTACATGGCTTTTTCCATAATCAAAAGTAGAGATAGACTTAAACTATTAATTATTAATAAAAATGATAATCTTTCGAGTAGGACATCTAATGTTGTCTATAAAGAAGTTATTCGAGATTTGCAAATGTAACATTAATTTGTAATTTTATATTGTAAATATTTTATAATGCATAACCCCGTGTACTACACGGGACTATAATAAAAAAACTAGTCGTTAAACGGCATATTCTTGATGCCCTCCACACTGTGGTCTAACTGTATCCCACAATTCTAAGGAATTAGACAATTTATATTGTTTATGGTTTATGGTTATTTACATTGTTTGTTATTAGGCATTATCAATAAGTAACTGTGCTAGGGGAAACCCAAATGCAACATGAACTTTTTTTCTTGGTAAGTTTATCTTTTTACCCTTTTACTATAGTTGTTTATATTTAGCATGTTAATCTCACCATCTTACATGTGAGTTTACAAGTAGGACACAAAATGGTTCAGAAAGGCTAATCCACCATAGTTTATTTCTAATCTAAAGTCTGGATGGTGAATTGATATTCATTATAAAGTTCTAATTATTTCCAGGAAGTACTGGATGCTGTTCATGTTATCAAAGAGAATCAAGAAAATGCTTTTGCAATGCCAGCAACAGTAATGTGACATTTGCTATTGTTGATAATGACAACCATGTTGAACCAGTTATTGATGAAGGTATATATGTGTGTGTATACTTTTTGTTCTAACGGGTCAAATGGGTAAATTTAAATGAGTTGAAAGACAC
The DNA here is from genome assembly GCA_030545235.1 of Helianthus tuberosus. Taxonomy (NCBI): domain Eukaryota; kingdom Viridiplantae; phylum Streptophyta; class Magnoliopsida; order Asterales; family Asteraceae; genus Helianthus; species Helianthus tuberosus. Next base: position 154,419,965 of record CM060416.1, on the reverse strand, counting down.
CAAAGTGTATTCAAAATACTCATAAATTGTTTTATTATAACAAATTAGATTGTTCTTGTAAAAAAATAGTTATTGTAATGATATTTGACACATTAATTATTACAAAAATTAGATTAAAAAAGAGCCAAAAAGTGTTTGCAATTTGCAGGTTGCATTTCACCGGTAATTGTTGTCAAGGAACCTGTTGTAGTTTCGACTGAAAAAAAAAGGATCTTCAAGTACCGGAATTGGAAAAAACGCTCCAGAGAAAAGGTTCAAGAAGCTGTGACAAACCCGTTGCATTTTTTATTGAAAAGGAGGATCTTAGGGACCCCAGTTGGACAAACAATCAATCGATCACACCCATTGTTGAAGAAGCTGATTCAGTTATGAGAGAAAAGGAGGATCTTGGTGCACACAAGTTGGAAAAAAATGCTTAAAACATCAAGTTATACAACAAAAAGTCAACAATGGCCATAATCATCTTGTTGATGATATAAGCACTTAAACAATTAAAGATAAAAGATAACATGAAAACCTATTTTCAAATTAACTTGTTTATATGTATATGTTTGTTTCAGTGCTCTCTACAGCTTTAAATTGACTGAAAAGTCAACTCATGGAAGTCAAATGCAGGAACATCTGACATTTATGACACTAGTGGGGATGTATGTTCTTGAGCCCGATGTATTTGCTTTCTTTTAGTGACATGAGCTGAAGATCTGGGTGAACACTAATATCTAATCTTATATGCATGCACACCACGTGTTTGATAAAAGTCCTATATGAGTTTTTGCCAAATAGACTTTCTCCGTATTTTGTCATATCTTTGGGTGCTTTAAATTTTGTTTCTGTACTTTAATCAGTTTCATGAGATCAAATTACTTGGTTTCACTTGGCATATGCAGCCAAGTAACAAGCTTAGTAACAGAGGTACAAGAAGAACGCAACCTATTGACTGACTTGATAACATAGGCAAGTGGATCTTCTAAACAATCCTGGATGGTTGACAAAGCTTGTACCTACACTAGTAAATTTGTACTTATTTTAAAACTATCTTATTATTGACTTTGTTTTTGCACTTCTGATGGATAGATATTCCCGAAGCTTGTTTATGTCAAGCACTAAACTCATGCAATTGGCATTTTTAAAACTTTATCTATTAATTTTTACCAAATTTTGCCAGAGAAGAATTTTTTGATACTAAGTTGATACGATCTTTCCTGCTGTTCAATCAGTTTCTGTGTATTTTTATGATTTGTCACAAGTCGAAGAACTAAGATAATAGTTTGAGTATGTTATTATCACTGTGTTCATACTGATTTACATATATTTTATAGGTGAGATGGACTATTAAAGTTACAAAACAGTTGAGATTACTCGCAAAAGATGAAAGATGAGAAGCTTGCCGAGACAACCTCGTATGATGTAACTCCACCATATGATGAGAAGCCTACTCGTTACGACTTGTATAAGGAACATAACGAATAAGCTTTCCTGTTTTCACGCATACTGCATGTTGGGGTATACGCACGCGGAAGCAACACACACTCACGAACAATCAACTGCAGAACTAGAAAATAAACGACACAAGAATTTACGTGGTTCGGTTGCCAACTGCAACCTACGTCCACGGGGCAACTAAGGTATTTCTTTCATTGGGTTGCACACCAATTACAATACAGATGAATCGTTTATATAGAGATTACACGAGAGTTTTTTGTCAAACAAAAATGGCTGCTGCCTACTTCTTTTGACAGGCCGCAAAGTATGGCTGCTGTCAAACATAGCTGCTGCCGACACCATTTTTCTGCAGCTATTTTGACTAACCACAAGAGGCTTCACACTCAACAATCTCCCACTTGAAGCCACGGAACAATCTTCACCTGTGCTTCAACTGTGCATCTGTATTTCTGTAATTCCTTCTTAGTTACCCCGGCCTTCTCTTCAAACCTGAAGGCTCGTTGAAGCTCCCACTGAGCGTCAACTCATCAGTCACAACCTGTGACTCGTTCTCTATCCCTTCCGGCTCCCACTGACACGAACTGCCGGACTCTGAGAAAACCTGAGAACTAACACTCTCCGAATAAAGTAGATAATCAACTGGAGAGACTTTAACCGCTGGAACACTGGTTCTCTTAACCCACTGTCTTCTGGTAACTCTGACTGAAGCACCACCTGTGCTCCCACTGCCACGAAAACCCCTGACTGGTTTCTCTGAACCTTTCCTAGCACGTTCAACCTGAATCTAACCAGTGGCTCTGGGTTTGCCTATCTACAAAACAAACCTTCTTCTGCCCACGAGATTCTGTGAACCAGACTTTGTTTTTCTTCTGAACTGGGACGGTCACTCCCTCAGATGGTAATGGTAATCTGACCATATACAGCGAACATTCCTCGTTCGCAAGTCTTACCTTTCCAAAGTCTTACTTTCAGATTCTGCAGTGCTTCACTGCTGTGGGTAGCGTGAAATGAAGCACCAGAATTCTTGACCCAAGAGTCTTCACTGCCTTCCACTGAGTCCCTATGCATCAAACCCAGACGCATTCTCAGAAGCAGAATTCAAATATTCATGACATCGACTCCAAAAGATGTCTGAACCTCCATGCAACCCACAAGTCAACTATGCCCAGCTCCCACTGTCACTGTTATCCCAACCCATGCCAAACGACACTCCATGAGCAAAACCTTCACTCGTACTACTCCTGCGAAAAACCTTCACCCAGTACCAGTACAAAAATCCACTCAAATGTCAAACAGCTGATCACCACTGAACAAGGAATACCATCCACTATTCCAGACCAGCTAACCGGCAAACGGTTATAACTACAATAGAGCTTTCAAGGAAATCAAGCGGCACCAAGGATTCTATGACCGTGCACACGATCAGTTAACTCAAACCCTAACCCTAACCGAAAGATCTTTTCCACAAGCAATAGTTCCATGACTTGCAATTGACCTTCTTTTCACTCGTGTCGACATCAACAACCCTGTTGATTCCATTTTCTCCATGTTCTCCTTGATCACCTCGTCCGCAAAAAAAACTTATATCCTTGACCCAAAATAATATTTGGCTACTGCCAAAAATTCATATATTTCGGTCAAACTGGAAACCTTGGTCAAAAGTAGCAAAAGAGTAGGCTTCACACCTGCCTCCTTTTCTTTTTTTTTTTTAATCCAAAAAATTAGTCAAAAAAAAGGTTCCCAAAGAATCTCCTTTTTTTTTTCTTCTCGTGACCAAAAAAAACTTTTACTATTCTCTTTTGCTTTTTCTTTTGTCTCCACCAACGATTTTATAATTTCTTTTCTCATGAACACTTTTCTGCCACTACTTCTACTTCTCCCTTTTTTTTTTCTTTCTTTCTTTTTCTCAAGAATTCCCTTGCCATCTCAAAACACAAGCAACCAAAAAAAATAAACCTTTCTTTGATCTCTGCTCGACGAACGACAAAAAAAACTGGGGTGACGGCGACTGCGACGGCTACTGCTGCCGACGGTCGGAGAAACAGCGGCGGTGGTTCTGGCGGCGGCGGCTTCGGAATCACGGATGTGATTCACCTGAGCGGCGGCGGTCACAGGTCAGTATCTTCTCTTCCCTGTACACCTCCTTCTCCTGCCTCTCTGCTGATTGTTCTGGTCCACTCAGATCTTCGATACCATTACCGGCCACCTGCCGGAGAAACGAACTGATCTCTTAGAACCACTGTGTGTAATCGAGCCGTAGCTCTGATACCAGTTGTTGGGGTATACGCACGCGGAAGCAACACACACTCACGAACAATCAACTGCAGAACTAGAAAATAAACGACACAAGAATTTACGTGGTTCGGTTGCCAACTGCAACCTACGTCCACGGGGCAACTAAGGTATTTCTTTCATTGGGTTGCACACCAATTACAATACAGATGAATCGTTTATATAGAGATTACACGAGAGTTTTTTGTCAAACAAAAATGGCTGCTGCCTACTTCTTTTGACAGGCCGCAAAGTATGGCTGCTGTCAAACATAGCTGCTGCCGACACCATTTTTCTGCAGCTATTTTGACTAACCACAAGAGGCTTCACACTCAACACTGCAAAGAGCTGTCCAGATGTATATGAATCGTGCAAGTAACATTACACATTCACTTTTTTGCAGCCTTTGACAGGTCGCATATAACTTCTTTGTGTAACTTCTTTGCTGACAGGTATGTTAATCTAATTGGGCTGGATGAGGTCTTCAAAGATGGTGAGGTATGTTTATGAGAAAGAATACATATGCCCCTTCTTAAAAGGTGATTCTTAAATCTATAACTATTAAGATTATGCTACTACACTAGGGTTGCCTGGGTTAAGATTTTGGAATGAAGCTTATCCACTTCGTGCCATTCATTAATATGTTGTGTTACTTATACCTCCATTCTTCTCCATGCCTTTTAAGGAAATAGAAAAATGATTTATACAGAAAAAAGGACTGAAGTTTGTTTATCTCTAGTGTAGGATGGGATGAGTAAATTTGACGAGTCCTTAGGCTTCTGAAGTTTGGATTATTCTGTTCGGTTCCTAACCTTAGCTGAGTTGCTTATTCGGGTTTTGGTTTGCTTATCAGCTCCACAAATCTTGCTTATCCAATCGAGTAAAACAAATAATAACCGGTTTAATCGTTTGAGTTGAATTCGGTTCTGTTAGACACATTTCTAGTTCCGATTGGTTCCGTTATTGGTTAGGCCCGAAAGTTTCTAAACCCAATAAACCGATATACGAACCAATGAACATCCCGAGATATAGTGGGAGAGAGAGATAAGGCACTAGGCACTCATTTTGACTTGAATCCAAAAAATATTTTATTTATTAGATAAAAAGGTTATATGATTCGGGTGGCAGAGGAAGTAAGTCATTGAATCCAGGGTTAACTTAGGCTAAAAATATGTTTTTCGAAGCTAGGGAAAAAATACAAGTGTTGACTTTGCGGGCAATGTTGACCAAAACATCAACGGAAGTCACACTCAGCTTGTTGGTCAAATGTTGATGCCATATAGGGATGACAATTCTAATAAACACTGGGCTTGTAAATATCGGATTAAGTGGATTTTTTTCTACTGGACCATGTTTAAGGCCAAAGTGTACGGTTATTTTGGTAGTGTTGTTGACTTTTTGCATCAGTTGACTCCAGATTAAACATACGCCACTATAGTTGTTGACGTTCTGCACGAATCAACATAGTACTATAGTTCTTAATTTTATTCAGACCTATATTCCAACCTTGACTTTCATTAACTTCAAAAAGTGGTCTCAACATTAATCTGGTAGTAAAACGATTTGACCGGCACATAAGTAATTCCAATTTATCAAGCAAATAGAACATGGAATTCTCAGGCTGCAATTTTCATTTGCCCTAAAGTTGGTAAAACACATTTCCATTACCTCGCCATTTCTAATATTTTGCTGTCAAAATTTTGATTTCACATTGCATGAACCACTTATATAGAGTAGCATCAGAGACTCTAGTAACATCACACAGTGTTGACTATTTCTGTTGACTTTTCTATATTAAAAATCATACAACAGCAACCAAATATCCAAACTACTGTAATCCTTACATAAAAGGATTGACTTCTCCATAGATCATCACAAATGTCAACTCTTATTCATCTTTTGACAGACATCACATCAGCCCTTATTTGACTATCATTGACTTTTACTAATTGACCAACAATTCATTGTCCAATACCTATTGATCAGACCTTTGGCTTTCTAGTGAAACACCAGATACAAACCACAATCAATAGAAAGTTTCTTTGCTCAATTGTAAACCAGATACAAGCCACCAGCTAAGAAATAAGAACTGAGATTATTCAAGGGCTGCTAATATCTGGTATGAAGATTGGTAGTACAATGGATATGTGGATTCTGGAACTGGAAGCATAGAAATGGAAAGGTCAATTGTTCGGTCTTGCATATTGAAGCTAAAGTCAAACTGGGGACTCATATGTGCATAGTAGAACAACTGGGGATGCATACGTGCATAGTAGAACAACTGGCAGTAACAGTGTTAGTAACACTGATTAAAAGGTCAATGTTGACTTTGACCAAAAAGTCAACACGAACTTTGACCGAAAAGTCAACACAACTCTAAATGGCGTTGTCATGCAAACTACAAGGTTTCAAGTCTTTTATTTGGTAATTAGCATTGAGGACTTGTAGTTTCATTTGTATGCTTATATAAATTGCTATGTATTTTGTGGTTTGTTTTCTGAGTTGGGTGTATATATTGGCCCAATATGGGAATTGTTTTGAGCTGGATAATCCATTTGGATAATTCAAGGGCTGGCTAGTCAATTATGAGGGATTCAGGATTGGCTTGTGGCCCAAAATTTTGTATTTTACATTTTCTTATTAAGAAAACTTTATCGGGGTATCGTCCCATCTAACTAAAAAATTGTCCTAACTTTTCATAATGGCGTTAATCCTGAGCTCTATCTCTATTTGCCAGAAAAAGAATCCATGCGTTTTATATATAACAATATTTAACTTTTTTTTTTCAACACAAGAATCTAAGTTAACCACGAAATCGACATGCAATCCGTTCTAGTAAGGAACCACAATATATTAATAATCAAAACAAAAATAAACCATGCCAAAATGGGTATCATCAATAGGCATAAAGAAAAGGAAGTACGTGCCAATTAAACACAAGTGTCCCGAGAAAAAAAAAAAACATTAGGGCTTGGCAACCCACCAAACACAAATATTAGATAACAAGAGAGCTTTGTACAGTGAGCACATGTTAGGGCTTGGCAACCACCAAAAAAAAACATGAGCACATGTTAAAACAGGATCACCAGTGGCGGAACTAGAAGAAAAGTTTAGGGGTATCCCAGTTTTTTTACCATACATTCATACAATAATAAAAAAAACCTGATAATAAATAAAGTTTAAAAAATACCCAGGGCTGCCTTTGAGAATTCGGATTCCCTAGAGGGCCCGGTGCAAGTAGAAAACATAAGCCCCTAAATACATGCTTATTTATAAAAAAAAAAAAAAAAAAAAAAAAAAAAAAAAAAAAACTAGTAATAAGACGATTTTATGAGCCTTGAATATGAAAAAAAAAACTAAATAATATGTATTTATACTACTTTTTTGGGGTTTTAAATTTAACTAGTGGTGTATTGCTCATAGCATGTATCGTGATAAAAAGACCACCTTTAATAAAATTAGATAAAATTTTGACCATTAACCAAAGACCACCTTTAAAAAAATGATCTCTAGATCAAGTGGTGGAGGGCTTACATTTCTCTTGAGAGATGCAAGTTCGACTCCCACTTGGTGCAGAGTGAGGCACTGGTGGGCAATGATAGGAGACCCAGGGAAACCTGGGTTGGATCCTTGAGCCAAACGAGTTTTACCGGTAATTTCACCGTCGTGCCTACGGGCGGGTGGGTTACTGGGCTTTCCCCGGAGTTGGTGGTGGACTCGGGTTACTCTCGGAGTACTCCGTTTGTCCAGTGGGTGCCCCTAGAGTGCTTGGGATTGACTTTGTTGGGCGTTAAAAAAAAATAGATAAAATTTTGACCATTTCTAGATAACCAAAAAGGTGGTTTAAAAAACACCTTTGAAAAATCACCCTATAAAGCTATATTTTGACTATTTTATATATTTAATAATTAATAATATGGAAAATATAAAAACCTAACTTTTTATATAATTTTAAAATAAACTAATAAAATTACAAGATAAAAAAAAGGTAATAACAATCAAACTTTATATTATATATTTACTAATTTAATAATATGATTAAATATAATAACTATTTATATTGCTTAAAATAGACTAATATCGAACACCAAAATGAAAAATAGATAAGAGTAATACCAATCAATTTATATATTCTATATGTAATAATATGACAAAATATAAGAACATAACTTTTTCATTCAATTACTTAAAATAAACTATTAAATAATCGGTTGAGCTAAAAAAAAACAAATATAAATATAACCTAAAAGAACAAATAAATTAATAAAATATCAATTGCTCTCTATTTTCCTTTGTGAACCGTACAACCAACAAACATAAAAAAAGTATTACTTTAATATAAATTTAATACTTACAGCGGGACTTGTGCCGTGTGCTTCCTTTTAATTAGGCTAAAGGGTATGGGGGCCGGCTTAGGCCCGGCCTGGCCCGGCGCCGGTCCCCACACCGCCCCCCTCATGCCCGGCTCGTCCTAACCGTCTGCTCATGGACAATCTCGCTGTGCCTCCTTCTCTCACATATACCTATACATACATACATATATATACATAAAGGGGCTCATCTCCCACCCCCTTGGTCCATCCTCTTTAGGTCCCTTCTCACTCCCGGTGATGTGGCGAGTGACATGGCGGCCCATCCTCCCCTCCCCATACCCTCCAGTCTTAGAAGGGCTCAACACTATCATTATTTAAATATTTTTTCAAGTCATCTTCTTCCTTTTTGAAACTCATTACTCATAACCAGAAAACTGAAACAAAGATAGCCGCTTACCTGAGAATTCTACTATCGGTTCTTGACATCTTTCATCCACACATGCATTTAGGGGTATCCTAATATATGCCGAGGGGTATCCCATACATAAAACGGAGAAAAAAAAAGAAAGAATATTGTACTTCGCCATGAAAGTTGAGTATCCCGGGCTACCCCTTGACAAAGCGTAGATCCGCCCCTGAGGATCACAGTGAATGAGAGAAGAAGTGCAGTGAAGAACTTTATTATAACTAGCTATCTAAGAATAGCTCGACTGAACAGTGAAAAACTTGCCTGCCTCAGAGTAGACAACCCAATTTTCTTTATGAAAGCCAATAACTCTTGTTTTTTACACACTAGGCGGTCAAAGTCGTTTTTAACCCGAACGTACCAGTAAAAAATGCTCAAAATCGTTTTGAACCCGAACTTACCATTTACCAGTAAAAAATGCTCAAAATCGTTTCGAACCTGAATGGTAGTGGTAGAAAATACCGATCAACAATCCGACTGAACCCGAATCGGTTTTGACTTATTGTTGACCAACCCAAACCGGTTTAGCGTTACGAACCAATTTGTGATTCTCTACCTAAAAGACTTGTAGATGAGCTAATTGAGTAGAATAGGAGGATTACTTGCAATTTCAACTCATTTTACAAGCTAAAGACTAAAAGGGTAGTTTCAAATTCTTTTCCACTATCGGCCATAAAATATAAAAAATTAGCTAACAAGAGAACAAGCCAAATGCTTGTGGTTTTACTTCCTCAATTTTATCGGCCATATTTTTATAATCAGATATGGTGGTTTTACTTCCTCAATTTTTACATTTTACCAACTAAATATCCTGGTCCATAACAATAATAACCTAGCAGGTCAACTGAAGTTAACGGTAAAAATAAATTAGAAGTCAAATGCTTGTGGTCAGTGGTCAAGTTTATGGGAGTTTTTTTTTTTTTAACGGCAAATCACTTTATATAGCAAGAAACTGGGAGAAAACAAAACAACACGGAAATTCCAAAACGAAACAAACTACTCGTACAACATATCTAGAATGGCAAATGAATTCCAATTCTCCCAACTCGGAACCTTTAGATTGGATCTGTTTTTCAAGTTAATGGGTCAAAGTTTGCTATGAATATGGTAAAGGGAGGAGCATGTTAATTAGTTATCTGAAAGTAAAATATGGACAAGGGATGAAGCACCTGATCATGGCAGTTAATGTAGAACATATCTGGAATTTTGATGGTCTGGATTTAGTCAGAGCGTCTAAAAGGTGGGCCACAGTCAACTAGAAGTCAATGCAGGAAAACAGTCCAAAACAACATGAATTATACACTCCAAAACAACATAACTATTTGACATGTTTGTCATTAAATTGAATAAATTGTATATTTTCAACAGTATGTGAACAAGTAGATAAATCCACAAACCCCATACCTCAAACAGAAGCATATGTGAACGTATAAAATTGAATTAATACACATCATTGACTGGTTATATTTTCTATCATACGAAATGCTAAAAGTGAAACTAAACTTCAAAACATCTCTGAATGCCTAAATCTCAACTACAAGAAAACTTGCTTATCAGACTGTGATCAAATGAAAGAGATAATAATTTAAAAGGTGAAAACTGAAAAACTATAGATTTGCACATAATATAAATGTCACAAGCGAGAAGAACTAGAATGTAACAGAGTATTCACAAATACAAACATAAAGAAACAAAGTTCAAAAATATATATAATATACTAGGTTATCACCCGTGGTACCCACGGGTTGTTTTATTTAATTAGTTATTAATCATGCATATTTTTTATGTGTCAGGACAAGCTATTGTTAATAAACTTAGAAATATAACAATACACATTTTGAAAAGAGAAAGAGAAAGTGAAACAAAAAACAGATAGAGATGAGGATGCACCTTTCTCCCAACAATGTATGTAGTGGGAGATTTTTTGCTAGCATCATATCCTACTAAAGTATATAACAATTTACGTGTCTGTTTCTCCACCTGAACGACATTGAAACAATGATTCATGTCAATAACTAAAATATCAAAAAAAAAAAAAAAGGAAAATCTATGCAATAGTGAGTCAAAAAATGGAAACTTTATATAAACTTTAACCACTGCTGCAATTTTTCAAGTGTCCAAGATCATCAGAACTAACGCTCTTAACTATTTATAACTGGTTTCTTAAGGACAAAAAGTGTTTGCGAGTTATACTGAGTCAAGTTGTTCCTGTGCTAAAGTGGCTCGTTTTCACCCAATACTCTACAAACTTCATTAATTTCATATACATTGACCCCAAAATCAAAATTCATTTTAACATGAAATGTGATGCAAAGCAAAAGGTACATCACTCTGATTTGAAACCACAACCAGTTCATTCACACCTTTTACTATCAATCAACTTATGTACTTGAAAGAGGGGGAACTAAATTCAGTATATCCAACACATATATACCCTAGATCAAAAGGGAACCATTAACTCCAAAATAGTGGATTCAACACCCAATCAACACTTGGATCAAAATTCAATTCCTGTATATAACAACTGTAAAAGAGGATGAGGAGAATTAGATAGGACAAAGAAAAGAGGATGAATCAGATGCATTTAAAAGAGGATAAGGAAAATTATAGATATAGATTAATCAATTTACAATATCAAACCATCATAAACATTTAACAAAAAGTTTAAGCTACTTTCAACCAGTTTGACCTGTATCCTTTTTCAGGTAAGTATTTAAATTTGACCCGTTGTAGAAATATAAAAGAGCAAGCAACATACCACTTTTGGCTCGGGTAGGCAGAAGTGGCCGCCTTACACAATGCCTAGCTTGAAAAAAGTAGAACCAAAAGAAAAAGTCTTGGTACTTAGCAGTCATACTAAAGCAAAATTGTGAACAAAAATAAACTGTATTTACCTCCCCGTTAGCACCTGCTGTCATATCCATGAAACTCGAGTCTTTTAACATATACAAGTTTATAAAAATCAAGTAAAACAAAGTATTAAATATCTAACAATAATGACAATAGTAAATTATATACTAATGATATATGTTTAAACCAAATGGCATTCAAATTACAAAACATATATCCAATTATTCTAATAGGTGTAGCATTGTAATTAAATATAAATAATCAATGAAATTTTATTACTTTAAAAACACACACAAAATAAATAACAAAGATGAACTAATGCATTGCAAAACTAACCCAGAAGCCATGTCTCTGAAATCAATGTGTCGCTTCAATATCACATCTTTTAGGTCTTTGAGAGACTTATACCTGCATTCATAACAAATAATAACCAAAATGCTAAAAAACAAACAAACAATGGAGCGTTAAGGAGATTACATTTAGGTCATGCCATACATTCTCATCATTATCATTACAATATATAAACAAAGCAAGTACAAACATGTATGGTTCATATTAAACTCACCTTCAGGTTATGCTCACCTCCATCAACAACAATCTTGTCATGTCAAGGAGCCTCATAAACATCACAAAACTCATCACCGCTAGCGCAAATCATATAAAATTCACCAAATCTGATATGACTAAGTTCAAAGACATCACAAAATTCATCACCCTTTGAGAAAATCACATAAAACTAAATCTCTATTATCATCGGTAACAACAGTTTCTAATAATATAAATTAACAACACAACAATTAGATGTGAATAATACAGCATCGTAGCTAAAAAAAATGCACAAATCTGATGCGATTAAGTTCATAAACATCACAAAACTCATCACCGCTAGCGCAAATCATATAAAATTCACCAAATCTGATGCAATTGAGTTCAAAACGTCACAAAACGCATCACCGATAAAGCAAATCATATGAAATTTATCATATCTCATGCGATTAAGTTCTTCAAGAACACCAAAATTATCATCGTTTGTAATGAGATCAATAGATTTGAGATGAAAGAAATCTTACGTGAACAACAGGATGAAGAGGTGGTCTGCGGCAAGTCAGCGTTTGGATTGTGTGGAAACCCTAGAGAAAATATCTTATATGTGGAACACAAGAATGCAATAATTTTCCCAAATAGATCGAAATCAGTCACCAGAAAATCGAACCTCCAAACAGCTGTTAGATTGTGATGAAGGTGAAGAGTAGAAAAAAAGTACATATTTGATGTTGAAGAAGACATTTTACAGTCGACTGAGAATAAATGAGAGACCAAGATAGAGAAACGGCTGAAAAATTTGGGGGAAATGATTAGGGATGCGTGGATAGGCTGAATGATAAACACGGTAGCAAATAAAAGGAGGGGTTGACTCTTGAATGAATGTAGAGGGGACAGGTGTCCCAACCTTTGTTCCTTTATTACATACTAGTTGTAACACCCGTGTGAATACACGGGTATGTTTAATAACGATCCAAATCAAATACTAAAAAACAGATTATAATATATCATTTAAATTATTTGCATTTAGTTACATATCTTTATAAAACAATTTTAAAGACAGTTTGTTTTAGCGTACATGTTTGATATAGAAATAAGGTAAGTAATTGATAATATTTTGTGTAAAATGAAAGCATGACCTAATTTTATGTTGTATAATAACTTCTTATATATGACCTTAATTTTTTTTTACACATAAAATGAAAGCATGACCTAATTTTTTTGACACAAAAGTTTAAACACAAGAGAAGCATAACGAACCCACAAAAGTTTTTATTGATGGAGATAATGTTGAGTTATGTATCAGTGATGATAGGTCGGGAAGAAATCTTTTTGCACAAATTAAAAAATAAAAATCACTCGTTTGCTCCCAACCATGCATCCACATTATTTTCCACCCATTCATCCCTAACTACATCAAAGAGATCTATAAGTTACTCTTTGTTTTCACTCCTTTCTTTCATCACAAAATGAAGATCTTGTGTTTAAAAACTCACCCCTTTTTGCAGCTTGTCCTCAACAGCGGTGGCACCAAGAAGTATCAAGTCTTTTGCACAAGTCTTTCTATCTATAAAAGTAAACCCTTATCCGATGACAAAAAAAATAAAAAATAAATAAAGAACATATTTATGATCTTCTTTCTTTGGAATCCCTCTAAAACAATATACTTGATTATTGTATTGTGCTACAACAATAAAAAGTAAAGCTAGGGTTTATAATTATGTGATCAATACAGACTGATTATATCAATACATACTGATTATATCTTTATGTGCTACAAAACATCATTATTTAGGATCAATACAGACTGATTATATCTTTATGTAAACCAACCTATAGATAGTATAACATATAAACCACCTGCAAATCTCATATCATAAAATGATCTCCACACTCGATCTAAACATCAAAATTTACAATGGGAATTCTTTCTGAAGAACATCAAGATTTCGCGAATCACAAGCCGCCATCATATCCTCCCTCGAAGCACAGCTGCAAACAAAGTTATTTTTAGGTATAACAAAGGAATCCATATTTATTAGCAGTTAAAGTTTCGATTTACAAGTGTAACTTATAATTCACCTTAACGAAATTCTTAAATATTGCCATGCGTTATCTGCCTTTGGATTCATTGCTAGCGCACGAACATAGTAACGAATTGAGTCCTCATACAAACCCTGTAACATTAAATTGTTTTAAATATTAAATTCATTCCCTATCATTGAGTAATTGGCAAACTGAGCGCGGCAGAAACAAATTTTACAACAAATTGTTGTACGTTTTTTCGCTTCTCATGAAACTTTAAACTTCACCTAGCAAGCATAAAAATAGAAAGAAAGATGACCTGATTTGCGTAACTAATGCCCATGTTTGCCCACGCGCAAACATAATTGGGCTTTAAATCCAATGCCTACATAACAACAATTAAATCAGAAATTATTTGGCATACATATAATAAGATACCATATAACACCAGTTTATCATTTTTGTGGCCACACTTCTATTATATGCAATATCAAAATGATTTTGTTATGGCAAATTGGATTTAAATAATCGAATTCATCCCTAACTACATCAAAGAGATCTATAAGTTCCTCTTTGTTTTCACTCCATTCTTTCATCACAACTGGTAAAATGTCAAACCAGTTCTCCAATATTCCTTCAACTATGAGCCCATTTGCCACCTTACACATTAACATTAACAATAACAATAATGTTTCAACTATGTCACAAGTTAACAAAAATAAAAGTTTATGAATTATTATTTATATGCGCACCAAAGACGTTCGCAATGAAGGGTTCTTAATCTCCAATGTCACAAGTTAACAAAAATAAAAGTTTATGAATTATTATTTATATGCGCACCAAAGACGTTCGCAATGAAGGGTTCTTAATCTCCAGAAGCAATCTCACAATTAGCAGGGTCTCATATCCAGTTTCCACAACCGGCCGCAACTGCCACAATATGAGTACATACATCATCCGCACACAAAATACAATGTGAGTGTGAAAATGAAACAGTACCTTAACACAGGAGATGGCGGTTTCTCCGACACTATCGCAAAGAACTCCATCGAAGTCCAATGCGTAGAGATCCCCCCATATCTTAATCTTATCTCTCTGTTATTACGCATCTAGCTGGTTTCGAGGTTACATAGGAGCGGTTTACGTAGAGACGTTTGTCTCGCCGTTTGCAGTGGCTTAGCTTAATCCTCACGTTTACCATATGAATTTTGCGGGCATGTTTTGCTATATTCTTACTGTTTTGTTGCTTTGCAAACCTGAGTATGTATGTGGACTATTTTTCTTTTGCTGGCACATGTTAACATGATTTACTTAAGTTGTTTTACTAATTTCCCTTGCGTGCTTCCATAGGTTTCTATATGTTAAAAAAACAAATAAATATAATACCTCCTCAAAAGGATGAGAACCTGGATTTGCTTGCAAATCTTGCTGTAATTTCTGTAACAACAAATAAATATAATATAAAAACATAAAAAAAAACTATTCATTCAACTAAATTTACAACTTCTTTAGCAATCTATACATATATATTAATCAAGCTTAATCAAATTTAGGTTTTTTAAACTTACCTGAGCCAGAGACACAATTTCACCACGAATAGCATACTCACATTTCAAAACCTAAAAATCAAAAAAAAAAAAAACAAAAACAAAAAAACAAAAACAAAAACAAAAAAACATCAACACACAAATCATCCATACAATCATTCGTTTAAATCAACTTATTATTATATCAACTGTATCAATCCAATCTGATTTCACATCTTATCAAATCACCGATCAAAACATCAAAATTGAAATCAACATATGAACATAATGTGTCGATGAAATCAACATACCTAGGCGTTACCCTGTAGTCCTTGCCAAGTTTATTTGACTGCAAATCCCTTAAAAATGCAAAGATCCAAGAGAATAACATTATTTCAAGGGGAAAACTTACATTTACACAGATGAAGATTCATAACAAATTAACAATTATCGGGAATTTATAGCAAAACCTAATTTATTTAACTGCAAATCACTAAAAATGCAATGATCCAACACAATGACATAAATGCAAGTGGAAAACTGCAATTTACAGAAAAACCTAATTTATTCACAATAGAGACAAATTAGACATCACAGCTTTAAAGCTTTAAAGCTGAGCAATTAAATAAATACAATTCTACTTTTCTAATACAATTTAAAATATGAAACTCATAATAATGATAAATCAAGTGCGTCTGATGAAGCAAAAGGTTCGTACCCTATCTGGGAGCTTGTTAACGGATAAAAGTGTTGATTACTGTCGCATCTCATCATGTAACCCCTGCATAATCACAATCAACCACAATTAATCATGATTACGCCCTAATTCGATGCACAAACACCAAAAAAATGCTAAAAATCAAATAAATTCAAACCTGATGATACTTATTAATACTGTGGAACTTCATCGATCTTGAATCAATGAAAGCAGCCATATGTCGCTGATGATGATTGATGAAATTGTGAAATCAAATTTGCAGAAGAAAGGGGAAAGTTGGAATAACTTGGAGACGAAGAGTTATGTTTAGGGTGAAGTAGAAAGGGATAGATAGAGCAGAGTGAATTAGGTTGAATTAGGGTTGATCTCTGAATCATTGGACCTTTGATCTCTGAATTCATCTTCTTGTTCTCCGTAAGAGTGAATTAGGGTTTTTGATTGACGCCCCTTTTTTCTTTTCCTCATGACTATATTTGAGAGAGAGATGCATGTTTGAAATTAGAGCTTGAATTTTGAAAATGAAGTCACTGTATTTGAGAGAGAGAGAGAGAGAGACATATTTAAATTTTGAAAATGGAGCCAAAACTATATTTGAAGTTTTTTATAATAGATAGATTTAATTATATATTTATATATCCGAATTATGACATCACCTTGGACTATGTGGTATACCTGAGAGCTTGACACGTAGGCAATTCTAGGTCATCATCTAAGCTCCCTTAATAGATAGTATAGATAGAGATTTGACAAAACTTAAGTGAAAAAAATATCATGTCCCTTCAACTATTTTGGGCTTATATTTAACCCACTTACTAGTGGAGCAGCCCACTTATGAAATGGATTAATCCCATCAATTATTTTGGGCTTATATATTTAGGGTTAAGTTCCCGTAAAAATAAAATAAACGTATGAAACGTACGAATTGAAAGAAAAGTAAAAAAAGTGGCGGTGGCATTTTGGTAATTATCAGCAACTTCAAAATTACTCTAGTAGAGTAATTTTGAGCTTCTGTAGAGTAATTTTGTAAATGTTCATGTAGAGTAATTTTGGTCGTGTAGGGTAATTATCAAAATTACACTAACCCCCCCCCCCCCCCCCCCCAACTAAAAACTAAACCATAAAGCTAAACCCCATAACTAAATGCTAACAAAATTACTCTACAGAAGTCAAAATTACTCTACTAGAGTAATTTGATAATTACCTTACATTTCCCAAAATTACTCTATAGATGCTCAAAATTACTCTACTAGAGTAATTTTGAAGTTGCTGATAATTACCAGATTGCCACCGCCACTTTTTGCTTTTTTGAAGTTGCTGATAATTACCAGATTGCCACCGCCACTGACTTTTCTTTCAATTCGTACGTTTCGTACGTTAATTTTATTTTTATTTGATCCTTTACCTATATATTTAACCCACTTATTCTCAAAAACATATATTCCATCCATATAGTCCCTGTTGATTTTACTAATGCCATTACAAAATTCTAATTTGATATAATCAAACTCAAGCCTAGACCCACCACAGATCTT
The DNA here is from genome assembly GCA_030545235.1 of Helianthus tuberosus. Lineage (NCBI taxonomy): Eukaryota > Viridiplantae > Streptophyta > Magnoliopsida > Asterales > Asteraceae > Helianthus > Helianthus tuberosus. The sequence continues at coordinate 154,402,278 of CM060416.1, read as the reverse complement.
GGTCTTATTTGCAATCCAATTATCAACGTTGAGTTTTGAAACCATATATATTCTAGAACAGAATTACTGAAAGTCAACTTTATGGTATATCTCTTTACATTTGACTTTTCGAGGGCGAACTCCAACCGACCTGGTTGATACCATTCTGATTATTTCCATTGTTGTTGATGCCATGTGCTCAAAAAGTTGTACCTCTGTTGAAATTTGTTCTCTTTCATGTTTGGCTTGTTATTTTGTGTCATAAATGTTGTATAGCCTTTGATTATCATCAAACAAGCATCTTTTCATTAGAAATTGAGCAAGTTTTCAATCTTTATTTTCATTCCCGTATTAAGATCTGCAATCACCCGTAGGTATCTTGAAATTTACCGTCCATCTCAGTATCTAAATACTCTTGTAGCCTTTGACTATTTGTAAATAGAATCCAAAATATCTCAGAGAAAAAAAAGCACCCTTTTGAATGCCACCAAAATGCTCTAACCATGTTTGACTTTTGTATGACACATTTTGACCATCCATAAGAACACCTTTGAAACTTTGACTGTCTTCCAACTTTGACTATGCAGGCATTCACTTAGATGCTGACCCATATCATCGTGATTCAAATTTCAAATACTGAAAAACGGCACATTATTGATGAACTCATGCAACCTCCTTTTTCTGCACAATTGCAGCAATTCCTTTAATTCTGGCAACAACTAGCTGACACATTAAAAAGACTTTTCTAGATCCAGTTAATGCATAACCAATTAACCATTAACACCCAATCTTAGGCATCAATTACTTCAAGCAATGTGCTTTAATATTTGGTTCCCATGACCTGAGGATGCAAACTACGAAAGGAAAAAACCATGGTAACATGAGGTTAATAATAATTATGCACAAACGATATTGTTAACTTAGATGAATATTGGATTTTGCTTTGGGTTCAAGAAATAACTGACCCATGTTCCAGAGCATCTTAAACAGGACCAGCATTCATGATGAACATCTGCCAAAGTGTCTTCTGAGTTCATGTTCCACAGTAAAATTGAAATCCAGTGGAGAAGAATGCTGTATTTTAATCTAAGTAGCACTGGAACGGGTACGGGATCGGGGTACGGGGACGATACTGGAACGAGGAACGGCAAAACTCAAATTTTCAAGATACGGGTACGGCAATAAAAAATATAAAAAAAATAAAAATATATTAAACAAATACCAAAAATACTACATCTTCCAAAGGTAATCAATTATCAATAATCAAATCATTTTCAAATTCCGGTTCATCTAGTGAGAGATCGGCAATCGATAGAGAATTAGAGATGATGAGACTTGAGAGTTTAGAGATTAGAGATTAGAGAAGCCGAATATGATAGGTCTATTTATTTAATGGCCGGTTGTGGAATTTGAAAGGGTTAAAACCCTAAAATTAAATGGAAACGGGCTGGATACTTCTACCAGATACGTCCCCGACATTGGAAACGTTTAGGAAACGTCCCCGACGAGTACCCATGGTGTTTCCGTCCCCGACAAGTACCCGATACGGGTACGGCCACATAAATGGAGTCCCCGTGCTACATAGATTTTAATAAATCCCAGCAGCCGGAACTATTTTGATAAAATCCGGGCCAAACCGACCATACAAACCCATAACCCCTTCTTTTTCAAGAATGGACAAAAGTGCATGAAGCATATTATCATAGTCCAGCCCGTTTACAACTCCTGCTTGCATATGTTTTTTACCACAGACCACATCAAGCGGGAAAGTGGCACTACTTGAAATTGCTCTACCTGCTGAACCGATTAACAAAGTTGTAATATTGCCAACTTTATCTTTTTTACGCCTTCCGAAATGTATCGTATGCCAAATAGTTTGTAGCAGCATACAGAAGACCTAAAATAAACTTGGTGTGAGTCCTAGTAGAATTCTGCATGCCCCTCTTCCTTTACAATCTTTGAAAAAGCGTCTACAGGTTTTATCATAATGGTCATAAGCCCCTTACATTATGGTTGGTTGTGATTACAAAAACACAAGGTGACAAGATAGGCGAGTCAGGACATTTACAATAAAAAGCGCTTTTTGTATAGTTATTAGGGCAATTAAGATTTAAGGTTTAAAAAGTTTACTCATGAAAAAATAATATTGCGGGACTTATGTGCTAATTAAGCAAAAGTCTATAGGTTTTATCATAATGGTCATAAGCCCCTTACATTATGGTTGGTTGTGATTACAAAAAAGGATATTAGTATGATAATCGTATCAATATTTATTAAGGAAATGAATTAAAAGATTGTATGTACAAAAAATAAACTTTTGGCCGGCTTTCAGGCTGTTCAAACCATCAATTTGCGATAAATCACAACTCAAGCCACCAATTTCCGATAAAACACAACTCAAACCACCAATTTGCGAGTAAACGGTCAAAATTTCCACCTCTAGATGAAAGTTATTTCATTTGTAAATAAAAAAGGTCAACTTTTTTACCTAGACCGTGAGTCGGGTTTTGAGTTAGGTATGACTCAGGTAAGCACATATGGTGAAGCTCATTCCAGCAACAACACACCTGCAATTAATGACTCAGGTATACGAAGCTTTGACTTATCTCTGAGTTTAGGAGTCAACCTTTTCTTGATAGTATCTTACGCAAATAACTGCACAAGATGTTGTTAACAACAACAACAACCATACCCAGTAAATCCCACAAATAGCAAAGCTACTCATAAGGTCTGGGGAGGGTAGGATGTAGACAGACCATGCCTCTATCCCTAGGGATAGAGAGGCTGCTTCCAGAAGAGACCCTTGGCTCTAAAACAAACATCAAACCAACACATCAAGTCCAAGAATATAGAAAAATAGAAAAATAGACTATAGAGAAAAGAAGTCACCTATACGAAGAAAGTGACTAGAGTGACACAGTATAATGTAAATAATGTATAATAGCATACAACATCATTCGGGCATATACACAAGAAGTCAATCGTCGGTGAAGTCACTTAAAAGAATAAGAAAACCTACTTCCCTAAAATACACCTAAGACCTTACTGCAGTATCCTCTAGAAGTCCTTAACCCTAATCCTACGCCTCCACGAAGTCCTATCTTGGACCATGTCCTCAGAAAGATGCAATTCTAGTAAATCATGCCTAATCTACTCTTCCCATGTCAGTTTGGGTCATAGTCACCTAATTCGCGGTTCGCTCCGGTTCGGGTACGCGGTTCGGGTTCGCAATTCGCTAGTTGGGACGAATTCGGTTCGGAAGGGGGTAGGTTCATTTCGGTACGGTCCGGTACGATTCGGTTCGGTGTACCATTCCGTTCCGTTCGGTATACACAAATTAAAACAAAAATTACTAATTTTATAAATCCAAATAAGTAAACAACTTAAAAAGTTTTAGGTTAAAGTTGAAAAGGTAAAAATCTAGAGATTTGAGGATGAAATATGTAACTTAATAAAAAAGCTTTAGGTTAATATTTATAATAACATAAACATAAAGGATGAAATATGTAAATAAAAGAGGTTTTAGGTTAAAAGAGAAGAAAGAAACGCAGCCTCCAACTCCATCTTCTCCTCCATTTTCACTAGGGTTCATCATTATCACAGGTAAGGTTTAATTTTTTCATCTTCATCACCATTCGCTGAATTGATGAACATGATGCGCTGAATTGAGCGAATTAGGTGACTATGGTACTGGCGCCGTATCCAACCCTAATACGTATTGACCCTTAAAATTCGCTATTATTGGAAACGGAATTCAGTGAATTGGTGCAGGAAATTCGCAGAATTGAATGGAATGAAATGCTGAATTCATGGAGTGAATTCGCGAATTCGAACCGTATTATACGAAAACGAATTCCGTATGGTACGAAACGTACCAATACGAAATTCGCCACTTTTCTAGCGAATTAGGTGACTATGGTTTGGGTCTACCTCTTCCTCTCCTCCCCTCCACAGTAAGAGTTTCCACTACTCTAACTGGTGCTGTCGTGTGTCTCCGCTTCACATGCCCAAACCATCTCAATCTCCCCTCCTTAATCTTATCCGATATACTAGCCACTCCTAATATCTCCCTAAAAACCTCATTTCTTATCCGATCCAACCTCGTGTGTCCACACATCCACCTCAGCATCCTCATCTCTGCTACCTCCATCTTGCGCGCTTGTGTCTTCTTGATAGCCCAACAGTCTGTTCCATACAGCATAGCTGGCCTAACTGCTACCCTTTAAAATTTTCCCTTTAGTTTGGTAGGGAACCTCCTATCGCACAATACTCCACTGGCTCCCCTCCATCTACACCAGCCAGCCTGTATGCGATGGGTTACATCACTATCTATGTCACCATCCCTTTGTACAAACGACCCCAATTATTTAAATTTAGTAACCTGCGGGACCAATTGATCCTCAATGGTGATTTGGGTGTCATCGTCATCGGCTACACCACTGAAATCACAGTATAGATACTTAGTCTTAGATCGACTAATCCTTAGGCCCTTGCCCTCTAGAGCTACTCGCCACTCCTCTACCCTCGCGTTCAGGCACTGTTTAGTTTCTGCAGTCAACACAATATCGTCTGCAAAAAGCATGCACCACGAAACTGTCTCCTAGATCAACTTGGACAACTCATCCAAGACCACCGCAAAAAGAAAAGGGCTCAACGCAGACCCTTGGTGGAGTCCTACCTCCACAGGAAAGAAGTTTGTATCCCCTACAGGCGCGCGGACACTAGTTTCCGTTCTATCGTATGTATCCTTAATTATGTCTATATACTTCCCAGGTAGCCCTCGACCCTCCAAACTATTCCAAATCAGTTGTCGTGGGACACTGTCATATGCCTTTTCAAGGTCGATGAACACCATATGTAAATCTTGTTTCTTCGCTCTATATTTTTCCATCAATCTCCGTAGAATATGTATCGCTTCTGTAGTTGACCTCCCTTTCATGAATCCAAATTGGTTTATTGAAACCTGCGTTTCTCTTCTAATTCTAGTTTCAATTACCCTCCCCTAGAGCTTCATAGTGTGGCTTAGCAGTTTGATTCCTCTGTAGTTCCCACAACATTGAGTGTCTCCTTTATTCTTGTATAAAGGCACCACGACATTTCTCCTCCACTGATCTGGCATTTTTCCAGTCTTGAAAATGCTATTGAACAAAAGTGTTAACCATCGTACTCCTTCTTCCCCCAAACACTTCCACACCTCAATCGGTATGTTGTCCAAACCTACTGCTTTGCCTCTTCCCATCTTCCTAAGTGTCATCCTCACCTCTTCATGTGTGATCCTCCTGCAGTAGCAATTATTTTGTTGTCTCCTTTGAGTCCTGGGATTGCTGCTATCTTGTTGGTATGCCCTACCATTGTTGAAAAGATTATGGAAGTAGGTTTGCCATCTCAACTTAATGTCATGTGCCTTGACTAAAACACTTCCATCCTCTCCTTTGATAAACTTTACTACTCCTAGGTCTTGTCTTCTTCGCTCCCTAGCTTTTGAAATCTTGAACATATCATGCTCCCCCTCTTTCGTTTCCAAACGTTCATACATTTGTTTATAGGCTGTGTTTTTCGCCTCGGTCACCGCTTTTTTCGCTTCCCTTTTTGCCTTCTTGTAAATCTCCCTCACCCTCAGCCGCTCTTCCTCAACTGTGCACCTCAAAAGATCTCTAAAACTCTGTTGCTTAGCCTTTATTTTGGAATGCACGTCTTCATTCCACTACCAGGACTCCTTATGCCCACTAGTCTTTCCTGTTGATACCCCTAGCGTCTCATTTGCCACCGTAGTGATCGTAGTCGCCATATCCTCCCACATCCGGTTTGCGTCGTCACCTAGTTGCATCGATGTCATCGAGTTAACTTTATCTCTAAACATAGTAATTTTTTCTCCCTTCAGGTCTCCCCAACGGATCCTAGGTCGGGTTTTCCTCTCCCCCTCAGTTAGCCTTACTTTTATGGTTATATTTGCTACCAGCAAATGGTGTTGAGCCGCTATAGTCTCCCTTGGTATAGCCTTGCAGTCCATCCACATCCGTCGATCTTCCTGTCTCATCAGAAGATAGTCGATTTGCGCGATACGTCCTCCGCTACTAAAAGTGATCAAATGAGATTCCCTCTTCCTAAAGAACGAGTTTATAATACCTAGGTCGTGAGCTGCCGCGAAGTCTAGAAGGTCTCTACCATGATCATTCCTATCGCCAAAACCAAAACCCCCATGTACCAACTCAAAGCCATCACTGTCCTTACCAATGTGCCCGTTAAAATCTCCTCCTATAAAAATTTTCTCCTCCCTAGGTATGGCCCTTACTACTACATCTAGACAATACCAGAACTCTCTTTTCTCTTGTTCTCCTAGTCCCACTTGTGGTGCATAGGCGCATACCACTGTCACTACTTGCTCACCTAATACTAACCTTAACACCATAATTCTATCGTTGTGTCATATCACCTCAATTACATTCTTATGCAGTTCTATAGACTCCAAAAATCCTACTCCATTCTTGGCCCCATCCGACCCGGAATACAACAACTTATACCCATTCCGCTCTTCTGCTCTATGTCCTTTCCACCTAGTCTCCTGAAGGCACGCTATCTATACCCTACGTCTTTTAAGTGCGTCTATCACTTCCAACAATTTACTACTAAGAGTTCCTACGTTCCAAGACGCCACCCGTAAACTACACCATCTAAATTTACCCTTCCCTGCACCTCTTGTCCTTGGACATGATCTCAAGTAAAAGTCATGGTTTCTATTGTTAATGATTACAACTAACAACTAACCACAAGGTAACAAACAACGGGCAACACAAAGTACACAAATGGCAAAACTATGCAATCCGCAACAACAAGCACACTGATAAGAGTATAACCCCGAATCACCGGTTCAAAACAAACAATAAAATTTAAGATAGTTCCACGGTTCGTTTGGATACAGAAAACACCACCAAACAAACGGTAAGGCTGCGATGTCGTAACCGAAGATACAAATTCACCACTTCGGTTCAGAAATCGTGTCTAAGAACACCACCCAATGTGCCAAAATTGAGCTAGCATAGACAATTAATTTAACTCTCACACTCAAGAGATAAATCAACAAAATTCTTTTTCTCAAACATAAACTCACTAACTTCCATTCATGCTTACGGAATTACATAAAGGAAAATAAATCATGGGTCTAGATCATGGGTACACCACTACTACACTTTAGGGAATTGGAAATAATTGAAACAGAAATAAATTAAAATAAAAGAGAATAAAATATAAAATATGTAGAGATAAAAAAAACATCATGGAGTAGTAGTTATTGGTGTGCCACAAATTCCATGTGCCTGTAAATTTACGTGGAGCATGCATGGATCAAGTTGACCCAGGCTGGCGACCCACCCGTTATACGTTACGGGTTTGTGACCTGACATACATCACACACGATGACAATAAATAGCGTAGATGGCTATGACCAAGTAATACACTTAGTATGCGACAGAGTTAACACAAAAACACAATAAGCCACACAAGAGGCACACAAAATGTCTGCTATTATTATTAGACTTTATATTCATTTTTTTTTTTTAAACGAAAGCACCTGGCCCGAGAGAGATTTCCGAGACGTAAACTGCTAAAGTTCCGCTGGTGGGTTTGGTCTCCCTTATAATTTAGTCTGCTGCAGTGTTGCTACTTGCCGGAGAAGGGTTCTTGGTCCTGCTTCTTCAGCTGCAGATTGGTCGGAGATTGACCGGTGCTTGTTGTCGGTCAATGGCAGAGATTGGTCGGAGATTGACACCCCAATAATAAACACCAAAATAGTAAAATCTCACAACTGTTTGAGCGAAATCTTGAGTAAAAAACGAAAACCCAGATGATGAAACGATCAAATAACGTACTTAAAAGAAAACAAGAAGCGTTTCAAGTGAAGAAAATATCAACTTTAAGAGACCTAATAAGTGCCTGACAGGTAGTTGATGAAATGTATGAAAGAACTTCAAGACAATAAATTTATAGAACAGATAATACCCAATACCAAACACTAAAATCCCACAACAATTTGATCCAAATCACAAGTCTCAAGTAAAGTACAAAACCCAAATAATAAGATGACCCAGAAGACTAATCACAAGAAAAAGAACCAGAAAAAAGTGTACACCAGATGTTTGTTGGATTGACTGAAAGAAAAAAAAGAAAAGCAGCAAGGTTGGTCGGAGATTGACCGGTGCTTGTTGCCGGTCACTGGCCGGAGATTGGTCGGTGAAATGTCTGACCGGTGCTTGACAGGTATTTGATGAAATGTCTGACCGTGCTTGTTGCCGGTCACTGGCCGGAGATTGGTCGGAGGTTGACCGGTGGCAGGTTAACGTTAAAAGAAAGGTGTACGGTTCATCAAAGCTACCCACAAGATGTTGTTAAAATTATCATAATAATGAAAATGTAGAGTGTAAAAGTGAAAAAAAAATATCATTAACCACACAAAATGAGTAGCAGACAGGGGCGGACCCAAGACATGCCCAGGGTGGGCGGGCGCACCCCCGGGAAAAAAAAAATTTAGTGCTAAATTCCGTCGAAAATCCCGTCCGCACCCCTTGGAATTTCTTCGTCCGCACCCCTTGGGTAAAAAATATTATGGATTTATATTATAATGTTGAGAAATTATATAATTTTTTTTAAACACGGATTGAAACCCGACAGAATTATCATAACTAACCCTTTAATAAAACTTAAATTAAGTATTCAGTCCATTAACCAGACATTAAAACAAACCCATTAACTAATAAGCCCAATAACTTAGCCCACTTCAAACATTAAAACAAACCCATTAAACAACCACAACCCAATCGCTGCCACCACTGATCAGACTCCCGCTCTCCCTCCTCCTGCCAGTGACGACGACAACCTGCGACCACCCCTGCAAAATTCCGGCCGCACCCAGCTTCACACCGACAATAAACAGGTATGTCGATGTTCTTTTTGTTATTTTGATGTTTATTTCATTAGGAGATTTTGTTCAAGACTCATGAGATGGGATAAAAAAGTTTAAACTTTTATATGTTTTGAGCTAATTTGGGGTTGTTCTAGTCTTTATAGAATGGGTTTGTTGTCTCTTAATCTCTTATTGATTATATGATTCTAGTATAGGGTTTGAAAAGATGAAATTCTAGGGCTTGAAATTCAAAATTTTAAATTGAAAATTAGAGAATATGGGCTATGGTTGAACACTTGAAGATCCTTGTTTATTTTGTATGTGATAGGATTAGGAGGAACCGTGATTAGGGAAGTTATGACGCGATTTCTCAAGAGAAAAAGGGATGAACCACTTTTCGTCGGATTCTTCTAACTGAAGACTAAGGTATGAAGTTATGACGCGATTTCTCAAGAGAAAAGGGGATGAACCACTTTTCGTCGGATTCTTCTAACTGAAGACTAAGGTATGTTTTTTTGAACTTTGATGCCTTTTTGTTTACTTACTTATGATGTTCTTTTATGATGTTTACTTGTTTTACTTGAAACTTTGTTTGTTTATATTATAGGAAGTTAGGAACTAGGGTTTGATTCTTTGAAAATTGAAATTGAACCGACCTGACCCGCTATGAAACTTTGTTTGTTTATGTTTACTTGTTTTACATGACCCGACCCGATCCGACCCCCTATGAAACTTTGTTTGTTTATGTTTACTTGTTTTACATGACCCGACCCGATCCGACCCGCTATGAACCGAAGTTTTTTTATATAGCTACGGGTCTAAAATCTTTAAAAAATTTCCGCACCCCCAGGAAAAAAATCCTGGGTCCGCCACTGGTAGCAGATCATCAGAAAATCATGGCGGCAATTTACGGGTCAAAGAAGCAGGTTATCCAAATGCCAAAAACTAATTATAGTGCGTTGAAGATGCAATAAGCCCATAATCACTTTCAAAATAGTCATAACTGCATATATAGAGGTCTGGTGATCTTTTTTCAATAGTTGGTTTCATACTAGTTCAACCTGCAACTTATATACCATCATTCTAAGTTTATTTTCTCTACCATTCCTTCAATAATCTGAATTTCACGACAATTAACAACGACAAAAGTGATTATACCAATATCAAGCAGCAAAATACAGATTTAAACACTATCTCCTGGACATTTGGTGGAGAAGAAAATAACCATCGAAGGTTAGGGCGGGAGAGAATGAGGATTTACATCTGATAAACAGGAGGCCGTTTGGTCCATGTGGTTTGTCATTTTTCCACGTTTAGTCTCCATCTTTTTAAAATAACATGTATGTTCCCTGTGGTTTGCTCATTGGTTACTCGGATAGTCCCCGGAGTTGATGACCGTTAGTTTTCTCAGTTAAATCCATGTAAATGACAGAATTGCCCATACTAATTAAAAAACCAATTTAAACAATATAAAACTTAATTATTAATATATGATAAAAAAGAAAGTGAATGAACAGTGCTTCACTTTCTTTTTTTATCATATATTAATTTAGAATGGAATACATCATTAAGAGATCAGCAAATGGTATCGGGTATAGGTACCGGTCTTAAATTTACCAAATCGGTGTATTTTCGGTACTGGTTCTGCACATTTATTCACCGGTTTTTACCCTCAAATACCGGTGTCGTACCAGTACCGACCGGTACCGAACCGTACCATACTAGGTATATTCGGTACCGGTACCCACTTTTGGGGATTTCGGTAACGGGAATAGTGCTTTATAATTTATTTTTAAATTACAATTAGAATGGAATACATCATTAAGAGATCAGCAAATGGTATCGGGTATAGGTACCGGTCTCAAATTTACCAAATCGGTGTATTTTCAGTACTGGTTCTGCACAGGTATTCACCGGTTTTTACCCTCAAATACCGGTACCGTACCAGTACCGACCGGTACCGAACCGTACCATACTAGGTATATTCGGTACCGGTACCCACTTTTGAGGATTTCGGTAACGGTATTTTTGGTACCGGTTGGTACCGAGCTCATCAAATCCTGTAGCAACGCAGCAATGCAAGTAATTGCACCGTTTAGATTACTTTTCATACACACAGTAAGTAAACTGTATTTCGTTTGAATAAGGTTTTATATACACAACAACTTATTTTGCTTTCTTTTTTGTCTTTTTATGTAATGAATGAATTGTAACATGTAAAATTAACTTGCATATTTAGAATATTGATGAGCAAATCGTATCAAATCCTGTAAACGAATCGGCATCGTATCGGTACCAAATTTACTATACCAAATCATTTTCGGTACCAATTTGGTACCCACCTTTTGGAGTTTTCAGAATAGTTACTTTCGGTTCGACACCGGTCTAGCACCATACCTGTATTTATTGATTTTTTACCTTCAAATACCATATCGTATTGTACCGAGCATTTTCGGTGCCGGTACCTAATTTCGATGATTTTCCGGATCGATACTTTCGCTGCCGTTACCGGTACCGAGCTCATCCATGTTTTAACGTGTTAGCACCGTAATAACTGAACTGAAAACAACCGAATTTCCAACGTGTAGGACGTGTGGGTCCTATTATTATATATTAGGTTATTTAAAATTGTTTTTTATGACGGGGTGATTATCCTTACCACGTCATTTTATTTATGTTTTGATATTCGGTATATGTTTGCCGTTGCTGACACGCCTTTTGTAGTCATTGGGTCCCGCCGCAACGCGCGGGCGGAAAATAACTAGTTAATCTTTAAAAAGCTCCCGTAGGCCCACCTCTTTGATTTCCATCTCCACCCCTTCGGTGTTTCTCCCACAACTCTAAAATTATCCTCCGGCCGGCCAAGATCCGCTCGCCGGAAAAACGGATTTATTGATACATGAATTTCTACATCCATAAGTATAACCATGATCACATACACAACAGATAGTAGGTTTAAATTTTAAAAACACAATTTAATGAAGATTTAACTTAATCTGAACCCAAATTTAATGCATAACTGAAGACAAAGAAAACTCATCTTGATATGCTTCTTCACCAGCTTGCTGAAGTTTAACATCAAACAAACATATCCAAATTAATGAAATAAGAACACCAATTTAAGAAGAGTTAGAGTTCAATTACCTTCAAATTGAACATTCTGGATGAGTACCACTTCGCCGCTCAAGAAGCTCTGGAGACTGCCAGTGGCTCGAGCTTTCGTTCGACTCCGGCGCTGACGTCACGGTTCAGGGAACGTCCGATTCGTTCATGGGGGAGAATAAGTCCGGGCGTGTGGTGGGAGTTTGGAGGTGTTGATTTGGTGAGAGTGAGGCAGATTGGTATGGTTATTGGTTGGTGTGGGGTAGATCCGGCGGTGAAGGTTTAAGAGGGGTGGTGGTGATGTATGTCGAAGGAGAAGGCGATGGTTTTGGTGGGGATTGGTTCATTGAAGATTGAGATATGTTTGGTGGACCCAGTTGAGTACTTTATTATTTAGTTTTCGGTTTTATTTGTAAGGGTATATTTGTATTTTTACACGGACTTAACTGAATAATTTAACGCTCATCCAGTATAAGGACTAACCGAGTAACAAATGAGCAAACTACAGGGAACATAGATGTTATTTTAAAAAGATGGGGACTAAAGGTGAAAAAATGGCAAACCATAGGGACCATCCGAGCAATTAAGTCTATAAATTATATAAAGGAAATATCTCAAGTAACTAAAAAATATGCATATGACATAAAATTGCTTAAAGCAACCCATAATCATAAAATTTCAATTTCTTTTTTTGAAATTTAAAAGACAACATATTAATTTTGAAATAAATTTTAAATTTACATAATTTAAAATTTATAATTTACACAACTTGAATTATAGAAAATTTGGAATGAAAAGATACACATGGGAAATCTTCTATTGTTAAATATTAAACATTACGTTCAAACCATATAACCCAAACAGTTCAACTTGATCTAAGGGCTAATATGCATCTAAAAGCAGTTACAAATTAAGGGGAACATAAGAATATATAATGTGTATTGAGCACTCCTCTTTAGTGAAAATAACTAGTTGGAAACTATAATCATCAAGTTTAGCCTTTCTACAATACTAGAAATAAAGTATGAAACCAATATAATTTAGTGAAAATAACTGTTGAAGGAAACTTTAATCAACAAGTTTAGCTTTTCTACAAAACAACAAATAAAGTATGAAACCAATATAATTTTAGTCTTCGATCTCACCAATCACGTTATCTCACCCATTGCCAAAATCGTCGTGATTGATTTTGTTTCGCTTTTGCTATTTTATACATAGTACTTTACTCGAATAAATAAGTCCAAATTGGGAAAATGATCCAGTCATCCCACAATGAAGTCTTTTTTTCAAATATATATGTTTGTTTTGGTCTTTAAAAAAGATAAATATTATATTACGTATGGATTAGTGGTTGAGAAATTTAATTCCATGTTATGCCAAATCATTTTTATTGGTTAAAGCAACCAACACTAGTTTAATGATATCAAGGAGTGTTGAATATTGGTGTAAACTGTAGGAGTATATTTAGTGGGTAGGTTTTTGTTCTAAGAAAAAAGTATATAGAGGTATTTTTAATTTAAAGTTCACATAGATTATGAAAACACATTCACACAAAAACACCTAACTAATGATTTGGAGAAATTTTATGACAAGAGTGATTTTAGGTTAAATTAATTTGACAACTTCCCTGATGGAGAAAGTCATAAATCTTGGAAAAAGCGCCATCATTCTTAGTCTTAATGATTAAGGTCTTAGAGAAGTGATGAATGCGAAAACTACAACCAGTGTTTGAACATTGAGCAAAGCTTGAAAGCTTGCACAATGCCAAGTTTCTTTCCGGTATAATATATCACACGAAGCATTTATACCCCTTTCAGACGACGTCAGCTCAACTAGTTCAATAAGATGATTCTTGATCTTGAAAACATTAAAGTTGAGTTGGATAGAACAGTTATCTTCCTCACTTCCTACCCGGGTCCCATGTGTTTTCCGTCGAGACCCTGATGTATGTGAGAGAACGCCTCACAATGGAGGAACAGGTCAGGTTGTTGCTCCGAATTCAAAAAGAATCTTAGAAACATAGTGATTTGACCGAGGAATCCCGTAAAGTGCTATTTATGAGGAATGGGGTGATAAAAGATGACTTTGTTTCACCAATATTGCTTCCTGAACATAATCAAAGTAGAAACCACGATCACACACGTTTTTTTATATAATCCAGAGAAGCACTAATGACGGTGCAACTTCGCCAAGTGCAAAACAACAACTAAAATTTGAAAGCCAAAACTAGATACCAACTTGACACATGATGAATTCTATCAAGTTATGACTTCTTATATTACAAATCCACAAGTATCATGCAGAATATTATAGAGCACAAAAATGTGCATTGCAAAATCAGTTTGAACTGTCTTAATAATAAAATATTTAACACAATTTATTGATCACGTTGTGCATAGTTTAGATCGCCGAGTTCATCTCACGGATATAAGTGATCTGTTTTCAAAAGGTTGAACGGTCCTTGTAAGAACATCACAAAAACAGCAACATGATTCAATGGTCTCAAGCTTCAAACACTCAAAATCAGAACCTCACTAAAATGAAATTATTACTGCTTCAAAACCCACACCTTTCATTCATTGCAAATTTACATTAAGTAGACTCTAAACATACTAACCATGTAACACATTATCTCCTAAAACTCCTACATTTATGCCGCGTTTTCTTGACCCACTAAACCTACACACGACTACTTAAAATCACTAATAAATATGTGACTTAATAAACAAACTTCCTGCTGACCAATATCCACTTTTGACCCGTATCCATGACCTGCTTAGAACCTGTTAAGATTAACCCTAAACTCACCTCCCTTAATCTTGACCTGTTTCTTCTTTCTTTCTCGGTGAAAAATAACTTTCTTTCTTGCTTCTTCTCTTTCTTGATCGGTTCACAAAGATCCGACTTGTTTCTTGCTCTTGCTTCTTTCTTAGTCGCTTCAAACTTGCTCTTGGTTGTTTTCGTGTTAACCTGTTTTGGCAGCCCTATACAACATCCCTCGGTACTGTTTCATAACCGACGATGTCCCTAAAGTGGCTTCAATTAACATCCACTCGTTTGATTCTGATGTTTGATGAAGTGATTATGATGCTAATATGTGTTCATAGAAGCAGACAGAGGCTGTATATAAGATACCCGACGATTTACAAGTGTCCTAGATTTTCTTTACTTACCGCCTTGCCGAGAAACAAGTCCTAAGTAGCTGCTGCTATAATCCACAAACCCCTACATCAAACAAAAGCATATGCTACTGTAAGACATTGAATAAACAGACATTCTTGACTGGTATACAGGTTATGCTAGACCTTATTTTACATTGTTGCTTAATTGGCATTTTGTAGATTTTAAACAGGTTCAAAACAATACAAACCATACTTCATCTCTCATAGAAGTGGTTTCATTGAAGCATTTCATCAAACAGATGGTGTGCATAGCTGGTTATTACGTTGACATGATCAGTGTCGAAGAACCCATGACATTTATGCACAAAATGCAGAATATCCTTTTGGGACAAATCCCCATAAAAAAGCCTCTAACACAAAAATTATTGATTGCTTCCTGAATAACTGGCAAGCAAGCACATATCGTATATATCTGTAGCAGCAATATGATTATATAGTGTGTACAGCAGCCAACAACAATATATTAGTACTCCTTCACCCGATTAAAAAAATAAACAAACCAACATTAACAATGACAATCATATAGTTATATCAGCAAAAATCATGCTTCACAACTATGTCATGAAGTTAATGTACTAAAACAGAATAAACTTTTACTATTCTCCTCTCCCTCTATGTTCTTGTTTAGTTTATGAGGGATTCCTATTGACTTGATATGCACTTCAACTGGACAATAATTTAGGGGAAAACCTCTTCTGCAAAGCTTATAATTTTGATTGATTTTGACAACCAACTGACTTTGAAACTTTCAAGTGCTCCTTCATGTGGTTAAAATAATAAACAAAACAACATTAACAAAGGCAATCATATGTTTAAATTAGCAGAAATAATGCCTCACAGGTATATCATGAAGTCAGTGTACTATACAGATAAAAATGGTTCTTATTTAGTTTATGAGGGGTTCTAACTTTTAAAAACCCTAACATACATTTCATATGGCAAACGATACAAATATCAAATCAAAATCAACAACATCAAGCAATCAAGAGCTAGATCCATATGTTTAATGTAACAACTGAAAATCACCAAACGAAATCGCGTAATGAAACCCTAACTTACGATTTTTTGGTCTGCACAAGAGAACGAGCATGACCGAATTGAAAGAGGTCATATAAGCCGTCGGCGTAGACGCTGTCCGGCCTGTCCGTTGTGTTGTTCACCTTCCATTATTGACGACAGAAGTTGGATGGAGGGGAGAATTTGGGGGTCTCAGGGTTGTGCGATTGGGGGGAAAGAGATGTCAAATGGGAAAACAAAGCCCGCCAAGGGTTTTGTTGAACTTTTGGCGCAGTCCTATCAAGGGCTGGAGCCCGAGCAGCAGGAGCAACAGTTTATCGCGGTATAAATTACCTACATATACATTTCCAAGTTAAAGAAATAGTGTCACGCAGTGCTTGCCTGGCACTTCCCTATTGGACCAACCCATTTTTAATACATATACATTTCCAAGTTAAAGGAATAGTGTCAGGCAGAGCTTGCCTGGCACTTCCCTATCGGACCAACCAATTTTTAATTTATTTTTATTCCCAGTTTAAAATAACGCTTTCGCCCTTCGTTTAAAATTACGGGTTTGCCCCCAGCTAAAAATTAAAATTATAATTTTGCCCCTAGCTAAAATTACGTTTTCGCCCCCAGCTCAAAATAAAATTATAATATTGCCCTTAGCTCAAACTTATGTTTTTGCCCTCGATTCAAAAACTCATTTTTAATTTTGTTCCCCGTTTAAAATTACGGTTTCGCCCTCCGTTTAAAATTACGTTTTTGCTCCCAGTTCAAAATAAAATGTTCTTTTTCCCTCTAGCTCAAAATTACGATTCTGCCCTCAGCTCAAAATTACGTTTTTGCCTCCGGTTCAAAATAAAATTATGTTTTTCCCCTAGCTCAAAATTATTAGCTGCCTGTCACTTCCCTATTTGACCAACTCATTTTTTATTTAATTTTATTCCCAGTTTAAAATTACGCTTTCGTCCTTCGTTTAAAATTACGTTTTTGCCCCCAGCTCAAAATAAAATTATAATTTTGCCCTAGCTCAAAATACGCTTTTTCCCTCGGTTCAAAAACTTTTTTTTAATTTTGTTCCCAGTTTAAAATTACAGTTTCGCACTCCGTTTAAAATTACGTTTTTGCCCCCAGTTAAAAATAAAATGTTGTTTTTTCCTCTAGCTCAAAATTACGATTTTGCCATCTGCTCAAAATTAAGTTTTTCCCACAGTTCAAAATAAAATTATGTTTCCCCCTAGCTCAAAATTATGATTTTGCTCTCAGTTTAAAATCATGATTTCGCCTCCTGTTCAAAATATAATTCCGATTTTGCCCTCTGTACAGACATACATGTTATGAGAGAAATATTTGCCTTATTGCTCCGCAACGCGGGCGGGGCAAAAACTAGTTTGTTACAATAACCAACATGGGATTTTTTTTTGTGTTAAAAGATGTCGGGGATGCATGGACTCGCGAATCCTCATTGTAAGAATGGTAGGAGAAAACATATCTTGATGATACCCAGAAAAGAAAACATGAAAGACTCATGCTTTGTTAACGGATTCAAGAAATATTATCGATCGACAAGAAAAGATAATATAAATCTTACCTTTTTTAGTGGTGAGATCCGAGGGCTAAAAACCCAGATCTTGAAGTTTTGGATCACAATCAGTTTGAAATCGTTTCATTCTTTGAATGTTTGAAATCTTTAGTGTTTGATTTGAACACAAAACTTTTAACATGGTAGGGTAGATGGGTGGGGGTGTAGACGGCATCAAATGGCAGTGGATGAAAAGTAACATCGTTAGTGATGAAAACGGGTATTACGGCATCGTTTTGATGTGCCGGATAAAAGAAATATGAAATGATATTTGAAAATTGGATTAAGTTAAAAACACCTCTAAATTTTGTTATTATAATCTATTTTTTAGTATTTGATTTCAATGGTTATTAAACCTACCCGTGTCTTTACACGGGTCCTACAACTAGTTATATATGTAGGGAAATGTTTAAATCAGAACCATAAATATTGTGAGAACCGTGACAGCGAATAGAAAAACCATAAGAACATGGTAAAAACAATTCAAATTCGAAATTTTTTTACACTTATCATTATTATTTGAATAAAATATTAAAAATTAAATTTACACGTTTAAATTTACATATATTCCTAAATATTTAAAATTTATACATGTGTAGGTTTTCTCATTTACACATGTGTAAAAAATTTAATAAGAGTTATTTTGAGAGTAAAAATGAATTATTTGATGTTATAAATTCTTTTTTTTGATGTTGTATTTTAATTACATCGAGGTTTGTATTAAAAAAATTGGGTTTGATTGGTTTTGTCATTTATTCTCACGGTTCTCGCAATATTTAGCGTTCTCGCAATAAACAAAGCTAACGAATAGTAATTTTACTATTATAATAACAATATATATTGTTTAACACCTCTATTGTTTTAATATTATAACAATAATTATTTTCTTTATTATTTTTCTTTACTTTAATGATTTTTTTATCACGGGTTGGGATAAATACTATCCGATACCATTTGCTCATTTCTGATCACGGGTAAAGTACGAACAACGGTATGTACAACTTTTTTTTGTTGATTTTCTTCAACTTTTAATGATTTCTGTTTTTTTAGTTTCAGGGGTAGAGATGAGCTCGGTGCCAATCCATACCGAATCAGTAGTGGTACCGAAAATACTGGTTACGGTACCGGTATATAAAGGTAAAAACCGGTAGCGAACCGGTATCAGGAGCGCCAAAAGTTGGTACCAATTGGTACTTAGGATCTTTCAGTTCGGGAAATTCGGAACCGGTACTCATTACGATTTGCTCATCTCTGGTCATGGGTTTCATGCGAACAATATCATTACCATACAACTTTTTTGGTTGATTTTCTGTCGGTTATTTTTTAGTGTTTTTTTCTACATTTTCTTTTGTATTCTTGTTAGCAATTCCGTGCGCAACGCGCTCATAGAGATTTCAAAACACATGTAATCATAGACTAAATAACAAAAGAAGTTCGCCGCAATGCGGTATTGATGATAAATCTAGTATAAATTAATACATTAAATTTAATTATGTAAATATTGATGGGCTTATAATATCATTTCTTTTACTTAGCAAGTAAAAGCCCATATCTATGAGCCTATAACTGTAATCATACATGGTTAACGGTGGCTAATAGTCTAGTAACCATCCAATTTAAAAAAGATAAAAAGCAAATACAAAGAAACAATTTTTTTTAGAACGATATATCTTTTCTATTATTAGTTTATTTGATGTGCTATATAGGAAATGTACTTCATATTATTATTTTTTTTTTACTGTATTTACTCATTTGTAATCAGTTTAGTTAATTTAGAGTTTCATTTTATCATCAAGAAATATATATGATCAGACAATGTTTTTTTAGAGTTAAATGCCATTTTAGTCCCTGTGGTTTGGGTCATTTTGCCAGTTTAGTCCAAAGGTTTCATTTTTAACATGTGGGTCCAAAAAGGTTTCACTGTTGCTATTTTAGTCCACTGGGTTAACTTCATCCATTATTTATGTTAACGAGAAGGGCGATTCAGTCATTTTGTATGGCCGAATTGCCTTTCTAGTTAACAGAATTACATATAAAATGATCGAATTGCCCTTCTGGTTAACAGAAAAAATGGATGAAGTTAACCCAGTGGACTAAAATGGCAACGGTGAAACCTTTTTGGATCCACAGGTTAAAAATCAAACCTTTGGACTAAACTGGCAAAATGACTAAAACCATAGGGACTAAAATGGCATTTAACTCTTTTTTTTTATCATCAAGATGTATTTTTAAAAATATAATATGGTAAAAAAAACTGTTATAATCAATCTTTATTAGTCTAAGTTATTATTACAAGTTGATAGTCGTTATTATTTTAGTAATCGATTGTAAAAATAAGTAACAAATATATAATTTAGCTCTGTTATTGTGTACGGAATTTTCGAATAGTTGCTTTTTTGGCCATATTAGTAAGGAAAATTGGTTTTTAATAAACCAACCTTTGTCCCGTTGGTAAATAATAATCTTACCTACGTAATTGGTATACAATAATCCTACCTATCAACATGTTGGTACTCAATGAACTTCCATTAATTTTTTTTAACTGAAGTTAGTTTTTAATTTTTATTTATTACACAAACAGTCCATGTAGTTGTAATTTACTAGTTTTAACTATTTTAAAACTAGTAAATTACAGTCCCTTGAGGTTTTTTTTGTTTTATAAAAAATTAGCGGAAGTTCATTGAGTACCAACATGTTGATAGGTAGGATTATTGTATGCCAATTACGTAGGTAAGATTATTATTTACCAACGGGACAAATGTTGGTTTATTAAAAACCAATTTTTTCTATTAGTAAGGACCCTATTAGTAATGATGTTTTTTATTATTGTATCATATATTTATTAATTGACCAACCTAACGGTTTTCGTACTTTCGTTAATTATATTAAATTTGGTTTAATTATGACCCGATCCGACTTGAACCGGACCGAAAAAATTATTATATAGCGATAGACAAACGACCCATATATATTTCCGCACCCCATAAAAAATTTCATGGGTCCGCCACTGCGCACAAAAACACCTAACTAGGTAAGAAAATGTTATATAGTAACATTCTTAATGGCTTGTTGTAAGTCTCTTGAGGACCATTTGGATGAATTTAATCAATGGGTTCTTGATTTAGGGAATATAGAAGTGGTACCAGATATATATAGGAAGATATGGCTATAATATTCTTATCCTCATTAATAAATTCATTTGAGCATTTTGTCACACGTACATAACAAAGGCATTTAAAAGGATATCGTGTCCAGTTAAAAATTAATTAAGATGTTTAGGGTACGAGTACAATAACTTATAGAGCACAAAAACGTGCATTGTAAAATCAGTTTGAACCGACTTAGAACTGACTTAATAATAAAATATTTAACAGAGTTTATTGATCAGGTCGTGCATAGTTTAGATCGTCAAGTTCATCTCACGAATATAAATGATCTGTTTTCAAAAGGTTGAACGGTCCTTGTAAGAACATCACACAAACAGCAACAATATTCGATGGTCTCAAGCTTCAAACACTGGAAATCAAAACCTCACTAAAATGAAATTATTACAGCTTCAAAACCCACACCTTTCATTCATTGCAAATTTACATTAAATAGACTCTAAACAAGCTAACCATATAACACATTATCTCCTAAAACTCCTACATTTATGCCGCGTTTTCTTGACCCACTAAACCTACACACGACTACTTAAAATCACTAATAAATATGTGACTTAATAAACAAACTTCCTGCTGACCAATATCCACTTTTGACCCGTATCCATGACCTGCTTAGAACCTGTTAAGATTAACCCTACACTAACCTCCCTTAATCTTTACCTGTTTCTTCTTTCTTTCTTGCTTCTTCTCTTTCTTGATCGGTTCACAAAGATCCGAGTTGTTTCTTGCTCTTGCTTAGTCACTTGCTTCAAACTAGCTCTTGGTTGTTTTCATATTAACCCGTTTTGGCAGCCCTATACAACATCCCACAGTACTGTTTCATCACCGATGCTGTCCCGAAACAGCCTCCCAACAGCTCTCAAATCACACCAGTACGCCACTTCCCGATAACCTAACACCTCTCTCTTCCCGATAACAGCCCTATACAACAACACAGTAAATTAGTTACATCAGTAGCTACATTACATAATGATTGTTCCTATACTTACAAGGGAACTAAAGCAAAATTTCTAAAGAAGCAGATATAGTGAAACTTCAGAAACAAAAGTCTCTTCAACCAGTTGAGTATCAATCTCTTGCGATACATGCTTAAAAACGTACGCTGGAGAGTTTATGAACACACAAATTATCATAATATTATGAAAACCATCTTGACATTGTAATGACCCATACTCAAGTCACTTGAATTCTATATCAAAGCTCTGTTTTCAATTGTCACTAGATGTATACATTATATATACTTCTGAAGTTTGAACACCACAGTATATATCCGGGCCCGTTTTTACACATATATAATTCTCGAGTTATATCCATCATTTAGCATTCCTTACAGTTTTGTCAAGTACTGTATGTTACTGTATCTTTGCTACTGATCTGGGTAAACAGAACACACTAACACTACAAATTTTGTATTTAAAACCCTTAAGTGGCTTCAATTAACACCCACTCGTTTGATTCTGATCTTTGATGAAGTGATTATGATGTTAATATGTGTTCATAGAAGCAGACAGAGGCTGTATATAAGATATCCGACGATTTACAAGTGTCCTAGATTTTCTTTACTTACCGCCTTGCCGAGAAACAAGTCCTAAGTAGCTGCTGCTATAATCCACAAACCCCTACGTCAAACAAAAGCATATGTGACTGTAAGACATTGAATAAACAGACATTCCTGACTGGTATACATGTTATGCTAGACCTTATTTTACGTTGTTGCTTAATTGGCATTTTGCAGATTTTAAACAGGTTCAAAACAATATAAACCATACTTCATTTCTCATAGAAGTGGGTTTCATTGAAGCATTTCATCAAACGGATGGTGTGCACAGCTGGTTATCACGTTGACATAATCAATGTCGAAGAACCCATGACATTTATGCTCAAAATGCAGGAACTCCTTTTGGGACAAATCCCCATATAGTAGCAAAGACTCTAACACAACAATTATTGTTTGCTTCCTGATTAACTGGCAAGCAAACACATATCGTATATCTCTGTAGCAGCAACATGATTATATGCTGCGTACAGCAGCCAACAACTATATATTATTCCAGAAAATCACAAACATACAACGTTCGGTTCGGTAACGCTTAAAGTCTGTTAACGGAGATACATCAACCATACCCATAACCGAATGGTCGGTTCATCATATTTACTTAAGCAAAACCGATTGATTATGTTGGTTTTCGTTAATTTTTGACAGTTCGGATTTCGGTTATGGTTTGGTTTTTGCTCCCCCTAAGTCAATAAGCATCAAATGTGTATGAGAACCGAAAGCATGTGAAGCAAATCTATGTATATATGAATACAAAAACAGTTCCTTACATGTGTCTGAAAATGCTAGTAAAAGCAAATCTCACTACTTTAAGGATGACCCAGTAGTAACCCGCATACTAGCCAATGACTTTTGCTTTTGTATTTATTGAAAAGTGATAACCAAAACTACCAACTTGCAGAAAGAAATAATGGAGAAAAACGCTTGTTTATTCCATAACCAAACCAAGCCTTAAATAGGCAATTACATGCAACGTAAACAATGACTCATTCAAATTAATAATGACTCTAAATTCTCTTAAGGAATCGGCTTAATCAACCAATCCATTTGACCCGGCTAAGAATTAACACATGCTAAATAGACTTCTAACGGTCACATTGACCATGCAAATATTATTTGAGCTTTTTATCCGGCTGACTTATTCGTTTTAGAAATCCCACGAGTCAAGATTATCCACCAACCAATTTACTTCAAGTGATGCGTACGCCACAAAATAGACATCAGTAAAACTTTATAGTTGTTTGGATTCCATGAAAATAAATTGAAAGAAGTTTGAGATATCATGCTTCAACGATCACATGAATTACTAGAAACATATAACAGTTTCTTGAAAAACATTTAATTTCTTATTTTTTTTTCATGGGTTAGGGGCTTAGGGCAACCATAGATTATTGAAGAATCATACATAAATATAATAATTCAGAAAATTGACTTTATTCATGCATAATAGCCGCTTTTGCTTTGGATTTACACACATCCTTCCACACATCCATTGCTTTTGATCTCCGTCAAAAGGCATCACAAAAACTTCATTAGTACTCCTTCACCCGATTAAAAAAATAAACAAACCAGCATTAACAATGACAATCATATAGTTATATCAGCAAAAATCATGCTTCAGAACTATGTCATGAAGTTAATGTACTAAAACAGAATAAACTTTTACTATTCTCCTCTCCCTCTATGTTCTTGTTTAGTTTATGAGGGATTCCTATTTCCTCTCCCCTCGGATTTTAAATACGAACAAATACATTAGCAACCGAATCATGAATAATTAAAGATTGACTCGATATGCACTTCAATTGGACAGTAATTTAGGGGAAAACCTCTTCTGCAAAGCTTATAATTTTGATCGATTTTGACAACCAACTGACTTTAAAACTTTCAAGTGCTCCTTCATGTGGTTAAAATAATAAAACAAAGGCAATCATATGTTTAAATTAGCAGAAATAATGCCTCACAGGTATATCATGAAGTCAGTGTACTATACAGATAAAAATGGTTCTTATTTAGTTTATGAGGGGTTCCTAACTTCTAAAAACCCTAACATACATTTCATATAGCAAACAATACAAATATCAAATGAAAATCAACAACATCAAGCAATCAAAAGCTAGATCCATATGTTTAATGTAACAACTGAAAATCACCAAACGAAATTGCGTAATGAAACCCTAACTTACGATTTTTTGGTCTGCACAAGAGAACGAGCATGACCGAATTGGAAGAGGTCATACAAGCCGTCGGCGTAGACGCTGTCCGGCCTGTCCGTTGGTGGTTCCAACATGAAATTCTGCTGTTGTGTTGTTCAGCTTCCATTATTGACGACAGAAGTTGGATGGAGGGGAGAATTTGGGGGTCTCAGGGTTGTGCGATTGGGGGGAAAGAGATGTCAAATGGGAAAACAAAGCCCGCCAAGGGTTTTGTTGAACTTTTGGCGCAGTCCTATCAAGAGCTGGAGCCCGAGCAGCAGGAGCAACAGTTTATCGCGGTATAAATTACCTACATATACATTTCCAAGTTAAAGAAATAGTGTCACGCAGAGCTTGCCTGGCACTTCCCTATTGGACCAACCCATTTTTAATACATATACATTTCCAAGTTAAAGGAATAGTGTCAGGCAGAGCTTGCCTGGCACTTCCCTATCGGACCAACCAATTTTTAATTTATTTTTATTCCCAGTTTAAAATAACGCTTTCGCCCTTCGTTTAAAATTACGGGTTTGCCCCCAGCTAAAAATTAAAATTATAATTTTGCCCCTAGCTAAAATTACGTTTTCGCCCCCAGCTCAAAATAAAATTATAATATTGCCCTTAGCTCAAACTTATGTTTTTGCCCTCGATTCAAAAACTCATTTTTAATTTTGTTCCCCGTTTAAAATTACGGTTTCGCCCTCCGTTTAAAATTACGTTTTTGCCCCCAGTTCAAAATAAAATGTTCTTTTTCCCTCTAGCTCAAAATTACGATTCTGCCCTCAGCTCAAAATTACGTTTTTGCCTCCAGTTCAAAATAAAATTATGTTTTCCCCCTAGCTCAAAATTATTAGCTCAAACAGCGGTGGCGTCTCAGGGTTGTGTGATTGGGGGGAAAGAGATGTCAGATGGGAAAACAAAGCCCGCCAAGGGTTTTGTTGAACTTTTGGGGCAATATGTCAAGACATAACACCAACCGTCCGATAGTTTTGTATATCAAGGGACAGAATCTCAGCCTTTTAGGGGAGACTTTTTAAAGATCGCCCCTAAAAGGGTCGCCCCTCTTAGTCTTATTTTGGCTCTTGATTTATTCACTATTGGTTTTATTCAATCAGCGATGTTATATATATTTTATTGGATATTCTTGTTTTTATAGACCTGGTTCTTGAAGTGCTAGTGAAGCAGAAGACATTGAACATACGAAAAAGCTTCGTCAAGTTAAATAAGTTCATTTCCTTCTCTTGATATAATTTTTTTTCCTGGTATTATCTAAACATACCTGGATGGTTGATGGTGCGGATTTCCACTTAATGCTTCAAAGCTTTAAGCTATAGTAGTAAATTTCTACTTATGTTGCAATTATCTTATTATTGACTTTGTTCTAGCACTTGTTATGGATGGATATTCCCGAAGTAATTGCCAGTTATACGACTATATTTTTATTTACCAACTTTAATAATGTTACATACTGGGTTGATACTATCTTTCCCGTGTTCAAACAGTTTCAGTGTATTTTTATGATTTGTCACAACCTGATTAACTATAATAACATGAGTATGTTATTATCACTGCGTTCATACTGATTTTACATGAAGATTATTGGTGAGATGGACTAATAAAGTTACAGAAAATATGTGAGATTACTAGCAAAAGATGAAGATGAGAAGCTTGGCGAGACAATCTCGTATGATGTAATTCCACCATATGAAAAAGCATGAGCACTTAAGCTTTCCAGTTTGCAGAAACCCTCCAATGACAGACATGATGTTATTTTTTGTTGGGCATTACGTCGAACAACTTCACTGCATTATTGCATTCACCAATTCACGTCCTTCATTGTCCTCATCACTTCGGTATAGGGCCTGTATCGATGTCCAAGATCAACACAACTTGTATAATGAAGGTAAGTAGTAAGCTTTCCTGTTTTCGTTCTTACTGCAAAAAAGTTGCTTTTATGATTAGAATCATTAACATTTTGAGTTTATCATCTTTCACAATAGATACGGTATAATGCAACTTTTAGATGTATGCAACCCGTGCAAGTAACTTTACACATTCACTTTTTGATGTTGGATAAAACTTCTTTGTGTGGCTGGTTTTTATTATTTATTTTTGCAGGTATGATCTTTTGCACAATGGACGAGCTCTTCAAAGTTGCTCAGGTATGTTTATGAGAAAGAATACATGTTCCCATGTGGCTTGGGTTGTGTAATGGGTCCAAACAAACATGACTGCCTGGGTTGGGTAAAGGGTCAAAATGGGCAGCTTTTAGAAAACATGTCAAATGGGTCGGGTCAGAGCATGTTCGCGTGCTATACATCCACCATTCCACCCAGTTTTTGGACAAAAAAAAATACTTAAACAAATTTAATTAACAAAACTATCATTCAAAATTTTGTTTCTGTACTTCAATCGCGTGCTATACATCCACCATTCCACCCAGTATTTACCAAAACGACCCCTGAAGTTTCTGCATATGTTGGTGGATAGCATGATAGTATTGAAGATATCAACACTGAAAAGTTTGAATTGGATCGTGGAATTGCCCCAGTAGTTGTAAAAGGATCTGAAATTAATCATTCAGGGGGTGTCAGTGAAGCTGTCAAGGAACCTGTTGCCATTTTGACCCGAAAAAAGGATCTTGAAGCACCGGAATTAGAAAAAAAGGCTCAAGAGAACATGTTCGAACAAGAAGCTCTGACGAACAGATTGCAGTTTTGATCGAAAAGGAGGATCTTGGGGACCCCGTTTGAGAAAAACAATCAATCGATCACACCCATGAAGTTGTAGGAAAGCCTGAACGAACCTGACACGGTTTGGACCGAAAAAAGAGGATTTTGGTGCTTCCGAATCCATTGATGAAGAAGCTGATTCTGTTTTGAGTGAAAAGGAGGATCTTGGTGCACACAAGTTGGAAAAAAAATGCTCAAAACATCAAGTTATACAACAAAAAGTCAACAATGCCCATAATCTTAGTTGATGATATTAGCACTTAAACAGTTAAAGATAAAACACAACATGAAAACCCATTTTCAAATTAGTTTGTTTATATGTACATGTTTGTTTTAGTGCTCTCTACAGCTCTCCAACTGATATGGAAACTTTACAATCGAATAAAAAGTCAAAAGTCAACTCTGGGAAGTCAAATGCAGCAACATCTGACATTTTCTAGCCTGCATCATTTATGACACTGTGGTTCAAAAAGATGAAGCTACAGTCTACCCTTCGGTTAATGATGACGTGTGTTGGATCAGGCCCAAGAACACACCCAGCACACACTCAAAAGTACTCTCGAACAACAGTTATATGTTAACTACTTGAACTTTCTCTGACTTTGTCCTCTGCAACCAACCTGCTGTGTCCACCTAAAAACAATCAAATTTTGGAATATAATAATAATAATAATAATAATAATAATAATAACAATATGCAAAAGTAATTTATCAATGATAATTTACCAACTTTAGAAATTTAAATTACCATGTATATCGTTCTTCCTTCGAATTTAAACTCGACTCTGACCGAATCTCTTGTTAAGCCTGTCTTTGGCCCCCCAAAACACGCTCTTCCCGCAGAATAGCATTCAACAAGGTTGAGTTGCCAACATGAGGCCGGCCCACAAATGCTAACTGCAGTGGTAGCTTTGACTCCTCTTCATTGGTTTCATCAGTACCTTGTACAGTTTGAAGAAGCATATGTTGTTGTTCAAACAATGGCCTGAGAACTTGATATAAATCATTCATCCCTAAACCAGTTTCTGTAGAGAGAGCAACAGGATCTCCAAATCCCAATGTACGCGTGGCTTCACTAGCAGACCCAAAACCATCATCAAGTGATTCAGTTGTATTTATTATCGTAACAATCTTTATTCCCGGGGCATGCTTTCTTAGCCACTTTCCAACATCCAAATCCATGGGCTGCAACCCGTCTCTAGTCATCACATAAAAAACAATTTTATTTTGTTTCTATGTCAAAAATTAGTGCACATAAAAAGATATAGTGATGAAGATAAAACTAACCTTGCATCAATAAGAAATAGTGCGACTTTACACTATCTCAACACATTTGCAGTCATTTCTGCAGTCCGACCAAGAACAGAACCAGACGAAGCCTCAGCCTCTAAGCTGGCTGAATCCAACACCTTAAATCGTAAATCACTCAATTTCGCGATCCCTTCTCGTATGTCTCTAGTCACATGATCATTAGGAGTGCTGCACACAAGTGCCTCTCTTCTTCTAATCAAACTAAATACCATATCCACACCAACCATATATAATGATTAATGAATGATATCAGATACAATAAAAAGAAATTAGTACATGTTAAATCGTCACCCAAATTAAACCATTTGTAAGTCAGTGGATATGGTATTTAGTTTTATTTATGCATAACGTGTGTTTGTACCTACTAATTTCTTTTTATTAGCTTAAAATAAAACGGGCCAAACAGGTTGAAAGGCTCCTAAATCATTTTATTGGATTAGTATATTATTCTTGACACAGTAACCTTTTTGGCAAAAAAATGTTCAGGTCAACCTAACCTTTTCGACCAGTACCAAAAAGAAATTTGTTTTGGCAAGTTACCCAACATGTCTGACTGACTGGCTAATTCACCTATAATATAACAGTAAAAGACACATTTTTTACGAAAAAAGCCCCCCTAATTTTACAAACAAATTTGCAACACAATAGCCACAGAAACAAAAAACCCTAATGTTGCGTTGGAAATGTGTAGCAATTTGCTACGCAATTGTAACGTAACTTAAATAACAAAAAAAATAAAAATAAAAAATAACTAGATGCATTATGAGACCCGGTAAATAATTACCAATTTCAACCCTATATAAACCAACTAATTACACTAATGCCATCACCTTTCAAACTCGAACCCTATATAAAAACCATATCTTCTGTCTTTTGCAAATAAAATTCAAAAGCCTAAATCCCCAAATTTTCGCCACTTCTCTTTTAAGGGCATGTTTGGCTAAGTTTTTTGAAGCAACTTATTGAATATTTTTTAAAACAACAAATTTAAAACAATAAATTTAATTTTTTTAATATTTTTAAATAAAGAAAATTACAAAAAAAAAAAAATTCCTAACGTTTATATTTGTTTTTTATCTCTTCTCTCAAACCCAAGACTAGTTGTAACTCGTCACCCTCGAGGTGATCTATGGGCTGGGATAGAAATTTCAAATCATCCCCGTTTTTGTTTCTGGGCATCTCTAGCGGCATCTCTAGCTTCTTTGCTCCTTCGTATTTCGGCCCTTTGTAGAAGGAACTCGTCACCTTCGAATTTCCTATTTTAATAAAAACAAATTTTAATATATTACAAAGTCATATAAAAAATAACCATTAATAAAAAATGGTTACGGGTTGTTCGGGTCATAAGCACGGTTATAAGGATGCATTTTTTCGTTTTGTAGAAGGAGAATTGAAGATGATTATAGAAGATGTGGTTGAATGTGGTAAAAAATGAAAGAAAAATATGAGTTTTATAGTGAAAAAATATTTTTTTTTAACATAGCCGTTGGCCAACGGCTATTTTGGTTTGGCCATTCACTGCCTGCCATGTCAGCTCGCTTCCCCCGCCCCACGCCCGGCTTGAAACACAAGCCCCAAGGGCCACGCCCCAACCCAAACCCACCCAGGATGGTGGCTTGGTCGTTTTCCCCAAACCCAAGCCCCATACCCCATAGTCTTATTGGGAAAAGTGACTTTTCCAAAAAGTCACTAATCCAGACTTTTCCAAAAGACATAAGCCCCTTTAAAAAGCTAAGCCAACATAAATCCCCAATTCATCATTCAATTCACCAAAATGACGATCATGTCGCCAGAAAAACACAACTCCGGTGGATCGTTACCCATCCGGAGCAGCTTTCAACAGTCAATTTCGACGTCTGGTAAGTCTGATTTCTCCACATTCTCATCATCACCGTCACACGCGGTTCCAACCGTTACTCTCGGTCTAAATCACCAGCAACGATGACATACCGACGGCGTACTCACCGGAGCTCCGTTTGCTGGAGTATCCACCGATTCAATCATCTCCGCATAACCGTCAGAACCAGCGCTTGTGGAGGAATTATGGCAAAATAATATTGAAATCGTCTTGATAGTTGACGAGGTATGGTTTTTGCTCTTGAAATTGAAAGTTTAAGTGCTTTTGGTTGTTTAATTTTTGGAGATTCTGTTGAGGTGAGCTTTTTAATGCTAGATGATGAGGATCGGTCGATGATTTAATTGTGGAGGCATTGTTGATTCAAGTAGTTAGTTGTGTAAAATAAGAAACATCTACGTTTGTTTCCTGTTGTACATACGTGTTTTCTATAATAATTTGATAGGCGAATTGTAGAATTGATGCGAAATTTATGGATTATGTGATGTCATAGGGCTTTCGCTGAAGCAATGAACAACTGGAAGCCATGCATAGTATTATACTGCAGATAAATGTTTAGCTATTATGTTGGAATGTTTATTATATTGATGGCATCTTCATCTGTTTGTTTCTCTATTGATTGCCATCGTACGTCTCTTAACCGTTCGAATGTGTAAATGACGTCACCTAGCCGTTCTATAGTTAATGCATATTACCTATCTGTGCAAAATTCATTTTAGAGAAAAGTAAAGTAAAATATGGTTTTGCAATAGGTACAAATTGTGGTATAACCAACACTAGTGCAGCCAGCCTACATTTGTGTTGGACTATCTTGTTGAGATATCTCCTTTGGCTAAGCCCCATCGGAGGTATTTCAACTATCGGTCCGATATCCGATAGTTTTCTGCATTAACTGCTTAGACTGATACATAAGGCAGGTATGTAACTGCATAACCGCCACTCTTTCTGTCTCCCATTGTATCTTTAAAGCAATACAAGTGCTTATATAGTTCTCGTGATTCCCGACTTAAAATATAGCTGACAGGAACGAGTCAAACTGTTTGAAATTTGTCCAAAGTCTATTATTAGTGTAAAATATCTCAAATCTCATTTGATTCAAAGATTTTGCTTATTACTGTCATTCTATTTTTCTCGTAATCATAATTAGCCCATTCTTTATTTATAAAAAATTAATTAAAAAATAAAGAGAATGTTCAATGGTCGACCAACCCGACCCAACCTGTTTTGTCATGTAAATGATATTGATCCGTTTCAACCCGAAACCAACCTGCTCATCAATATTGCCACCTCTAATCACTATGGTAATCCTACATTTGTTTTGGGAATTTAAAAAAGGAATAGGTCACATTTATGTAGGGTGCTACTGCTATTGTAATCTTTGAAATCAAACTTTATCTGTAGATTTTTAAACATTATCATCTGTCATTTTCCACACAGGCAATGGCATGCAGGTTTAATAAGGAGATTTGAATTATTCATTTGCGGGCGTGAGTTTGGGAACACATTCTCTGAATTAACTGATCCTTTGGACCAGGTATATTCTATATTTTCTATACAACTACCCACCAACAGTTATATAACTAACCACTTATAACAGAGAAGCTGGCGGAAGAACAAGTGAAGCAGCATAATCCTTGAGTTAGAAACATATTGCACAATTATGTCTCTGGTTAGGCCCCTTCATTAAAACTATTCTAATAGATCTAATGCAGTTATCCTTGAGTCGATATACATATGTTTCATTTGGGGAAATTTATGGAATTTTCAACCCATTAAATTATTAACGGTTGACTTGGGTTGTTTTTTACCTAACGGGGTCAAACAAATTGAATAAAAACAAACTGGCTTAAAAGAAATGAGTCAAATCCGTCAAAAGTGGTTGCACGTGTATTTTTTCACAACAAGAGCTCCACACCGCAAGCGCGGGGTACCCACAACCCTGGTTATTATCGTTTAAATATCTAATAATTTATCATATTCTTCTTGAGTAAATATTGTTCTATACTTTTGACTTTTATTTGTCAAACTGCAGGTCTTGGATAAACTTGAATTAATCAGCTGCAGATTGATTACAAGGGGGCATTTTAGTCATAGTGGAAGGTTGCGGTTTTGTTCATTTTGGGTTTAATTTTGCCTACAGAATAGTGAGTTATAGGTTCTTTGTAGGTTTACGGGTCAACTTGTAAACTGATTTGGTCGGTTAATTTTGGTCATATTAGAACTTGTATTATGTTTAATTTTTGAAGTTATATGGTTAATTTGAAATAGGTTTTGTAATTTTTATTTTATGGATTTATTATTATTATTTTTTTTTTGCAATTGTTTTAGTTGAAAAAATCTGGATTTTCCAGATTTTATTTTATTTTTGTTTAATTTTTAATATTCCGTTACAAATGCGTCACAAAAAAGGGTAATATTCTGTCACAAATGCGTCACAATTAAAAAAAGAACAATTAGCAAATTGCGTAGGAAATGCGTTGCAAATTTCCAACGCCATGTTTTCGCTGAAAATACATTAAAAATTGTGTAGAACATCCGTAGTAAATTGTTTGCAACTGGGCTTTTTCCAACATTAAGGTTTTGTCACAAATGCGTAGCAAACTTGAACTTGCAACGTATTTATGAGGAAATAACTCATTAGAAATGAACAAATTTCTAGTAGTGTTATTACAAAACTTACACAGATGCGTAGAATCCCACATCAAGTATGATAGGCCCATTAGAACAACTAATCTAAGTCCACAAACAAGTGATTATTAATATGACAAATAACCCATTTAGTCCCAAAGCCCAAATACAAGTGATCTGACTAAAGCTTACAGGCCTAAATGAAATAACCAACTTATGCCCAATCGCAAATTAGTTTTATTGATTCAGCAAGGCCCAAAACAAACAGATACCCGATCTTGTAAACCAAATCAAGCTTGCACTCCCGCATCTCCTAACTCGTTTAATTTTAACAAGACCGACTTAGTCGACAAGTTAATCCAATAACACTAAAATTACCAACATAAACAATTAAAGAAAGAACTAGAGAAGCATCATCATGACATTCACTTATGCAAACAAATTAAGATATATGCAAAAAAGTCCAACTCAATCCACCCTGTTTAAACCTATATGAAACATGACTTGTTTGAACGCAAATAGCTATCCAGCCGACCCCACCAAATACAACAACCAAAAGCACCTGCAACTTAGCCTCCTTTTCATATTTGTGCATTTCTTCTGACATATTTGGCCAAGAAGGTGTAGCAGCCTTCCTAAGAGTTTGACTTTCCTGAACCCACATATAACCGGCTTAAGGCTCCACTTGATAAATCATTTTAAAAATTTAAAAGATAGCAAACTTACAACAGTCAGGTTCAGCTCGGTCATCGGTTTGGTCATGTAACATATTTTCCTTGTTATGAATTTCAAAATTTTCAGATTTGCCAGTCATGTTCATACTGTTCGGTTCATTGGAAAGCTCAACTACTTGTGTCTCAATTATGGAGGCATGACTCTTCTCCACATAATCAGATTTAACCTTTGAATTCAACTGGGACAATGTGAAAAGCCAAATGAATATTAAAATTGTGATTAGAGAATAGCAGCCCCCAGGGATGCTAGTGCTACATCAGGGCATTAATAACTTCATCAATAGTTAAGGGAAAAGAGTTAGTTTAAAGAGAAGCTTTGATAACTTCATCAATAGTTAAGAACAGGCTTAGGACCAGAACACTAGAAGTTAAAAATTGAAGGGTGTTTTTTCAATATAAACGTAATGATTTGAGTACAAATACTATGGTACATATGAATACTATTAACAAGCATTTTGCATGTGTATAAAAGGATTAATGTTTTGGAACGTTGACTTACTTGAAATGATAATGCTTTCTCAAGTTCCTTGACAACGACTTTCATTGTCGGACGTTGATCTTGAGTTTCTGCCACACATTGATATGCAATTTTCATGAATGTGTGTAAAGACTCCTTGTTGGGTCCTCTCTTTAGGACAAAATTGAATTCACTGGTTTCTTCCTTTAGTATAGGATCTATCATGTCCTCTAGAGTTCCTGTGCAGAAGCTTTGTCTTGCCATAGGGCCCAACCCTTTGTCACTCTCCTTCAAGTAAATTGGGTCATCGAATGCCCTCCCACATAGAATTTCAAGCAAAACTATTCCAAAACTATATACATCTGATTCTCTTTTTAACTTATAAGTATTCTCATACTCTGGATCTATGTAGCCCAATCTGCCACTCAAGTTGATATAGACAGCTTCGTCTTCTTGATTTGGAGGCAAGAATACACAGTCTCCAAACCCATCAATCTTTGCCCTCCAGTTCTCGTCCAACCCAATGTTATAGCGACATATATCACGGTGTATTATCATCTTTTGGTCTTCCATCTCAAAGTGAAGGTGCTCCAATGCGTTTGCAACTTCAATGCAGATTTTCAAACGCTTCTCCCATGTCAAAATACGCATATCATTGTCGTTTTCCAAATAATCATCAAGGTATCCATTAGACACATTCTCAATGACAAGGATCATCTCAAAATCTTCAATACATAATCCAATTAAAGTGACTATGTTCGGATGCTCAACACTCGAAAGCATCTCAATTTCTGTAAAAAACTCTTCTTCTCCGAAACACTTACTTCCAGAAGGGGGGTACCGTTTTATAACCACAATGTTGTGTCCCTTGGGATGATCTCCTTTA
Organism: Helianthus tuberosus; assembly: GCA_030545235.1. Classification (NCBI taxonomy): domain Eukaryota; kingdom Viridiplantae; phylum Streptophyta; class Magnoliopsida; order Asterales; family Asteraceae; genus Helianthus; species Helianthus tuberosus. Next base: position 154,367,024 of record CM060416.1, on the reverse strand, counting down.
TTCTTCCCCTTTTCAGATGAAGGATTTTCTTTATCAAAACAGTGGAGCTCTGCTCTGTACAAAGTACATTCGCCATCCCTAGATGCAATTGTGTATGTCTCTGAGAAATTATTTGTTGCTAATTTAATATCACAAAGACGAATCTTCAAGTGTTCAAACTTCCTTTCCTGCAAATATGTGACAAAGGGAAAAAGAGAGTTACAAAACTGAATATAAATAGAGAAGAAATTATGTTCCTTTTAGAAATACTAAAGAGGACATTCGAATCTATTGACAGTTAGCCACTACTACAATTATACAAGGCAAATTGTTGCAACCCAGTGCTTCCCGTGCCCTATTTTCCCATCAAGACATCACAGCTAGGCCTTAGCAGATGGTCCAACTCGTTTTACCAAGCCCAACTTTTGAATTACTTAAACACTATTAAATTATGTATAGCAAGATATATTAAATGATAATCTAAAAGGATCTGAATCCTGTGTTTTAGTAAAGTATAATTAAACTAAAATTTTCATTGCGTATACTAGCCATGATAATAAATTTGTAGGACCCAACCCTGCATCATCACTGCGGGCAGTACCCTCCTGATCCCCCTCACCCTTAAACAACTGGCCTGGATTTTTTTGTCTCCTCTCAAATAATAATAAAAAATGGTGTTCTTCATAAACCGAACCATGATTTGCTTAGATATTTAAGAATCTTGGAGTTTTTTAAAAACCAATCATTAAGGTTTTCTCCAACAATAGGCATCCATATGCGACATGCGCTTTTTAAGAACACCAAAACATTGAATATTTTTTTTTTGTTTTTCTAATTCAAACAAAAAGAAATGATAACCAAAAGAAAAATTACACCAAAAACAAACATTCAAAGGTTACAGCCGAGTATAGATAGAAGACTAAAACTAAAATTTAACCACACCTGTTAGTGACTCTAATAATAATATAAGTGCTATAAAAAAATAAATAAATAATTATCGAAGTAAACTGTTATTAAATTAAGTAATTAAAAATAACATGTTTAAATAGATTGCAAGTCAAAAAAGTTAAGCATAAAAAAGGTTAATTTTAAAGTATAAATTATTATTACCATGGTGATCAATACATAAAAAGTTTAAAACCAATGCGTCAACCCAACCACTCCATCTCATTCACTATGAATGGTAAAGGGTCGGTTTTGGTAATCTCAATTTCATACCCGATTATAAAATTGTGTCTAATATTTGGTATCATACATGTATACATTACCCGTCGGCTACAAGGTAACCCGCACATATCCTCGTATGGTCATGTGGTAAACATTACCCGTTAGGACACCCATTATCCAAAATCCAATCATAAACTAGCCAAATATCGAATTAAAGTATCGAATACTCACACAAACTTCTAACAAAATTTATATTTCTTTAGTAATTTTCAGTTTGTAACTTAAAGATATTATTTACTATTTTTCTAAATTCATATATCATATTCTATGACGTAATTGGACGGTATCACCTAATACCATACATGTCCAAACCCGCAAAAAAATAAAACTATGCTACCCATCCTAGATGTTTTGGTTTTATCGTTCAATTTGGATTCTTTTACCATCCTATTTTGACTTACTTTCAAATAGAATAGGAAGTAAAGATACAGAAACAAAGGAAAATTACCATCCAAGAACGATGAATGCCAAAAAATAGATAACAAAATAGAAAAAGGGTCTTACAATATTTTCACGACGCAACTGAAGTTCCAATGCTTTCTCAAGTTTAGCCACAATATGGTGCATATCTGGGCGGTGTGCTCGATCATAACTTAAGCAAGAATATGCTACCTGTGAGTATATAAGGAGTGATTGCGGAGACAATATTTGATTTAATAGATGAGGATGGATTATATCATGCAATGTTCCCTTTTCATAATGATACTTGGCCAACTGAGGTAGAGACCTATCAGCCTCGTTATGAATTAATGCTTTCCTCTCGCACAAAATTTCAAATAAAACAACACCGAATGAGTAAATGTCCGACTTGTGGGTCACACCTCCCGTCTTTTCAATTGTGGGGTCCACACACCCCACTGTGCCAGTGTGTTCACAAGGGCACACCTGGTCCTTATAGTTTACAGATTGTTTGATGGAAAATTCAAAACCGGATAACTTGGCTTCCCCATTCTCATCCAATAGAATTGTGTCGCTAGTGATGTTACAGTGTATGATACCATAATCACATCCCTCGTCATAATGGAGGTAACTCAATGCATGAGCCAGGCCTACACATATCCTCAATCTTTGCTTCCATGTAAGGTTCGGGCTGTTTATATACTGCCCCAGAGTTCCAGTGGCCTCATACGTGGTTATGATAATCTTTTCATCTTTCTCGTCAGAGAACCCAATGATAGAGACCAGATTTGTATGCTTGAAATCATAAAGCACTGAAATTTCATTCAAGAACTTGAGGTCTCCTTCCATGTGCTTACAATCAAACCTCCGTGCAGCAATCTTCATCTCCTTTCCAGACCACAAGAGCTGTCCTTTATATGTGGTACCAATTGCATCGTGTTGGATAATGTAATCATCATGAAAGTTGTTGGTGGCCTTTACTACATCTTCAAGTGGGATACGTAAGGGAGCAAACATGGTCATTGTTGAAGTCATGTTCTGTTATCAAGTATAAAGTAGTGTAAAAACAATGGGTTACAAATGAATGAGAAGGTAAGATCTAACAAGATGTATGAGCAACAACACGGCCATAAATATATAGGATCTAACAGCCTACATCCATGACTTTCTATTCCTATTAAGTTAATATGAATGAATTTTGTGGTACTTAAGATGTAAAAGGTGTACATAATATTTATAAAACTCTGTAAGTTTAATACATCTATACAAAAGTATATGCATACCATATTTATTAGGTTATTAGCTGTTTTATAAGTATTCAAAATTTTATCATAAAGATACAAAATAATTAAAACATATATACACTGCAAAAACAATAAACTAAAATTGAAAATACAATATTTTAATATGTGTGTGTTTGTTCTTGTCGTTAAAAGATTAGTGGTATAAAAAATTACCATTGATAACCTTTTACAATGAATACGAGATAAAGTTATGGTTTATACTAATGCACATAAACAACCTTGTTTTCATATAACTGAGATAACTTACTTGAAATGCCAATGCTTTCTTAAGTTGCATTAAAACTTCGTTTGTTGTCGGCCGTTCTTCTCTTTGATGATGTAAGCACCTGTAGGCAATCTTTTGGAATGTTGTTAATGATTTTGGTTCCATATGTTCCCTTATTTGCTCGAACACTACCTCATCATGCTTTCCTTCATCAAATTTGTTTCTAATGAAATCAGATAGATAGTGTCCCTCATGCTTGTGGATTATAAACGTTGATCTCCCGCACAACATCTCGAATAATACCACACCAAATGAATAAATATCAGATTCTATAGTTAGGAATCCTGATTTTCTGTAAACTGGGTCCAAGTATCCTGTTGTGCCACATGCATGATCGATGACATAGTCTCTTTCATGAGTTAATGGACTAATTAAAGAAAGCCCAAAATCAGCAAGTTTCGCTTTCCAATCATGGTTTAGTAATATGTTAGCAGATTTGATGTCTCTATGTATCACCTTTGCTTGTTTTCCACCTCCTCCATGAAAGAAATATAACGCTCTTGCAACATCAATGCATATATTAAGTCGTTTCACCCACGTAAGAGAAGCATTATCTAAATACTTATCAAGACTTCCTCTGGACGCATACTCATAAATAATGACCTTTTCATCATTTTCATCACAGTAGCCTAGAAGACCAATGACATTCTCGTGCTTATAATCCAAAAGAATTTGGAGCTCACTCAAGAATTGTTGTTCCCCTTGACCAAACCTTGAATTCAATCGCTTTGCAACAATGGTTTTAAATCCATCACCATCTTGAAGGTTTCCTTTATAGACTCTCCCAAATCCTCCTCCCCCGATGCAATTGTCATTATTGAAGTTTTGTGTCGCCCGTTTTATGTCTTCAAGTAACATTTTGGGGTTGTCCTTGTTGTTTTTCTGTTAAACATGGCAAAGAAAGTAAAATAAATATATTGATAAAAACTAAATTAGTACTATTAATTAAAATTGTAAAAAAAAACTATAAAACGATGATGAATTGGTAATTTGATGGTATCTAGAAAGGTTTACGTTGAACTATTTTTGCACTATACTTTGTTTCTAAAAAAGATTTATATTGAACGTCCTTCATTTTTGTTGTACTTCTGTATCAGCATATCAGCAAAGTCCTAAAAGGCAAGATTTAGAAATCTCTATAATTTCTATAAAGTAAACTTAATTGGTTAGATTCTAAATGTTAGAAAGTGGAAAGGATATCTAATAGTGTAAACCCTAACAGTTTGCACTTTATTAGTGTAGATCTAACCTCATGAAGCAATCTACATTTGTTTTTGACATTATAGCGAATCATCAAACTATTTTACTTATAGGAATCCATGAGATAAAGTTAGAGAATGACTTACTTGAAAGAATAATGTTTTCTCAAGTTCTTTGACTACGACTTCTATTGTTGGGCGTTGGTCTTGAGTTTCCGCCACACATTGGTGTGCAATTGTAATAAACGTGCGCAAAGAATCCTTGTTGGGTCCTCTATTTAGAACAAATTTATTTTCACCAATTTCTTCCTTTATTATAGGATCTATCATCTCTTCTAGTGAGCCTGTGATGAAGCTTCGTCTTGCTACATGGGCCAGCCCTATGTCACTTTCCTTAAGGTAAATTGGGTCAAAGGCTAATCTCCCACATAGAATTTCAAACAAGAGTACTCCTAAACCATAAACATCCGATTCCCTTTTTACTTTACAAGTCTCCATATATTCTAGATCTGCGTAGTAGTGTCTGCCAATCGGGTCAAGATAGAGAGCTTCGTATTCTTGATTTGGAGGCAGGAATATGGACCACCAAAAGTTAACAATCTTTGCCTCCAAATTCTGATCCAACCCAATGTTGTAACTGCATATATCACGGTTTATTATCATCTTCTGGTCTTCCATCTCATAGTGAATGTACTTCAATGCGTGTGCAACATCAATGCATATTTTCAAACGTTTTTCCCAAGTCAAAAGACGTTTGTCTTTGAGGTTACTCAAATAATCACCAAGGAATTCATTAGAAAAATCTTCAATGATAAGGATCATCTCAGAAGCTTCAAGACAAAATCCAAGCAAAGTGACTATGTTGGGATGCTTAACTCCACTGGAAAGAATTTCTATTTCTGTGAGAAACTCTTTTTCTCCATACAACTCATTTCCAGGAGGGGGGTAGCGTTTGATAAGTACAGTGTTGTGTCTCTTGGATGATGGATTCTCTTTATCATAATGCTCGAGTTCTGCTCTGTAGAAAGCATACCAACCCGAGAAAGCTGTAATTCTGTATTCGTTTGAGAAATCATGGGTTGCTGATTGAATATGAGTGAGAGGAATCTTCAAGTGTTCCCAGTTCTTCCCCACCTGCAAATTAAATATGTGACAAGGGAGTTACAGCTAAGATAGAAAAACGAGAAGGGAACCAAAAGAAATTGAGTAGTTAATATCTCTTCCGATGAAGTTAAAATCCATCTAATTCCACCCACTTCACACCACAATGAAAGTTCCAGCGAGATTTGAGGTGACGCTGGAAACCAAACGACCCCTGCTTTGCTTTTGTTTCATGTGCCCTTGTTTTACTTTTGGTTGGCTTACAATGGTCTAGCCCACCACGTTTTTACAAGCCCACAAATCATTTATAATTAGCTCAATAAGTAAATAAGGCCCAGATACATTGAGTGATAATATGAAACTAATATAAATTTTATGGGTTAAGCTTGGTCAAATTTATTGTTCGTTGCTTATAATAAGCCTAAGAATAGATTTGCTAAAATTATATATTGTTGTTAATAATATGTGTTGCCTTAGTGTTATTGAAGTGAAATAAGTTGCTAGACCAACAAATTAAGTTAATTGTTGGTAAGAAAAAAGATTAATCTTTTTGTAGTTTAAATAAAATTAAATAATAAACTGTAAAAGGGAAGTTGAGGAAGTATATATTGTAACACTTGAAATTATACAACGTATTTAACTTTATTCATAAATCAATTGAAAAATTAGAGGTTATAAATAATTAGATGATAACACATAGAAACAAGAATTTTGTAAGACAACTTAATAACAATAAGAGAACTTACAGGTTAGTTTAATATACCCATTTTTGTTTGTTTTCAAGATAGACTAGGGATGTTTGAAGAGAGATACATAGAATATGTGTTATGGGGTTCTATTGGGGGCGCCAATGGTGTCATATTAGTTACAAGAGGGGCACGAACATTGCGACGGGTGGGTGCGCTTGGTGGGCACGTGCTTTGTACCATCCGTCAAAAATGGATCTTAGAAAACCTGAACCATTTTAAAAATCGAATCCAAACCATTTGTAAACCAGTTCGAACGGTGATAAATAAAATATATTATATTTAGAACCTTTATAAATAAAATATATTATATTTTATTTCGAACCGTTATAAACAGAATATACTATATTTGACCCTACTCCGATTTTTATGAAACTTAGGTCATATGATAGAGAAAAATATGCTCGTCCTAAGTCCTAACGGTATATTCGTATTTTTATAAAACGTCATAAGAGTTATGAGAAAAACGAGTTAAATAGCTGAATCTTCCTATACTAATAAACAAAAATCTTTTTGTACACGTGGCACTCTCTGATGTCTCATCCCTTTTAATAATAGTATTACATATTAATTTTTATACACAAAATATAATATAATATTAATTAATATAGTTAGAGATAAACGTATAAATTCAAATTTAATTAATAATTATCTTTAATAAATATAAATGTATCAAATAATATAATAAGTATAATATTATTTAATATAGTTAGAGGTCAAACGTATAATTTCAAATTTAATTAACAGTAAATTACTTTTTGAATCCCTATGTTTTAGTGGTTTTAACCACTTGAATCCAAAATTAAAAAGCTTAACGTCCAGAGTCTCTAACCGTTTAATCACACCCCCTGTAAAAAAATTCAAAAAACCTTTTGTAAGGTTAAGTTTTTAACCTAACCATATATATTTGTTAAGATAAATTATATTATTTGGATATAAACAATAATTACTAATAAAGTATCAAATCACATGTACAAGTACTTATAGTATATAACTTAGAAGACTAAAATTACAAGCGGATTATCTAAAAAAAGTACCAAATAACACTAAATGGTTTTTAAAAGACATGTTTTTCTTGCTATTAAGTATATAACATTATATTTACTTAAGACGTGTAATACACGTGTTCAATATTTTCTTCCAATATTAAATTTATGTTACTATCAATATGTTTTCATCTTAAAAAATGGTCCAACTTCCTAATAACATTGAGTTTTAAATATTAAACTTAATTTCAATCATATTACGCAACTAAAGACATTATCATCATGCTAAATAAAGACATTATATAATATTATAAAAATTTTAATTTGAATATTTAAATGTCAACTACTAATTAAAAAAGTTGTTGTAGACGCTAAAATTTATAGTTTAAAAAACTTTAGTCCTACTTTTTTAAAAGTATACTTTATTTTTAGTATGATTTTTTAATATGTAATATTTTCTATATAATGATGATATTCGTATCTTGTCTCATGATCCATATATCTAAAAATAGTATTTATATCAAAGTATTTATTATATCATTAATATACATAGTAGAATTTAATTACAATTCATTTACCATAACCTCATAACTTATATTTATTTTTAAAAATACTTACAATTTTATGATCATTATTTTTTTTTATTTTTTAGTGTTACTTCTTTGTAAGACATAATAAAATGGATTGTAGTATCTCAAAAGAGAAGTGAAAACTTAAAAAAATATTTTGAATAGCGAAAATATAACTGTTCTTTTGTTTTACCAATTTTATCTAAATAAGTCATTTTATTAATAAGGATTATATACAAGTTTATAATTTACATTTTTTTCGTCATTTAACCCGTGTAATACACGGGGTTGTAAGCTAGTTAATTATATATATATATAAAACAGAAATATAATAATATCAAAAACTTTGCTTTCAAACTAAACCACAGTCATGTGTCGTTTGAAACAAAATTGTCGTTTGAAACAAAATCCAAACAATAGTCCATCATCTGGAATCCCCCATCCCAAACCACAGTGATCTGCAAATTTCTTTTCTTCAAGACTTCAACAAATCGTGATGCCCTTTTTTCAAGTAATCAACCAAGCTGTATTTCGTGATTCTTGACATCTAAATTTACCCTAAATGAGTCTAAACACTAATATACATCAATAACATGTCCCCATATTTTATATAGTTGCCTAATTTCTTTTAAAAATCAATTCTCCGTTAACATACCTGATATCTTTATAATTAAATTTGGTATACCACATTAACCCTAGCCACTCTCAAACGGTTTCTTTATCTCTAAAACGTAAACCCTAGCCTTCAATTCGTGCAAACCTCTCTTCAAGTTGTGGATTCAAGCAAGAACTTATTCTAGGGCTTGGAACTTCTTTCTACGATTTCTCTCTCAATTCTCACCCAAACGAGGTAATTCTTGTTTCCATTCTCATTAGAATATCGACATCTACAAAACCCCTTTATCAATTTATGTGATAAAGGGCATCTTAGATTTGTTCATAATCTTAGGGTGAGTGGGGTGGAAGCGGGGAGTGAGTGGGTTGAGTGGAGTCACCGCACGGTAACACCACCGCCGACCCCCCATTCCCCGCGGTGAACCATAAAACCCGGTGACTAGTTACCACTTGTGTTACGTGACCGTTGCATGCTTTTTTTAATGTTGGAGGTGGTAACGGCTATAATGCCATTGATTATTAAAAAAATGATTTCTTATTTAAATACCAAATTTACTTTCCATTTTTCACACCACTCAAAACTACAAACTAAAAACCTCTCATACACCATAGATAAAAAACAAGGTTGATGACAAGAAAAAAGGTTCGGGATCCGGTTCGAAGCCGAGGGGATGCGGCTCGCAAAGTATGGAAGGTAGTTCGAGCGGTTTGAGTGCACCATTTCAACCCACACTCGGTTATTCACCACACCCTCAACCTCCACTTTTTTACTCCCAAACTCCACAACCGAGTTTTTACAACACCCAACCACAACCTAATTATCCGCCACAATTGTTTTCACTCCCACAAGGTCCCACATTGGTCGCACCAGGGCGGTATGAATATTCCACGGAAGCCCAAAACTCCTTCGACGCGTTTACGTATAGGAGCCCACCAATTTAATCACCAAGAGAGGGTGTTGAACGCATGCTTCCGATCTACCATGATAATGAAGACAAAGATATTGTCCTAGAGACGCATAACTTGGATGAAGATCTTAGCGAAGACGAAGAAGAGTTTGAAATGGAAGACGAAGATGATGGTGAAGCAAGTGACCCGAAAGGAAAGGGAGGAAAGGCGGAGCGTTAAACTTGGAAAAAAAACAAGAAGAGGCCTTAGCAAAGGCATGAGTTCATTGTTTGGTAAACAAGAAACAAGGCAACCAACAAAAACAGGAGGGTTTGAGAAAATTCTAAAACATTACAACGAAACGGTTGGCGGAAGTACCCGAACCACTAATCAAGTACGTTCAAAATGGAAACCAATAATGACTAAGTTAAGCTAATTCAACGGTCTTTGACATCAAGCAGTAAATTTTTTGTTTTAAACTTTACATAATTTTATTTTTTAAATTAATATAACATTTTTATTTTTCCCTTTATATAATTTTTTTTTTCTTGGATCATTTACGTCCTAGCGGGAGTCACGATGCGGCGATCATGAAACAAGCCTTAAAAGATTACTAATCAAAAAATCCGGATGGTTTTCATCATGTTGAGGTGTGGGAGGTGGTTAGAAAACATGAAAAATGGGCCCCGGTACAATTGTTGGGGGAAGATAGTAGTAGTTTGAGCAGAAAAGAAAGTCATCGGATTCAGGTAACTACCATGCGGGAGCTGAATTCACTAGTTCTATACCCAGCATAAACGAAGACCCCTCACCAAGAAGACCACAAAAGAAAGATAAAAGACCCGCAACGACCTCCAATAGCTCAACGGGTTTGTCCGAGAAGCTTGAACAATACAAACTTATGAAAATAGCAAAACAAATAAAGAGTTGGAGTTGGTGGACATAAGAAGGAAACCAGAGGAAGACACTATCACATTGATGGCAGAACAACGCGATGCGGTGAGAACACTTTTGTATGATCAGGATTTGGAGACGTTTACTAAGCCACGCGACAATGTTCCACTGGAGATGTTGCCAATCTCTTTCGCCCGAAAACTCGAGATCGTCAAAAAATATAATTGGCCATGCAATTTATAATTTTTAGTTTTATTTTCCTAGTTTTAATTTTATGTATTGTCTTTTTTAATTTTAATTTACTGTAATGTTTTTTAAATTTTAATTTAATGTATTGTTTTTTTTTAAATTTAATGCGATTTTATTTGGTTTAAAATATGTTTTAATTATTTAATGCATAATTTTTAGAAAAAGATGGACTCCTCGCGAGGGAACCACCCCTTATGTTTGAGTGCAAAAGGGGAGTTGGAGAGGGGACTTGACATGCATGAGCTGATTGGCTGGGTGGAGAGTTTACCACTCCCTAAGAGCTTGCTACCCCTCTCACCCTTACACTGTGTTCCAGAGTTTACTAACAGAAAGAAAGGAAAGGAAACAAAGAGAAACTAAAAATATTTTGTGTTCCAGAGTTTCATTTAAGGAAGGAAAAGAAAGGAAAATAAAACATGTCGTGTTCCCGAGTTTCATTTAAGGAAGGAAAAGAAAGGAAGTGATAGGAAAACTAGGCTAAATTCTTTAATTTTTCTTTCCTTCCGATTTGGGAGGAAACGGTGGGAAAGACATCTTTTTTTTCCTTTCTCGTCCTTTCCTTTCTCACTTTTGCTTTCTTTTCTTATCCCTCATTAAGTTAACTCAGGAACAGAGCGTTAGTGTTCTTAGTTTATTGAGATTTGGGCTTTTGAAATAGATGTTGAGTTTTCATAAAATTGGTGATTGTTTATCGTTCATGAAAGTATAACATTTGCAAATTTTGGGGATTTTTGGTCAATTTTTGAATTTATTTAAAATTTTAATCATGTTATAATCATATAAAATTAATTTAAAGTATTTTAATTGTATATATTATATATATATATATTATATATATATGGTTGATGAATGAGGATAAATAGTAACTTTATTTTTATAATAATAATATAGCTTTTTATTATTTTTTATTTAATATATTATAATAGTTTATTATTATAGTTACTTTTAAAAACATATTTTTTAATTTTTTTTCCTTTTTTAAAATCATATATTTCTTTTACCATTTTTTAAAAATTCTTTTTTAGAACATATATTAATTTATCGCTTAATTTGATACTTTTTTTAATAAATTACGTTATAACTTTTTTTTTTCTAAAAACTTAAGTACATAGTTGTAGTTGTGCTTTATTTTTTCCTGACATTCCCTCGTAAGTTTTGTTAAAATCGAAGTTGTACTCAAAATAAAGTATTTATTTGGTATCATAAAACGGTGCGATAATAAACTAAACCGTTCTAATAGTTTAACTTTCTAAACAGCATTCTTTATTTTCAAATCATGTTTGTTCTACATTATCATTTGCTCGGTTTCGACACAACGCACAACTTTAAAAATAAACTAGTTAAAAATAAGCCTTATAAACTTCACTTGTATTTTTGCAGAAAATATAAATTTATAAACTTATTTTATTAAATTCTAAATATATTTAATTCATGTTTTCACAATCAAAAGAAATCGGTTTTATTTATTTGTAAGAGTATATTGTCGGGTAAGCTCCTAACCTTCCAAGTGATGTTGATCTTAGATCTCATCCTGATCATCCAAGATCTAAGACACCATGGTGAAACAAGACGTACTTTACGAATAAAACGAATCAGTTAATTAAATATTCCATTTAAATAGTTTTATACAAAAAATCCCCAAACTCATAGATTTAGTATTGTTTGTATTTTTTATTTGTGTTTTAGTACTTCATATTTAATATTTGGAGTTTTGATTCTCGTTCGTGCACTTATTTCAATATATCACAAAATGCAACCCGTGAGTAGATCTTTCCTAATTCCCATTTTTTCCATTTAAACGTTTTGGGGTGTATTATGTGCATGTTTTCGTTACTTCAAATTTCCATTATTCAAATATATGCAAAGTTTTAAGTGTATTATGTGGTTGTTGTGATTTGTTCATTGTTAGTTATGCTAACCGGTGTCGCTAATCAGTATTGCTAACCAGTATTCAGGTGCATATATTGGCTGACTAGATTCCCCACGGCCATGGGTTGTTGGTCTAGTATCGCCAGCACATTTAGATTCTCTCGTTAGTGGGCTTGAGTCTCATATTTACAGTATTCATTATATTTACGGTAGTTTTACATCATCATTTGGTTGTGTGTTGTGGATTATTTAATTAATTGTTGGTTGTATGTATTTTTATCACTTAATTACTGTGAATCGCATGTTAATTTTTACTCTTAAAACAAATATATAAAAACAGTTTTATTTAAACATTTAGATTTACTCACCAGCTTATGTTGACCCAAAAATACTTTTACACATGATGCATGAAATCGGGTTTAACGAGGCGAGGATAAAGACACATAGGAAATGCCTTATTCAAATAAACAAGATATCATTTATTGTTCTATGTTTTATTGAAATTATTGTATGGATTATTTGAATTATATTTGCTTATGTGACATTTTAATTAATGACATGAAATTAATATTTAAACTTTAATAGTTGTCATGAGTTGTGAATAGTTATGCCCCGATCACCTAATGCATTGTGGGTGAGGGTGTGACAGGCTTGGTGTGGATGGCGGGCGTGGAGGCTCTTTGATGATACCCAACGCCACATATCACAAAAAGTCCCAATAACACCCCCCCCCCCAATAAGTCTAAGAGTTGAATTTCGCATTAGACTGCTGAAGGTGGAGTGGGTTGAGGGTTAGAACGTCGACGAGAAGATCGTCTGAGATTGTTCGGTTCCACCACCACCCATATCTTCAAATTAGTTTGGTACTTGCAGTGAATTGTGAATTGAGAGATGTAAACATAGTAGTTGTAGTGATTTGTGACTTGTATTTATAGGGACTAGAGAACTACCAGTTAGAAAATTGCGTTGGAAAAGAGCCTTTGGAACAGTAAGCGTTTGGAAAAGATCCGTTGGAACAGTAACCAATTGGAAAAAGAGTAGTTGGAACGGTAACCGGTTATTAAAATTAAGTAAATAATAAAAATAATTTATGATTTATGAGTTTAATTTATTTAATAAAAAATAATTGTAACGAGTTTTATTTTTTTAATTTATTTCCATAGATCTTCTCCGTACATCTAACGTTCTTCCACCGGCGAGACTCTGACCATCTAACGTTTCTCTTCGTACTCCGGCCATCTCTCCGTTTCTCTCAGTACATCTCTCCGTACATCGTTCCGCCACCTAACGTTTCTCTCCGTACATCTCTCTGCCACCTAACCAGTGGCGGAGCATGACCAAAAGTTCTGAGGGGGCGGAAAGTCATGTGACCCAATTTATATATTGTATAAATATTAGGCAAAATAATTGGGGGGATAATCCTATATAATTTTAAAATTTTCGGACAAAAAATCAAAAATTTTACACTTCTAACAGAAACATTGGAGGGGCGGGTGCACCCCCCACCTTCCACTAAGCTACGCCCTTGCACCTAACGTTCCGCCACCGGAAAATCCCTTTCAACGCTGGCGAGAATCCGTCCATGTACGTCTTTTGCAGGACTGTACATCGTTCTCTCCGTACGCTGGAAAATCCCTAACGTTTCTCTCCGCCACCTAACGCACCACCGGAAAATCCCTTTCAACGTCGGAAAATCCCGTACATCGTTCTCTCCGTACGCCAGAAAATCCCTAACGTTTCTCTCCATACGTTTCTCTCCGCAACCTAACGTTCCGCCACCAGAAAATCCCTTTCAGCGCCGGCGAGACTCCGTCCACGCTCGTCTTTTGCAGGACTGTACATCTTCGCCGTACGAAACAGAGCTTCTAATCTTCTCCGGGATAACGGGTCTTTTCCACCGGAAAATCCCTCTCAACGCCGGCGAGACTCCAGCCACACTCGTCTTTTGCAGTACATCTTCTCCGGCGGAACAGAGCAGCTCCGGGGTAAGAGATCTCCGAGTCTTCACCGGGCGAGTTCATCCTTTCCGGAGATAAATAATATATGGCATCCAGGTTCTTTTTTTCTTATATACAAGCATATATAAAGGGTAGACCCCAGATAAATTACATATATTATCTTTGCATCTACTTTGATATATCACAGTATTGTGTCTGTTATAATATATAAACCTTCCAATTTTATTTGCCTGTGCCCCCCACTATTGTTTGTGCGCTAGTTGTAATTAGGTTTGAAATACTTGGAGATTTTGAAATTGTTGTGTTTTGAGTTCTATAGCTGTGTTTTGAGTTCTGTAGGATACTTAATGCTCACCGTGGAAGTTATAGTGTACACCCATTTATGTTACTCGGTGCTTACTTTAAACTATATATTGTATACTCATCTTGCTCCTTGATATTGGGATATTATGTATGATATATTGTATGCTCATCGCTGCTCAGTGTGTACTTCATGGTTGATTATTGGCATTGTATGCTTCTGGATGTTCATTGTGCATTTGTCGTTCTTGATTGCTTATTGGCATTGTATGCTTTTGGTTTCTTATTGAGTGCTTCTTGTTGCCTGTGTACGTTTGTATCGTGCTTACATATTAACTTATTAGGTGTTTGTTTGTTTGACTTATTGGGTGCGCATGTGTCATTGACCTATCTAGTGTTGTGTTGCAACCATAGACAATAGGAGTCATGGTTTTACCTTGAGATCGTGTCCAAGGACGAGGGGTGCAAGAAAGGAAAATGGGTATAGTTTGCGAGTAGCCTCTTGGAATATAGGAACTTTAAATAGTAAATTGTTAGAGGTGGTAGATGCACTTAAAAGACGTAGGATACAAATAGCGTGCCTTCAGGATACTAGGTGGAGGGGGCATAGAGGGGATGAGCGCAATGGGTATAAATTATTGTATTCGGGAACTGATGGGGTAAAAAATGGAGTAAGATTTCTAGTGGATATAGAATTGCACAAGAATGTGATTGAGGTGATACGACACAATGATAGGATTATGGTGTTAAGATTTACCGGTGGCAAATATAGTCCTAAAGCATAAGCTTACAGACGCGAAGACGTATATTCGACCTAGGATACGATGGGGGGATTTGAAGGGGGAAAAGATTATCGTGTTTAAAGATAAAGTCATCTCCACGACATCAATGCGTAATTTCTAAGGGGTATTGTTACTTTTAAACATTAAGAAGTTTTATTAACGTAAATGACGTTTTAAGAAGGTATATTAACTTAAATGAGGTTTTCTAAGGGGTATTTTATAAAATAAATAATTATATATTATCATTCACATATAAATTTATTATAACATGTTTTTACTATTATTAATTTCTAAATATTTATTCATAACTCAAACAAAAGGTCATGAATAACTTAAAATTAAATCATTTTACTATTATTATTATAGTTAGTTATTTATATTATTATTCGTGTATTTTGTTGTATTCAAAAACTATATTTATAACAATTCATCATCTCTATTGTTTTGTAAATAGTAAGACCATCCGTAGTGGGGCGTTATTTTAAAAAAAAAATTGAAAAAAAACGCCCTAAAACGCCCCCCCAACCATTACATAGGGCGTTATTTTTAAGATTTTTTGAAAAAAAATGTTACCGGCGTTTTAATAAACACGCCCAAAATTGCTTTGACCTTTTAGTAACCACCAATCACTTTTTGAGAGACTCTGACAGCTTTGACCATTTTGTCACCCACCAATCACCATTTTGTCACCCACCAATGCACAGGGACCTCACATGGACATGACCTTTTTTTTTTTTTAATTGGAAGGGGGTTATTGGCATAATGCCCCACTACGTCACTTTTGCTATAATGCCCCTTCGCTGACTAGGACGCCACGTGTCGGATAATGCCCCATGGTGGGGGCATTATAACACATTACCACTACACATGGTCTAACACATAAATGTTAGTGTTCCATGTTTATCCTATTTATGTTTTATCAAACTCGAGTGAATTGAAAATTTTGTCCTTTATCTTTATACCAAATTTCAGGCGGTGTCTTTTATCTTTAAAATTGATAGATTTTGTACTTAATGTTTTAAAATATTACACGTTACGTCCTTTGCGCTAACTCTGTTAACTTTAACCATTAAATGAAGGGCAAATTGGTCTTTTAACCAATTTATTATTTAACAAAACCATTTTAATCTTTTTAATATATAAAACAATAATAATTATATATTATATTATATGTATATACAGACTTTATCTTTCTACTTTCTCTCCCTAGGGCAATCCTAAACCCTCACAACCACCTGCTGCCACCCTTCCACCATCTGCCCTCACAGCACCACCGCCGCCGCACCACCTCTACACCACCACCTGCCACCACCCACCCCACACAAGCACCACTACCACCGCACCACCCTCACACCACCACGACCATCAATTTTCCACCAACACAGCACCTCAGTAACTAGATCGAGAACATCAATTTTCCCCCAAAATTACCGTCAAATGCACCGATTTGAACCAAAATGGTTCAAAAACTAACAGAATGTGATAGATCCCCTTTGTACTGATTTAACAACTGATCCCCTTTGTAGTGATTTAACAACTAATGACCGTCAAATGCACTGATTTTGAGGTATACCAGCAAGTGACATATCCCCTTTGTAAACAAAGACATGTTCACTCTTCTTCATAACAGTGGTGACGTTTTTTGTGGCTTCTTTTATATCTTTTCAAAGGTATTCAGATCCATCCTCTGAGTTCTTATTTTAGGGGCACTTTTGATTTTGAATAGGAAGACTGACATTAAATGAAAAGAAATGGTTTTAATTGAGAGGATGAGGCTTCGAACTGTAAGGTTTTTTTAATTAGTAAAAGAGTTTTTTAAGTAAAAGGTTTTTTTAATTATTTATGTATGTATATTTCTTTTTGTTTTAATTAGTGGTTTTTTAAATAATAAGGTAAAAAGACCAATGTACCCATCATTTAATGACTAAAATTAACAGAGTTAGAGCCAAAAGACGTAACGTGTAAGATTTTAAAACGTTAACTACAAAACTCATTAATTTTAAAAACAATGGACACCACCTGAAATTTGGTATAGAGATAAAGGACAAAAAATGCAATTCACTCGAACTCTAATTTAGTTTATAGATCTCGGTTTTTTTAAAACATTTCACTAACAAAAAAGAAGAAGTAAAAAAAAGAAATGTCTTACAGGAATTTCATGTGTTGCTTTCTCAGATTCGTTGACAACTTGGTCCTTACCCAACTGTTGTACTGGCTCCTCCTTTAAGGCATAATGTCAGATAATTAAAAAGTAAGTTAATGCTCAAAAATATAAAATTGTGATAAAACTACAAACTAGTGATGAAAAACTATTTACTAATTAGAAAAAAAAAAAAAAAACCATCTAACAATGAACGAATTGATAAGATAACAGATGATAAGATGTTGACGAAAATTCGTGTTGAAAGATGATACCTCAATATTCATCAAATAAATTTAACAATAAATTACAGGTCAAGATGCTATGGGTTGTCCTATTAAAATGAAATATGCAGAAACATTCCATCAAAGAAATTTGATGTTCCATTGTAACTTCGTCAAAGGATGTCCGCCATCCAAATCCCATAAGCTTCAGCCAAAGACCCAGCCTTCCAACATTGATATCTTTATATCAAGTCTAGCTTAAGTTTCCATACCATTATCATAGGCTATGGCTTTTAATATTTGAAAGGATTTGTGTTTAAAGGAAAGGGTTAATCCATGAGATGTTTCAAGAGGTGCTAAGCGTATGGAACCAGCTTAGGAGTTCCGATTCTAACCTTTTGGAAATCGGCTTAAGAGTTCTGGTGCTTACCGTTGGGACGGATTTCAGTTGGTGTATGGATGTGTGTTTAGTTTCTAAAATTGAAGCAGCGTGTATACATGTTCAGCAGAAAATTTTGACTTGGTTTTTGCTTATTAGTGATGTATTAAATGCTCATGGTAATTTTATAAAAGGGGTATGTTAATCTACCAAGACCATCCGTAATGGTTAGGCCATACGTAATGGTTATTGTTTCCTAAGGGGCATTTTCCGCTACATCAACATTTTACTGCCCCTTAAAAATGTATAATGGTTAACCCCCCTTAATGTCTAATTCCATACTTTCCAATTTTGCTATTCTTATTGGGCATTATACTAGAAAAGGCACTTCCTCTTCATGCTCATATAAAGCCATGGGGGTGGTGTTGGGCATTATCAAGCCACTTCACACCCCTATAAGCCCCATTACCCATGATATATTTTTTCTGGTATGGTTGTTGCGTATTGGCGTATATGGAAAGCAAGTAACAAGAAACGGTTTTCGAACAAGGAAGTCTAAGTGGGGCAGATTATGGATGAGATCAAAAGCCTTGGCTTTTTTGGTTCAAACATAGGTCGAAGTTTAAGTCCGTCTAACGAGAACGATTGGTGTAAATTTGAGATTGTATAGCTGATGATGTAGTTTACCTAGGCGTGTTTTTGTTGCCCTTCTTTTCTTTTAGAGGGTCATTATGAATGAAATTTACCTTAAAAAAAGTAAACTCGAACTTTTCGTGTACAAGTAGCTAACCACATAATTAATAAAAGAGTAAACTTCCGTTTTGCTCCCTGTGGTTTGGTCACTTTAACAGTTTTGCTCCAAACCTTTAAAAATAGCCATTTTGCTCCCTGATGTTTCGGTTTTTTTGCCAGTTTGCTCCCCGCCTCTAACTCCATCCAAATTGTTTGTGTTTGTTGGTGCACTTGTGTCTGTACTTTGTCTGTATTTTGTCATGATACCAAACGATGTCTTGTGTTAGTCTGGTTTACGTCTTAGGTTTGTTAATATGTGTGTTCGATGTAAGTTTGACCAAGTAAACCATCCTCCTGGTTTGACTTGACCAAACAGTTAGCACATTGTTTGTAAGATGTTTGGGTCGAAGGATGAGTCATCGAAGGATTGTTTATATCCTTCGATGAGCTCGAAGGATAAACCTTCGATGGATATAGATGGACCTCGAAGGATATCATCCTTCGAGGTATATGTGGATCCTTCGATAGATTTCAGATCGATAGATGATCCTTCGATCAGACTATCTGATCCTTCGATCAGACTATCTGATCCTTCGACCAGACGAGTTGTAATGGGTATATATACTCATGTAATGTGTTCACTTCATCAAGTGTGAGAAGTGAGTCTTGTAGAGAGCGTATTTTCAGTTGGGTTAAGGGCTGTAACCGTGTCCACTGAAATACAAGAGAAAACTTTGATATCTCGTGTGTCTACCCTTCTCTTTGTGGCTTGTGTTCTCATATAAACTACCGGTTTGCATTCTAGCTTGGATTCCGCACTTGCTAGTGTGTTAAACATAACAAGGATTAGGTTTGACCTCAACCTCAGAGGGACCTACAAGTGGTATCAGAGCCGTGACTCTTTTCCTTGTTAAAAACCGAGTTTATACAAGACTTTGGAGTGTTTGGACAAAAACTCACATGGTTTAGCACCCGTTTTTAGTGTTTTTCTCGCATTTCTTGTCGTAAAAACGTGTTCTAAACTAACCGGGTGTGTTAAAGGACGGGTTGGGTAACTTAAAAACTTGTTTTTAAGAAGTTTGGTAATTTCCGGCCAAATTCCGGCTTACTCCGGTGACCGGTTTTCTGGATAAGAAGTAATATTTTATTTGTTCAAATCTTGTTTTGGTAAAAAGTATGGTCTGACCATACTTTCTGCCGAAAGATTTCTACCAACCCATCACCTTTTCACCAACCTGTCACTTTTGTCAACTGTGTCAGTTCAGATCGAAGGATATCCTTCGAAGTCGAAAGATCATCTTTCGATCAAAGGAAGTTCGATAGATAATCATCCTTCGAACATCCTTCGAAGTCTTTGACTTATCCTTTGATCCTAGGAATCTTTTCGAAGCATACATCTTTCGATCTACAGTTCTGGTTCGAAAGATAAGGATCTTTCGATTGGAGAATCCTTCAAAATCATTGTTCGAAATTCAACAGTGATCTTTCGAACACTGTTGATCCTTCGAACAAGTATTGATCCTTCGATCCTAGTCTGTTTAAGTTTAACAAGTTTGTGTTTTTCTCGTCTTTCGATCAGGGATCCTTCGGCTGGTTGGTTGTTAACAAGGAGAACCCGAGAGAACTAGTGTAACAATTTTTCTTGATCAAAAATGAATTCGATGTGGGGTGTTCCGATAAATACAGAAATGTATTATGGTACTCCGACTCCGGATTCGGGAAAGTATAGAAATACCAGTTTATCTCCTGCATGGGCCGAATCTCCCGCACCTGTATCTTCGCAAACTAATGCTATATCTACCGGTCAATGGGCATTCGTATCAAATCAAACTCCAAGTACTCAAAGCATTTTGTTAAGTGAGAGTGAAACGGGAAGTTTGAATAGGCCTCAAAAGTTGATGCACTTAAGTGAATATCCGGGATGGTTTGATAGATTTCATACATACGTCCTTGGTCAAAATATAGAATTGTGGTTGCGTTTCATCACAGATTTTGATGAAACAATAGAGGTTGCCGCTTCATCTGCTGCTACGTTTGCCGATCTTACGGAAGATCAGAAGAAGGTCTATGACTTAGAGAAGAAAGCGTATGCCATTCTTACTCAGGCGTTAAGCAAAGATATTTATCATCAATTTGTCAGTTTCAAGACAACGAAGAAGTTGTGGGACGCATTGAAGATAAGGGGCGTAGGAAATGAAGCGACACGTCAATTGAGAAAAGACCTGCTAAAGAAAGAGTTTGATGGTTTTACTTGTATGGAGAATGAATCTTTAGGAGATTTGACAAGTCGATTTAATCATTTGCTGACTGAATTGGCAAATATTGGGGTTGTAACAACTTCAGCAGAGGTAGTGAAAAAGTTTGCAGATGCACTGCCACCTCAATGGAATACTTTCTTGGAAATCATGAAGTACAATGGCACTTTAGCTACAACAAACTTCAATGACTTTTCTCAACTCCTGGAAAACAAGAATCAGGAAGAAACTCTCAAGGAGAAGAGAGTTCCAGTGCCACAAAATCCTGAAATGTATTATGGAACTTCTAGCACTTCTACAAAACCTTCTTCACACGCTCCAATTCAAACAGCGTTTGTGTCTAGCACTAACTTGTATGGCAATCCTCCTCCAACAACAGACATGTATGGAAATCCGCTTGAACCAGTCCCTCAACCAGTACCACAACAGCAAAGCCAACGACCTATCAGAGCAACTGATATGTTCGGAAATCCATTACCTGTTCGATCTACCGGACCAACAGATTTATACGGGAATCCACTTCCTCCTCAACAGCAAGCATGTTATGGAAGCACATCATCTGCTAGTCAGCAATCAAAGCCAAATACAGTACGGCTCGACACCTCAAGTTTCTCTAAAGTCAGTGTTGAAGTAGCAAAAGAACATATGGAGCTTCTAAACACTTTGGTGAGCGCATACTGTGGATTAGTGGAAGGTCAGATTGGCAACATTAATCTGACTCAAGAAGACTATCAGCAGATCGATAAAGAGGAGATGGAGATGATGGACATCAAGTGGGCCTTTGCCAGTGCTGTTAGGCGAGCAAAGGATTTCATGGAAAGAACTGGCAGAACCAGCTTGGAAAGCAAGAAAGACACCAAGTATGGGTTTGATAAGCAGGCTGTTAAGTGTTTCAATTGTGGTGAACGTGGTCATTTCAAACGTGAATGTACGAGGCCATCTCAACATGGAAACCAAAATCCTTTTAGAGGTCAAGGCAACAGGGCAAATCAGAACCAAGTAAGGAACAATGAGCGCACATTGGTGCCTGTCAACAACCAGAGTCAAGCAGGACCATCTAATGCCAACCAGGCACTTGTGGTTCATGTAGATGAAGGTTGTGATTGGTCAATTCAGTTGGGAAATGATGCTCCAGATGGAACAGCTTGTTTTGCTGAAGTTGTCAAGGATCTTAAACACGCCAGTGGTGGAGAATCTTCCACCAATGTTCCTTTGGACGTTGAGGAATTTGCAACAGGACTCGGATACAAGAAGGAAGTATCGTCAGATTCGGATGTGTCAGCAGATGCAAGTGTGTCTTCTGCTGAACAGAATCAGGATCCTCCAGTTGTTGTTGAGGATGTTGATTCTTCTGATGATGAATCTGATGATACTGATTCAGCAAAGTCTGATGCGGTGATCAAAGAAGAGGACATACCTCTTAAGAAACATATTCTATGTGATCCTCCCGCAAAGCCCGCTAAGACTGCTGCAACCGAGTCCTCGTCTGCAAAAGAGTCTGAGAGTGTGGATTTGCTGTACACTCTTGTTGGTGATGATAAAATCTATTCTGACAAAGATTTTCCTATTAAGAATGTTAATCAATCCTTAATCAGTAAAGTCTTTGAAAATTCGACAAGTAAGTTTTTGGGAAAGACAGGATCACATGTTACAGTAACACAGTGCCCTCCTATCCCAAAGGCCGAAGTTAGAAAACAATTTGGCAATCAGAAATTACCAACAGAGAAAAGGCAGCAAAATCATAACAAACAAAAAGGAAAATTGCCGGCTCAAAGTCAAAAGAAGCCAAATCAAAAGAAGAACAAGAATGTGAACTTTGTGAAATCTAAGGGAACGGACAAAATTGAAACGTTTGAAAACCAGTCTAACTTAGATTTTGTCAAGAAAGCAACTGTGATGAAAAGAAATGAACCAAATAGTTCAAAACCTAGTACCTCGGGATCACAAAGTTCATCATCGGCAAGACGATCACATGATACTTCGGGGTTTGTTGAACGAAGATCATGTTTTGAATGTGGTGAAATTGGGCATATCATTCGAAATTGTCTGTATCTTCATAAATTAAAAGCAAAGGATGATGATCCCCGTGAACGCAATCACCAAAAGCGATCTGTTTCTGTAAAACAAGATCCCCGACTTGTAAGAGAAAGGGAAAAGAAACAGAAACGTCAACAAGTCAAGGTGATTGAAAAGGCACTTAAAACTGATGTGGTTCAAAAACAATCTGTTTCAGTTAAGCCAGAAAACTCAAAATTTTCAAAAACTTCAAACAATCACGAAGTTAAATTTTCAAACAATCAAACTGGTAAAACTCAACAGACATGGAAACCTAAATTGACCACAAGTTCAGAGGGACCATCACAATTTATGAATCATCAAAGAATAGAAGTTATTGTTGTTGATGAAAATGGAAGACCCAAGACCACAATGGCTTGGGTCCCCATCTCCAACTAACCAAGTGAGTTCATGTGCAGGGTGTTCCAGGAGGAACTATCAGTAGTCATTGGATTGTTGATAGTGGGGCATCCAGGCACATGACAGGCGACATGAAGCTTCTCTACGACGTCAAATCTATTAGAGGAGGTTATGTTGCTTTTGCTGGAGATAAAGGCGGATATATTACTGGTGAAGGAATGATTTCCAACGGGGTTGTAAGCTTTGATAAGATCAACTTCGTACAACAACTTGATCACAATCTTCTTAGTGTTTCTCAAATTTGTGATAAGCAGTTCTCAGTACACTTTGATGCAAATGGATGTTATGTGCTGAAACCCGGCTTCAAAATTCCAAAAGAATGGATTCTCTTGGCACAGACGAATGGGTCACATTCACTTACGTAAAATGAATCATTTGGTGTCAAATGAATTAGTGAATGGTGTTCCCCTTAAAAACTTCCATCTTCAAGACGTCTGTGTCTCGTGCCAGAAAGGAAAACAAATGAAGAAGCGACACCCTACAAAGAAAATCAACACGGTGGCTGTTCCTCTTGAACGTTTGCACATGGATTTGTTCGGTCCTGTCAAGCACAAAAGTATTAGGAATGATCAATATTGCCTCGTGATAACTGATGATTATTCAAGATTTTCTTGGGTGGCGTTCATGGCACACAAGAGTGAAACCTTCGGTATTATCAAAAACTTGATCATTCAGATTGAGAATCTATATAAGTTGAAGGTTAGGCGGATACGTAGCGACAATGGTACGGAATTTAAAAATCATGCCATGGCGGAGTTTTGCACTTCAAAAGGTATTCTTCACGAATTTAGTGCGGCTTACACTCCTCAACAAAATGGCGTCGCTGAACGTAAGAACCGCACATTGATCGAGACTGCTAGGACTATGTTGGTAGAATCGCAGTTGCCCATTCCATTCTGGACTGAAGCTGTGTCCTCTGCATGTTACACGTTGAACCGAGTCCTTACAGTCAAAAGGCACAACAAGACCTGCTTTGAGCTTCTTAACAAACGGAAACCAGATTTGTCATATCTTGAACCGTTTGGAGCTCCGTGCACAATAATCGATCCTAATGGAAAGTTTGGGGCTAAAGCAATTGAAGGATACTTTCTTGGGTATTCCACCCCAAACTTAAGAGTCTGGAATCTAGAGACTAAAAGGGTCGAGGAATGGTCTGAAGTCAGAGTACAAAGGCACACTTTGCCAGTGAGAAATCCTGGTCAGCCTTGGATGTTTGAGTACGATGACTTTTTCAATTCGATCAATGTTGAAGCAGTTGAAGAAAACGCTGCGGCAAGGATGTTTTTCGAGAGTGACAATGCAACAGATTCACCGTTGGTTCGTCCCATTATTGTCAATCAAGAACCATCTTCAGTGAACAATAATGCTCTCGACAATGAGGATTTTCACGATGCTACCGAATTGAACGAATCTTCAGAGGATGATGAATTTCTAGATGCAGATCAAGAAGCTCCAACAACAGCAGTTCATGGTACTTCAGAGGGTACTCCTCCAGTGGACGTCCCTAGAACAGCTGAAGCTACTGCATCATCCTCTTCGTCAATTCCGGGCATTGAATTGATTGTTGATCTCAATCTCAACAATCTAGGTACAAATATTCCAGTTCAAGATAATCCAGAGACAAGGATTCACAATAGCCATCCTCAACAAAACATCATCGGAAATGTACAGAGTGGCGTTCAAACAAGAAACATGTTGCGAAACAACAACAATGCAGGCTTGTATGCGGTGATTAGAGAATCTGGTCAACAAAACGATTGGTCTTTCGCGTGTTATGTCTCACAGGAAGAGCCAAGAACTTGGAAAGAAGCTTTGAAAGATAACTCATGGGTTGAAGCAATGCAGGAAGAACTGCAACAATTCCAGAAGCTTGGTGTCTGGAAACTCGTAGAGAAACCTGCTGGTTACAAGAAGATTGGTACCCGTTGGGTGTTTAAATGCAAAAAGGATGACCGTGGAGTCGTTATCCGAAACAAAGCAAGGCTAGTCGTTCAAGGTTTTCGTCAGATAGAAGGGATCGACTACAACGAAGTGTATGCACCTGTTGCACGTCTAGAAGCAATTCGGATCTTTCTGGCTTATGCCTCATTCAAAGGTTTCAAGGTATACCAGATGGACGTGAAAAGTGCATTCTTACATGGTGTGGTGGAAGAAGAGGTGTACGTCGAACAGCCTCCAGGTTTTGAAGATCCTATCCATCCCGATCGGGTTTGGTTGCTCAACAAAGCTCTATATGGTCTACATCAAGCACCGCGAGCTTGGTACGCAACCTTATCTAATTATCTGCTGGAGAATGGATTTCGCAGAGGTCTTATCGATTGTACTCTTTTCATCAAAGAACAAGATGGAGATCTTCTACTGGTACATGTATACGTTGATGATATTATATTTGGTTCTACTAATGATGTTTTGTGTAGGAATTTCGAGCGCATTATGCAGGATAAATTCGAGATGAGCGCTATGGGGGAAATGACCTTCTTTTTGGGCCTACAAGTACAACAAACCGAGTCTGGGATATTCATCCATCAGACTAAATACGTTGGTGACATCTTGAGCCGGTTCCAGATGTCTGATGCAACGCCCATCGGTACCCCATTGCCACAAAATCACGGAATTACTCCAGACTTGAAGGGTGAAGCTATTAGCCCCTCATACTACCGCGCGATGATCGGATCTCTTATGTACCTAACAGCATCAAGACCAGATATAATGTACCCAACATGCCTGCTTGCCAGATATCAAGTGAACCCGAAGGCCTCACACCTTGCAGCTGTAAAAAGGATTTTTCGTTATTTGAAGGGTTGCCCTGACACCGGTCTATGGTACCCTAGGGATAATAACTTTGACTTGATCGCATTCAGTGATTCTGATTTTGGCGGATGCAAAATCGACGGCAAATCCACAACGGCTGGATGTCAGTTTTTGGGAAATCGCCTAGTCACATGGCAGTGCAAGAAGCAGACGTGTGTCGCTACATCAACATGCGAAGCTGAATACATTGCTGCCTCAAGTTGTTGCTCCCAAGTCCTGTGGATCCAACAACAAATGCGCGACTACGGTTTTGAATTCCTAACTACTCCTATTTATGTTGATAATTCTGCTGCCTTACAGATCACTAGAAATCCTGTGCAGCATTCAAAGACTAAGCACATCGAAATTAAGTATCATTTCATACGTGATTGCTTTGAGAAAAGGCTAATCGATGTTGCTTACGTCCACACTGATGACCAACGTGCCGACCTTTTTACCAAAGCATTTGACAAATCAAGATTTGACTATTTATTATTGGTAAACGGCATTAAGGTCAAGCAAGAGTAAAACCAACATCGGAAAATCATTTTTGTAAATACATTGTGTTTTAAATTTGTCTTAGTTTATTGATTTTAGGGGGAGTAAATCCAAAATTTGAAAATCCAAAAACATCGAAAAATTTCAAAAACACAAAAACAATAGAAAAACAAAAATGAGTTTCCTGGCGAGCAAAAGAGAAAGTGATAGTACATCAGTGGTCTGTCTAAACCTCTTTAAACCTAAACTGAAAAACGATAAGCAACTCTATATAAGATGTATCGGTAGGCTCACAATCATTTTAAAGTGTGCAGGGTGATATAAACTTAAATCGACTGAAGACCAGGTGGGAACCACTCATTGGCATATGGTCTTAGTACCGAAATTTCGTTTGAGAGATTGCCGAGGTTCTGAGATATTCGGTCTTTATGCTGCTTATCATCTGGGTATCATGGTTGTATCTTTTACCGAAAAATAACGGGGACGCAAGTCTAGATCTTCCATGATACTATACATACGTGTACATACTGCATTCGACCTCAATAAGTGATCAACAATCACATGTCCACAAAATAAGTGATAATATATCACATTTATCCGGGAGTCAAGTTCGTCTCTCTGCTGTACGAAAGTACTGACCTGTTCACGGACTTGCTCCTGTGCCCTCATGCATATGAAAATCAAGTTCCTCATCAATAAGTGATTCTATCACATAGGGCTTGTTTTCAATTCAAAATAAGTGAGTTTCTCACATCATATACGGTCAAACAGATGATAATCGGTATACTCACCGGTAAGATGAATCCTCGTGCATACCTTGATACGGGAATGTGTCGTGATGTGGATGAACACCGGTCGGTAAGTATAAATCATACCTTAACGTATCCCCTCGCCATGATTACATCTGATAAGTTGAGCTTAAGTGGACAACAATACCGATAATTGTTATAGGATGCTTATCTTAATGTTAACTAATTGAACAAAGAGAGCGTTTTGGCATGACCGTACACTGATATGATTCTCTTACCCTCGAAACTCACAAAAAGAATGTCTGTAAATATTTATTTAATGCTTTCAGTTTCTGCATCTTTGTATATATTTATTTACTGCTTTCAGTCTTTAATTTTGAAATATTCAAAATACCAAAAAGATTTTAGAATATAAACTTTCTAAAAGCCAAAAAGATTTTATTTCTATCTTATTTTCGATCGTACGATGTTGGAGCTCGAGTCTTCGTTACCTGAAACCTGAACGAAAACCAAAACGACTGAATCTTCATAAACGGTCGAAATTTGCAAAGTTTTTGAAAGTTAAAAACTAAAATTGATAAATTTGTTAAACTTTCAAACTGTCGGACGGTAGTTGATTGAACAATGGTCATATGTGTGTCGTTTACTTATGATATTCCAAGCAGTTGTTCTCATTACGCGTTTAGATTTCTTGCATGTGCAGATTCTAAAGGCAAGGAGAACATGGTCGATGACAAGCTTCGGAATGAAGACACGACGTGAAGGCACTCAAAAGATAAAGATGATCGAGTTGCCGCTGACCATCATCAACACCACAAGGATCTCAAGTTGTAAAGATCAAGACTTTCACGAGCATAACTCAAGGGGGAGCTTATGTTAAGGGGGAGTTTGTCAACACACTTCCTACATGAAACGGGGAGTTTGTTGGTACACTTTCTGCTTTCAAGACGTGAAGACTTAAAAGATCCTCCGACATTGAAGACTTGAAAAGACGTCAAAGACTTGAAGACACGAAAATCGAGACAAAGCTACAGCCAAGGGGGAGTTTGTTGGTGCACTTGTGTCTGTACTTTGTCTGTATTTTGTCATGATACCAAACGATGTCTTGTGTTAGTCTGGTTTACGTCTTAGGTTTGTTAATATGTGTGTTCGATGTAAGTTTGACCAAGTCAACCATCCTCCTGGTTTGACTTGACCAAACAGTTAGCACATTGTTTGTAAGATGTTTGGGTCGAAGGATGAGTCATCGAAGGATTGTTTATATCCTTCGATGAGCTCGAAGGATAAACCTTCGATGGATATAGATGGACCTCGAAGGATATCATCCTTCGAGGTATATGTGGATCCTTCGATAGATTTCAGATCGATAGATGATCCTTCGATCAGACTATCTGATCCTTCGATCAGACTATCTGATCCTTCGACCAGACGAGCTGTAATGGGTATATATACTCATGTAATGTGTTCACTTCATCAAGTGTGAGAAGTGAGTCTTGTAGAGAGCGTATTTTCAGTTGGGTTAAGGGCTGTAACCGTGTCCACTGAAATACAAGAGAAAACTTTGATATCTCGTGTGTCTACCCTTCTCTTTGTGGCTTGTGTTCTCATATAAACTACCGGTTTGCATTCTAGCTTGGATTCCGCACTTGCTAGTGTGTTAAACATAACAAGGATTAGGTTTGACCTCAACCTCAGAGGGACCTACAGTGTTTCCATTTTGCTCCCCGCAGGGAGTAAACTGACAACAAAACCAAAACATCAGGGAGTAAAATGGCTATTTTTAAAGGTTTGGGGCAAAACCGTTAAAGTGACCAAACCACAGGGAGCAAAACGGAAGTTTACTCTTAATAAAATTTTCCAATGAACATCAATGCAAATTGTACAACCAAAGTATAGTTGTAGTCTCATATTTCTTCCTCTTCCTATTGTAATATAAGATCAAATGTGATATAAAAAGTTACCAAACATGTTACTTATTATAACAAATTTTCCTAAATAAAATTTATTCATTTATTATATTATCCGCCTTTCAATATAGGACGCAATGTTCCATGTTTAACAATTAAAATAGTAAAAATAATATGTTACAATTAATATTAATATATATATATATATATATATATAGGAGAGGTTTATTTGAGAAGAAAATTTAATTGAGAAGAAAAATAACAAGTGTATAATTGTAAAATATTAAGTAGTTTTTTCTTTAATCTCATTTATTACAATTTTTAAACAATTAATTACTCATAAATACTATCATTCTCTACACTTTTTTTTTGCTTACACACATAAAAAGTTATCCTACACATTTCAAAATTTATCATACACATATTTTAATTTATCCTACACAACTCGTAATTTATCCTACACACCTAGTAATTTGTCATACACTTTAAAATATTTTTTTCTTTTTTAAAAAATTATACATTTTGAAAATCAGTTACAAATTTAATGTATTTAGCTATTAATGAGGGAGACTAGAAATTAATGATTTATGTAAGTTTACAAATATACCCTTATATTAAAATTAAACGCAAATATTAAATGAAGTAAAATGAAGCATTGTTATTGGTCGAACTTCTTTTTTTCTTTTCTTACAAAAAATTTCTTCTTATTTGAACCCTCCACTATATATATATATATATATATATAGTACTAGGGATCGGTTCAAACGAAAATCACTCCCAGTTGCGAGAAACATAGGAACCAATGTTAACCAATCAAGAGTGGACACCTCATTAAACATGTGTGTATAATTGGGGGGTATTTTGTAAATTAACCAAACTGACATATATGGATTTTCGATGTGTATATCAGATCTCTTTTTCTCTTTCTATCACACAAAAGATCTGTTTCTCTCTCATATCACGAAATCAGATCTTTCTCTCTCCTTGCTCACTTACCGTAACCCTATGTGGTGGTGGTCGGTAGAGGCGGCGATGGTGTGTGGTGGTTCTAGTGGGAAGATGATGGTGTGATAATAAGTGTGAAGGTCGGAGTTCACGGTGTTTGTTACGGTGACGAGAGTGAACCACGATGGTGTTTGCGGTGGTTGATTGTGGCGGTGTGGTGGTGAACGTTGGAGGTTGTTTTGTTCTGTGTTGTGGTTAACGTGGGAGGTTGTTTGGTTCTCTCTCTCTCTCATATTACATAGATCTCTTTCTCTCTTGCTTACTTACCGGAACCCTAGGTTGTAACACCTCGAAAATTTACGTCCTATAATGTGTTGACACGTGTCATAGGTTTGAACGTGTGAAAGAATGTTCTTGAAGGACTAAAGTTGACAAACAGGGAAACTGTGTAAATATAAGGGTTCAAAGTGCCAACAATGGATAATTATACTTTGCAATAACCCTACATGATGTTTATAAGCTTAAACGAATGGATCATGGATCATACAAGGCGAAATGTGAAAGAAAGTGAGAGATTACAAACTACAGGGGTTAAATGTGTCAACATGTTTAAGTTATACCTCTGAGTGACCTTTTAGCAAACCCGAAGCCTTGTAACGATTAATTATGCTCACTAGAATGCACTATAAAAATTTCACCAAGTTTCGTTATCGTATGAGAAAGTTGTGATAAAATTCGTGTGCGAGGGTTAGAATCGTCAACGTTGAAAATTAGGGCTTTTCGGGTGATCACAAAGTTACCCGAGGACTTGACAAAGTGGGTATAAGTATTAAAGCCCCCATATATAAATTACAAAGTCTTAGCATACAAGAAACAGCTTGAAAATGACCTTTCGGGGGACCAAGGACCAAAATGCAATTAAAAGAAACATGTTTACCTGATCCGGATGGCCCATGCGGCCCGCATCAGGATTACCAAAACATGAAGCGGGCCGCTTCAGACCTGCAGGTGCAGAAAAAACAGGCAGCTGCCTGTTGATGCTTGTAACCGACTCAAATCTCATTTTTTCGATACCTTGGGCTGCCTAAGGTGGTTTTTAGCTAGTAGGGGACTTGTGGATGTTATTGTTTTATTCCTAGACTTAGGTGTTGATGATCCATGTGTGTTTGAAGTTGTTTATAAGACCCACATGTTACTACATTGATCATTCATCAACCTCTGAGCATTTCTGGAGCATTCAAGCAGGTCACAAGAATTCCAAATCATCCATTAGTCGTGTGTAAGTATGCCTAACCTTCGCTAATTCATTTATACTTAGTTTATAGCCTAGAAATCAAACCGTCGTAACTACGGTTTGATTTAGTGATAAATCACAATCGGTCCAGAGTTTAGTCGAATCGAAAGTTGTTATAAGTTGGTAATTATATGGATAATAAACCCCTAAAAGGGCACTCACTGATTCGAATCCTAACTAGGTCGTTTGTCGAGTCAAAGGTTGTCCGAAAAAGTCAACAGAATTGGTATTTTGGAATTAACGCGTAATTAGCAATATAAAAGGCGTGTAATCTGTTTTATCAGTCATATAACTTGAAAATAAGTATAAAAACTTGTCTACGCTTGTTTGATTCGACAACTTTCTGTTTAAGACCGATTCGGAACCGAAAGACGCAAAAGTTTGACTTTTGCATTGACCTCAGTTCTGACCCGGTTTAGATAGGTTTAGACATGCCTTAAAGTTCCACTTGGACCTAGTTACATGTGTGTATAAGCCTCTGCGTTTATACCACTCGAATCCCTAATCGTCCGATGTTTCCGTTAATCGCCTAAATATTGACCGTAATGCCCTTAAGACCATAAAACGAGATTTTTGGAAATGTGAAAGTGCCACAATCTTAGTTACTGATTATTAGACTTGTACGTAAATTTTCACGTCAATCGGAGTTCTAGATTAGGAGTTATGCTTAATGACGTAATTAGAACGCTTCTTAGTGATTTAACGGCGTCATTAGCGTAAAGCCTATCTAAACCCAATTTTTGACACCAAACCTTTTACCCACTGATGTAATATAATATTTTGGGATTTTTGAAGATTTTTAATTATTTTTAAACTGATCATAAGCTTGGATTAGCGCCTTAATTCGGTAAATACCGAATATGCCCTTTTAGGCCATAAAATGAGTTTTACAAATCCTTTTAACGCCAATCCAATTGCTACTGATTTTAAATAATAAATGGAGTGTTTTGAGCCTATTTATTTGATCAGAAAACTCAGAATCGCATTTTAACCCGTACGTCGCTTAAAACGACTTTATACGCGTATCTAACGCATAGTTTGGGTTTAAAACTATTTTAGCATATAAGACTTATTACCAAATGTTATAACCTGTTAAAATAGGCTATTTTACTGATCAACTCAGACCCGGATCACAGGTGTCTAATTAAACCCTTTTATGATCTTTAAAATGACCAAAATACCCCTACGGGGCTTATTATGAAATTAAACTCGTTATGGGCATCATGGGTGATATCCTACTGATATCACAACCTATTTAAGGCATGTTAACTTTGGAAACCTGTTTAGGACTCTTACGGATACCCGTTACGCTTCATGCGCGTTCGGTTCGGTTTATGTAACTAGTTTACATAAATTAGCCGAAACGGGTCAAACCTTATCGGTTTTATCTCATAATCCAGAATGTGTATAATATACCCATATTAAGCAAGTCTTCAAACTTGTCGGGTCTAAATCACATTCTATCCGGTCTTCGCTTAATCGTGCGTACGAACCGTATCTTTAAAACTAACCGGTCTAAGCTTAAGCTTAATTAAAGACCCGTTAGGATTCTAATAGGTTATTATAAACCTTCGTTCCAGATTAGGAGAACCAGTAAAAGATACTTGCACTCGCTGATTTTTTATCTATACTTACTCAGGTAAATACTTTTAACTTATTTCCCTATACGGGCTTGGGTAAGGTATATAAAATACCGCTTGGTCGGACATTGAATCTTTAATTGTATATGGTTAAAGTATTGAGATGTTTCGTTTAAATTGTTTTATTTGCTTAAAGCCTTTGGGGGGTTAATGACCGTGTCCCGGATATCCCTGGCATCATTTTACGAAATGGCCACGACCTTAGCACTCAGGTGTAGGCGTACACCTGTCAGTGTCTCATAAATAAAGTGGTGTGTCCCTTGATCTTTAACCCGGCTCGATCCGGGCTACTGAACGCATAAGGAACATGTAAATCCTTTACAAGTTTATATATTTAAATAATTATCCCAAGTTATAAAAATATTATTTGTGCATTGTGCCTTAAATGCATTTTCTTAAACTCTTTTCAAAATGAGTCGGTTGATTGTATTTACCAGTGTAAACTGACGTATTTTTCCTAAAAAGGTTTAGTGCAGGCACTACGCGAAATAGGCTGGCTTGTCTCCTAGCGTCCACAATAAGTCTCGCCAGCTTGGATGTCATAAACTGTTGAACATTTGTTTCCTTTTTATTTTGATCTACCTGTGGATTTATATTCGACTAATTGTGATACTTAATATTACAATATCTTTTGGTTGAAATGAATCTATACTTTGCTTCCGCTGTGCATTTAAATATTGTGTTGTTTGACTATTATGTTGCCAACTACGTCACGATACTCCTCTACCGGGCCCACCGGTAACACGTGGAAATTCGGGGTGTGACAGGTTGGTATCAGAGCCAACACTGAGTGAATTAAACACTAGCCTTTTGTGTTTAATCTCTGTTACACAATTGCACATTCCTAAATCTTCGAGTCTAGACAAAGAACATAGGAATAATCCAAAATGTTTTATTTTAATTTAAATTTTGTCCTTTATTTTTCCTTGTTATTACCTTGTTTATATTAACAGGTTTAGCCATGCCGCCAAGATTCAGGCGAGGAAGTAGAGGAAAGGAGCCAATGAGCGCCCCTAACGATCACGAGGTCGGGCCTTCAGGCCGGCGAACTCCTTCTGCTACAAGGAGTATAGATCCACAAGAACCTTGGAGGGTTTACGAGGAACCTGCCAGACAATCCACGTCACATATCTCGACGCCTCCATATCATCACTCCTATGGGCCTCTGTCAGAGAATGAGCCCAACCACCCGCAACCATCATACATACCGTTGCAGCGATCCTCATCGCAAGATTCCTTCCGCGACCCTACTCCTATCTTTCGGGGTCAGTTTAACCCAGCAGAGTACCTACCAGAACAAGTGGGCTTTAACCCACTAGGACCGGAGGATCACTTTTCTGGTGATCAAGACATGGACGAGGACACAGATCCCGTCGAGGCTTCAACCGGATCCTTTAACCATCCTTTCGTGATCTCAGACGGTTCGTCTTTTCACGGAACACCATACCAAGGTCCGGATAGTCACATGGCACGGTTCGAACAATGTGAGTGGTACTATACACCATCTGAACACTCATCACCTTACCAGCAGCCACCACATCAGCAACAGCAAGATCCCTCTGGGGATCCACGTTTCGAGCAGCAGCAAAATCCCTCAGGGGATCCACGTTTCGAGCAGCAGCAAAATCCCTCTGGGGATCCACGTTATGAGGCAGTCACGCCACCGCCTCCACCGCCGCCAGTTCATCTAGAGCCTCCAGAGCCACCAAGACATAGGAGGATGATATTCACTAATTTATACATATTTTAGTCCCCCATTTTATCCCCATTTTATGCGTTTTCGGCCGTAAAACCGTCATTCGGATACTTAATCAAGTATACTTTTGTTTACAGGCCTAAAATAGCATACCAGACAAGATGATAGTGAAAACGAGGATTTTTCAGGCGAAACGAATGAACTACGAACATTCTGTGGAAAATTCTGACCTGGGCAAGTTGCACCCCCGTGCGACAGGTGGCACCCCCGTGCGGATGCGACAACAAGACCCATCTCGGTGATGCACCCCCGTGCGACAGGTGGCACCCCCGTGCGGATGCGACAACAAGACCCATCTCGGTGATGCACCCCCGTGCGACTGGTGGCACCCCCGTGCGGATGCGACAACAAAGCTTAGCTCGGCGTTGCACACCCAGTGCGATCAGGAGTGCAACGAAATCTCGGTGATGCACCCCCGTGCAACTGGTGGCACCCCCGTTCGGATGCGACAACAAGGCCCATCTAGGTGATGCACGCCCGTGCACCCCATGGCCCGCCCGTGCCGATCGAAATCTGGTCAAGATCTGATGACGTCATGCGGTATGGTGCACAGTAACTCCAATAATGCATAAAGTGCACGGTCGTGCAACAGGACGCACGACCGTGCGAGACCGAAAATATATAAAAACTTGCAGAAACATTCTGCTGGAGATTCTGGATTTTTGGAGAGCTCTCAGGCGATTTTCAGGCTCCGGAGGCATTAGCTTTCACCCGGATTCAAGCCACATTATCCCGATTAGCTCGATTACTACCCGGATCCTTAGTCTAGTACTTGTTTATGGTTTGATTTTCTAATCTTTCCAAGTTTTTGTTGATCTTTCAAGTACTTAGATTATGATTTATGTTTTATTGTAGCCTTTGGGCAAAAACACAACAATCCCTTGCTAGATTATAACCATTAGTGTGTTAAACTTTGTTTGTAATGACATTTTGAAGTATTTTCTATGTTAATCTTTGATGATTAGTTTGCAACCTTGTTATTGATATTGATTTCTTGATTATAAGTAATTATGTTGGATGATTGGTGCTTGGTTAGTTAAGATAGTTGAAAAATGAAGCTTAATTAATCTTGTATTAGTAAACTTTGAATTTGGTTAACTAGTTTAACTTGGTTTAAATGTATGCATCATGATACTAGAAATGGTTAATGATTTAATAAAATGTAATTATTGTTAATCAAGAGAGCTTGCCGTCACGGAAGGACCTAAACGGGTTAGATGGTGTCGTTATGAATTCTTGCCATGATTTGTTAGCTTAGTTAGTAATTTAGGCCAAAATTGCTATCTTGGTGAATTATTGTGTAAGATTTGTAAAATGAACTCGGTTGTGATTTAATCTAGTTTATGCTTATCTCGGTGGTTGCATTGTGTTTATCGGTGTCGCTTTCCTTGTTTAAGTGAGGTTAGAATAATCCTAACGGCTGCCTAACTTATTTTTAAGAGATTTTCATAGACATTTATCAATTGCACGTTAAAGAACAATTTTAGGTGGTTAAAGTGTGTTTATCGTTTTAACTTTCCGAATGATTGTCATGTTAGGATTCCCGAAAGGGATACTAATTGTCTTAAATTGGAATATTGACCGAATGCTTCTAGTGCCAAAACCGACTTAGTTGACATGCTGTGGTTGTGTATTAAGCAAGGCTTTTTATCTATTATCTATTATCTATTATGTTTTTATTATGTGTTTGTTTATGCTTACTTTAGTTTATTTAAAAATCACAAAACTTATGTTTTTACCGGTAGTTTAGTGACAAAGGTCTAGTATTATTTCTCCGCCCATTTCCGTGGATCGATACTTGGTTCTTACCGATACTTTACTACATATATGATGGGGTACACTTGCCTCTTTCGTGTCTGTTTTGATGTAAAAGTAATAATCACTTTTATAAATTTAAAACCCAATCGTGTGTAATTTCATTGCAAAATTATGTATATATACGCACACGTCAAGTTTTTGGCGCCGTTGCCGGGGAAATGGCGAGTTTTAGGAACGACCCGAGTCATTTGGTTATCGGTGTAAATACTTGTTAATATTTGTGTATAAATTCTTGATTATTTATTTGTTTATTTATTTGTTAATATTTCTTGTTTTTATTTGATTTATTCGTTTTCGCGTTTATTTTAGTTTCATTTATTTATTTGATCCGGATTTATTTATTCACTTATTCTTTGGGTTTTCGGCTTCCTAAGGCCATTTTTGTATTAGTCGATTCATTTAATTATGGTGTTGAATTTTTATAAAATTTCGGGCCCATTTTTCGGATTTTTATAAAATTTTCAGCCCATTTATAATAACTTTCTGCTTCTATTCAGCTGAAAAAAAAAAAGAAAAAAAAAAGAGAAAAAAAAAAACCTTTATTATAATAATATTATATGCATGTGTGTCAATTTCTCGTTTGCAGGTTGTTGTCCTCAACCCCCCGCTCCCAACGCTGTTGAGCCTTCAGACGAACCCGAGCGTGATCTGGGGAGACGTCTTCGTGAGAGATCCCGCGCGGTTGTGCTGCAACTCGCAGCAGCTGCGGACGAGCCGGTGGTACCCGCTGAAGCCGAGGGCTCAGGGGACGTAAGAACGCAATCATGGCGGACAACGAGCGACCTTTGAATGAATCAAATCAGCCCGGACGGGCAGGCCTGGAGCCGAGTATCCTACGACCTACAATAGATGCACCTGTTTTTGAAATTAAATCTAGTATTATTAATATGGTGCAGAATCCGAAGGGGCGTGGTAATGACCCGCACATGTAACAAGTGTGGGGACATGAGTCTTGCTATCGACTCGCCGACAAAAATTTAGCATGAGTCTTGCTATCGACTCGCCGACAAAAATTTAGCATGAGTCTACGCTACTGACACGCGGATTAAAAATGTAGCAAGAGCGTCTTTGGCGCTAAAAGGGTAAAATTTTCCTTTTTTATGTTTTTCTAGTTTTAGAGTAATTTAGGTGTGTTTGGTAGATTTCGTTAGTTTGTACAGTTTTTAAACGTGCCGAGTGTAGGGTCTAGGTTGAAATAATGTTATAACAGCGTGCGAATGGTAAAAATGGCGAAAAATGGTCGATTCGGACGCTGAAACTGCATTCTGCAGTTAACAGACATGTCTGCAGATCTCGCACGGCCATGCCATGGGTCGCACGCCCGTGCGATTTCGGGCTGGCCTGCACCTCGAGTCGCACCCCCATGCATTACCGAGGTCAACGTGCTAGAATGAGTCAACATCGGATCCGCACGCCCGTGCGAAAATCCGCACTACCGTGCGCATGGTCAGGGGCAAAAAAAAAAAAAAAGTTCTATCTTTTAGTAGTGTATTTATCGGGTGTTCATTTTGGCTACTATTTCAAACACCCTCGGATATGTGTTTTATTTTCAGACATTGTCTTTTATTTTGTATTTGTTTGGATGATTAGTCTTATATTTATGTACATTATGGTTTATTTTTGTTTTTTTTCTGTTTCTGTTCTGTTTTGGTGCACATGTGACATACTTGCAGGTTTTGGGTATCAAATCTTGGACCGGAGCACGTGGCAGATACAACTTCGGAAGTCTCGTTGCATCAACATCATCTTGAGGGGAGTACTATTATCCTTTTCTCTATATTTTGGGTCTCGCATTGGGGACAATGCGAAGTTCAAGTGTGGGGAGGGGGTTAACTTTGTTAACTTTGTTTGTCCTCTAAAAAAAAAAAAAAAAATCAGAAAATCAGAAAAATCATTTAAAAATACTTGTGTTTTGTATATATGTTGGTAAATAAACCGGTTGGTTATGTTTTAGAAAACTTCGGACTTGATAAAAACTCGACAAGCAAAATATTTTTGAAAAAGGAAACCGGAAAGCGTGACAAACAAAGAAAGACTTACATGATAGTTTTCACACTTTTACCCATTCCTTCCGTTACGTGAGCATATTTGAGCCTAGATTGTTATATATTTGTTCATTACGGATATAGGAGTGAGCCGTATGTTTTGTGCAATTTAGAACTTGTCACTAGTATGCTTGTTAAGACCATGAACGTGCGGATTTGTGTAAACGTGATAGAGGCACTTAGATTACCCCTTTGTTGTGTATCTTGTTCTTTGTGTTGTGCTTCCCGTTCACCTTATATTACCCTTTAGGATTAACCATGTCGAGCCTTCCCGTTCACCTTTGTTTACCCACATTATCGCCCACTTAACCAAATTTAGCCTTTTTATGTTTTTAAACCTTTTTAGTGTTGAAACTCGGTAAAAATAATAGTTTAACTAGCTTGTTATTGTTTATATTTCATTGTATAGTTTGCTACTACTAAAAAAAAAAAAAAAAAAAAAAAAAAAAAAAAAACAGAAAATAAAACACCCTAAAATAGGGTGAAGTTGATAGAAATCGAGCAATTTTGAATGCTTAAATGTTAAAATTTAGTTGATTAGCTCGATTGCGCTTTAGTCGCCTTTTTAAGGCGGTTGTATGTAAAGTTGTACTATTTTGTTGCTAGTTAAACGCTACTACCGAGTTTTAACCATTTTCGCCACTTTATATGTCCACTTCCATACCCTTCGCCCAAGCCTAACGTTACAACCCGTAAAGACCTCTTGATTTACACTTGTTCGCATGTTAGTTGGTGGAGACGAGATCTTATGACAAGCTTATGATATTGCACATTTCATTGACTAGGCATTGAGTGTTTGCACATACACATTTTATGTATGTTTCATAAATAAAGCCGAGTGTGTGTGAACATTGTGAGTCGTGTGAAGATTAACATGTGAGTCAATTAAATGTGAAGTCACGGCTTTTTGGTTGTCGCTTTGTAATTGCATATGCTTGTTGGGTTTGAGTCTTTTGATGTTGTCTTTCGACAAACCGGCTAACCGTTTATATTAGTTTTCAATAAAATAGTGTGTAAATTATCGTTCTTGTTTGTTTATGTCTTTTATTGCTTTTTAGTTTAGCTTGCTTGAGGACAAGCAAGGTTCAAGTGTGGGGAGATTTGATATTCACTAATTTATACATATTTTAGTCCCCCATTTTATCCCCATTTTATGCGTTTTCGGCCGTAAAACCGTCATTCGGATACTTAATCAAGTATACTTTTGTTTACAGGCCTAAAATAGCATACCAGACAAGATGATAGTGAAAACGAGGATTTTCCGGGCGAAACGAATGAACTACGAACATTCTGTGGAAAATTCTGACCTGGGCAAGTTGCACCCCCGTGCGACAGGTGGCACCCCCGTGCGGATGCGACAACAAGACCCATCTCGGTGATGCACCCCCGTGCGACTGGTGGCACCCCCGTGCGGATGCGACAACAAAGCTTAGCTCGGCGTTGCACACCCAGTGCGATCAGGAGTGCAACGAAATCTCGGTGATGCACCCCCGTGCAACTGGTGGCACCCCCGTTCGGATGCGACAACAAGGCCCATCTAGGTGATGCACGCCCGTGCACCCCATGGCCCGCCCGTGCCGATCGAAATCTGGTCAAGATCTGATGACGTCATGCGGTATGGTGCACAGTAACTCCAATAATGCATAAAGTGCACGGTCGTGCAACAGGACGCACGACCGTGCGAGACCGAAAATATATAAAAACTTGCAGAAACATTCTGCTGGAGATTCTGGATTTTTGGAGAGCTCTCAGGCGATTTTCAGGCTCCGGAGGCATTAGCTTTCACCCGGATTCAAGCCACATTATCCCGATTAGCTCGATTACTACCCGGATCCTTAGTCTAGTACTTGTTTATGGTTTGATTTTCTAATCTTTCCAAGTTTTTGTTGATCTTTCAAGTACTTAGATTATGATTTATGTTTTATTGTAGCCTTTGGGCAAAAACACAACAATCCCTTGCTAGATTATAACCATTAGTGTGTTAAACTTTGTTTGTAATGACATTTTGAAGTATTTTCTATGTTAATCTTTGATGATTAGTTTGCAACCTTGTTATTGATATTGATTTCTTGATTATAAGTAATTATGTTGGATGATTGGTGCTTGGTTAGTTAAGATAGTTGAAAAATGAAGCTTAATTAATCTTGTATTAGTAAACTTTGAATTTGGTTAACTAGTTTAACTTGGTTTAAATGTATGCATCATGATACTAGAAATGGTTAATGATTTAATAAAATGTAATTATTGTTAATCAAGAGAGCTTGCCGTCACGGAAGGACCTAAACGGGTTAGATGGTGTCGTTATGAATTCTTGCCATGATTTGTTAGCTTAGTTAGTAATTTAGGCCAAAATTGCTATCTTGGTGAATTATTGTGTAAGATTTGTAAAATGAACTCGGTTGTGATTTAATCTAGTTTATGCTTATCTCGGTGGTTGCATTGTGTTTATCGGTGTCGCTTTCCTTGTTTAAGTGAGGTTAGAATAATCCTAACGGCTGCCTAACTTATTTTTAAGAGATTTTCATAGACATTTATCAATTGCACGTTAAAGAACAATTTTAGGTGGTTAAAGTGTGTTTATCGTTTTAACTTTCCGAATGATTGTCATGTTAGGATTCCCGAAAGGGATACTAATTGTCTTAAATTGGAATATTGACCGAATGCTTCTAGTGCCAAAACCGACTTAGTTGACATGCTGTGGTTGTGTATTAAGCAAGGCTTTTTATCTATTATCTATTATCTATTATGTTTTTATTATGTGTTTGTTTATGCTTACTTTAGTTTATTTAAAATTCACAAAACTTATGTTTTTACCGGTAGTTTAGTGACAAAGGTCTAGTATTATTTCTCCGCCCATTTCCGTGGATCGATACTTGGTTCTTACCGATACTTTACTACATATATGATGGGGTACACTTGCCTCTTTCGTGTGTGTTTTGATGTAAAAGTAATAATCACTTTTATAAATTTAAAACCCAATCGTGTGTAATTTCATTGCAAAATTATGTATATATACGCACACGTCAGAGGACTGGCGCACGGATATCAGCACGGGAAGTGGATTTTCGTCTCAACACCCCTCAACATTCTAGCGGCAGCCACTACCCGCCTATATATGAAGGCCCACATATGGGTGGACCTTCAGTTCCAGTTTCAGAGGTGAATTCGGCACCTATTGCGCCGTCACCATCGGGATTTGGCAACCCTATCCCTGCTTATACTGCTCCACCAGCTTACAACCCGTACGGACCGCCAGCATACCATAACTACAACTATGCTAAGGATCCTTACCAAGTAGCAGCAAACTACAATGCCTTTAACCCAGAAGGACCTTATGGAACCCCTTGGGGAATAGGACGCCCAGCTCGAGGGTATCAAGTACCTGTTCAGCCGCCGCCACAATACCAGCCACCACGGTTTTCTCCACCAGAACAGGAGGATCTCCGTCAAAGACTGGGCAAGGTTGAGCGAGACCTCCAGAAAGAGCGTAAGAAGAATGAGGGATTCATGAGTGGTTTGGCAAGTTTGCTAAAAGGAAAGAAGAAACGGGATCGTTAAATCCCAATATGTATTATTGTATTTCCTTGTTTAAATTAAGTCCCTGTGTGGACATTTCTTTATGTATGCATGTAGTCCCTGCGTGGACATTTATTTATTTATGTGTGTATGTAGTCCCTGCGTGGACATCTATCTTAGTACTTAGTCCCTACGAGGACTTGTCTCTATTAGTCCCTGCCTGGACATTTACTTTAGTAAACCGTCCCTGTGAGGACATGTATTATCTGTATAGCTCCTGCGTGGGCAAAT
This sequence comes from Helianthus tuberosus, assembly GCA_030545235.1. Taxonomy (NCBI): domain Eukaryota; kingdom Viridiplantae; phylum Streptophyta; class Magnoliopsida; order Asterales; family Asteraceae; genus Helianthus; species Helianthus tuberosus. Next base: position 154,324,240 of record CM060416.1, on the reverse strand, counting down.
GTTTCTGTGAAAAGTCCCGTTTAGGGCAAAATGTACTACTTTTAAGTTTTAATGGAATGTAAGTTTATAAATTTCATGTTTGCCATTATGTGCATAAATAAATTATATATGAAATAAATAAATTTAAAATCATTCCTTTTGATTGAATCTGCCTAAGTAATTATTAATTAAAAATCTTAAAGGTAAAACCTAGCCTGCATGTCATTATAAGACTTGGCCAAGATGGTAAGACCTGTATAAAAGATTCAAATCCCTGTTAACATCTGAAAACATGTTAACACTCTTGGTAGATGTGATTCGTTAAAAAAAAAAATCACACACGTCATTTTTATTTAAGGATTCTTCAAAAGATTCCAAACCCAACATAATGATATGGGTTTAAATCATCAATTAAGATGATCATATTTTTACCATCCGTTGGTAATATAATGCCTACGGGTCCTCCTCATTTTCATATGAGACAAAAGACAGTAATAGTCTGTGACCCTGTCTGATAAAGGTGAACTTTGTTCAAACCTTCATGCTTTGATTCTCTGAAATCATAGCTTATGATTTAAATTGTCCCTGTGACTAGGCCTTATGTGCTAATAAAACTGTTATTGTTTTATAATTAGGATAAATTATATTAGAAATCCTAAATTTATGTGAGTAATAAAATTAACCATATATGGTCTATGTTACCACGGTTAATAAAATTGCCATAAAAGACAATTCTATAATAAACTCACCAATAAATTATTGTCGATATGTTACAGTTCAAGATACATGGCAGACTCAAACGAGGTCAACAGTCACCCAGGGATAGTGAATGATAATGCCCGAGTAAACGTAGCGGGTGCAGAATTACAAGCAATGATAGATAATGCGGTTAATAGAGCTATGGATAGACAGCTCCATGAATCAGGTGGTACCCATGCAAGGACCCAATCTGCACCACACTCTAGAACACCCTTCAGGACCCACACTGCCCACAACAGTAATTCTCACCACTCGTCAAACCGAAGGAGTGTTCCATCCCAAAGAGTCATACAGGATCAAGAACCCCGTAATAGGGGTTGCACCTATAAGTACTTTGTTTCGTGCAAACCCAGGGACTTCACTGGGGAAAAAGGAGCTGTTGATTGCATGACTTGGATGGACGAAATGGATACTGTGGTGGATATCAGTGGTTGCCATAATAGGGATATTGTGAAGTTTGTCTCACAGTCTTTCAAAGGAGAAGCATTAGCTTGGTGGAGATCTTTGATCCAAGCCACAGGGAAAGTCCCGTTATACAACATGACCTGGGAACAGTTCATGGCCCTAATCAAGGAAAATTTCTGCCCTCAACACGAGGTTGAGAGAATTGAATCTGACTTCTTGTCGCTGGTTATGAGGAACCTAGACTGTCAGGCCTACCTTACCAGTTTCAACACTTTGTCAAGATTGGTCCCATATTTGGTAACTCCGGAGCCTAAACGTATAGCTCATTTTATCGGGGGTTTGGAACCGGAGATCAAAGCAAATGTGAAGGCCTCCAGACCAACTACTTTTCGGTCAGTAGCGGACATATCATTGTCCCTTACCTTGGATGCTGTCAGGCTGAGGTCACAGAGGAAAAATGATACCGAAAAGAGGAAGCGTGAGGATGACAACTCATGACGTTCAGACAAGAAGCAGAAGGGAAACAATGACCAAAAGAAGGGGTCAGGATTTAGGAAGGATGGTCAGCAGTCGGGTGAAAAACCCAGATGTAAAATCTGCAAGAGGCAGCACTTTGGGAAGTGCAGGTTTGAATCGAATTCGAATTCAAGATCGAAAGCTTTTGCATTTGGCTTGTGCAAGTCCAAGGAACACAAAACCTTGGATTGCAAAAAGATAAAGGATGCGACCTGCTACGGTTGCAATGAAAAGGGGCACATCAAGAGCAATTGCCCAAAATACGCCAAGAAGCCCGAAGAGACTAAGAAGACCAATGCTAGGGTCTTCAGGATGGATGCTAAGGAAGCAGTCAAGGACGACAACGTGATAACATGTACCTTTCTCGTAAATGATGTTTATGCGAGAGTGTTATTTGATTCAGGCACTGATAAGTCGTTTGTAGATAATAAGTTTTGTGAATTGTTGAAACTACCTGTTAAGACTTTAAGTGTGAAGTATGAGGTGGAACTAGCAGATGGCACTTTAGAAACCGCTTCAACCTTATTAGATGGATGTTTCATATCCATTAAGAACCACTCTTTTCCTTTGTCCCTACTTCCTTTAAAACTAGCCGGTTTCGACATAGTTTTGGGTATGGACTGGTTATCACATAACCAGGCCCAGATTATTTGCAATAAGAAGCAAGTGATGATCAAGACTTCATCTGGTGAATCACTTACTATCCAGGGAGATACCCAGTATGGGCTGCCCGAGAAAATGTCTATGCTCAAAGACTCTAAGTGTTTGAAGAAGGGTTGTGTCATCTACATGGCACAAGTGATTATTGATGAGCCGAAACCCAGGATTGGAGATATCCCCGTCATTTCTGAATACCCCGAAGTATTTCCTGAAGAACTACCTGGTTTGCCACCAGGTAGGCAAGTAGAATTCAGAATTGACATCATTCCTGGATCAGCACCAGTTGCAAGGGCGCCTTATAGGTTGGCACCAACAGAGATGAAGGAATTAAGAACGCAACTAGATGATTTGCTAGCCAAAGGTTTCATCAAACCTAGTTCGTCTCCTTGGGGAGCACCAGTTCTATTTGTCAAGAAGAAGGATGGATCGATGCGTCTGTGCATCGACTACCGCGAGCTTAATAAGGTCACTATCAAGAACAGGTATCCTTTGCCCAGAATCGACGATCTGTTCGATCAACTTCAAGGGGTAAGTTTCTTCTCGAAGATTGACTTGAGGTCGGGCTACCATCAATTGAAGGTTAGAGATGAAGACGTGCACAAAACAGCATTTAGGACTCGTTATGGTCATTACGAGTTCCTAGTGATGCCTTTTGGGCTCACTAATGCACCGGCCGCGTTCATGGATCTCATGAATCGCGTTTGCAAGCCGCATTTAGATAAATTTGTCATCGTTTTCATCGACGACATTCTCATCTACTCAAAGAACCAAGCTGACCATGAGAAGCATCTTCACTGCATTTTGGAACTACTTCATAAAGAAAAGCTCTATGCCAAGTTCTCGAAGTGTGAATTCTGGCTTCGGGAAGTCCAATTTCTTGGACATGTTGTTAGTGAGCATGGTATCCAAGTAGATCCTGCTAAAGTTGAAGCTGTCATGAATTGGCACGAGCCAAAGACGCCTACAGAAATTCGTAGCTTCCTAGGTTTGGCAGGATACTATAGGCGATTCATAGAAAACTTTTCAAGGATTGCTGCACCCCTGACTTCGCTGACACGTAAGAAGATTAAGTTTGACTGGGGTCCTAAGCAGCAGGAATCCTTCGATATTCTGAAACAAAAATTGAGCAATGCTCCGGTACTGACATTGCCTGATGGAATAGAAGAGTTTGTAGTTTATTGTGATGCATCACACACAGGGATGGGATGTGTGCTTATGCAGAAAGGCAAAGTCATTGCCTATGCTTCACGCCAGTTAAAGGTGCACGAAAAGAATTACACCACCCATGACTTGGAATTGGGTGCCGTTGTATTCGCACTAAAACTGTGGAGGCACTACTTATATGGAATCAAATGTGTGATCTATTCTGATCACAAGAGCCTTCAACATCTGTTTAATCAGAAGGACTTGAACATGAGGCAACGCCGTTGGATGGAAACCCTGAATGATTACGATTGTGAAATAAGATACCATCCCGGCAAGGCGAATGTAGTCGCCGATGCCTTGAGTCGGAAGGAGAAGGTGAAACCCATCCGAATCAATGCCAAGCGCATGGAAATAAAGAACAATTTGATAGAAAGGTTGTTAGCTGCACAGAAGGAAGCTGTGTTGGAAGCTAACTATCCTAATGAAAAGCTGGGAGTAACTGAGGAACAGTTATCTCTTAGCAAGGATGGAATTCTTAGATTGCATGGACAGATATGGGTTCCAATTTATGGAGGACTCCGAGATGTTATCCTCCAGGAAGCCCACAGCTCTAAATATTATGTTCATCCTGGAGCTGATAAAATGTACCAGGATCTAAGGGCAAACTATTGGTGGATAGGCTTGAAGAAGTCTGTAGCTACCTATGTAGCTAAATGCTTGACGTGTGCGCAAGTCAAGGCAGAACATCAAAAACCGTCAGGTTTGCTACAACAGCCTGAACTTCCTACTTGGAAGTGGGAAATGGTAACTATGGATTTTATCACCAAGTTACCCAAGACAAGGAAAGGAAATGACACTATCTGGGTGATAGTTGACCGACTGACTAAGTCAGCACATTTCCTACCCATCAAGGAGACTTACAGCTCCGATATGTTAGCCCAACTGTACGTGGATAAGATTGTAGCTTTACATGGCATACCTGTGTCTATTATCTCTGACCGAGATACTAGATACACATCACATTTTTGGAAAAGCTTCCAACAATCTTTGGGCACACGTTTGAACTTTAGTACGGCTTACCATCCACAGACAGACGGTCAGAGTGAGCGTACTATTCAAACGTTGGAAGACATGCTTCGTGCATGTGAAATTGACTTAGGTGGTAGCTGGGATAAGCACCTACCATTAGTTGAATTCTCCTACAACAATAGCTACCATACCAGCATCAAGGCTGCGCCTTTTGAGGCATTATACGGTAGAAAGTGTAGATCGCCCGTTTGTTGGGCAGAAGTTGGAGATGTCCAATTATCTGGACTGGAGATAGTGTTCGAGACGACGGACAAGATTGCCCAGATTCGTGACCGTCTCAAAGCTGCCCGGGATAGGCAGAAGAGTTACACTGATCCAAGTCGTAAGGATTTTCACTTCGAAGTAGGTGACAAAGTCCTACTTAAAGTGTCACCCTGGAAGGGAGTGATGCGATTTGGTAAGAAAGGCAAGTTAAGCCCGAGATACATAGGACCTTTCGAGGTTATCGAACGTGTCGGGTCAGTTGCCTATAAGTTAAACTTACCTGAAGAGCTCAGTAGTATACACAATGTGTTCCACATCTGCAATCTGAAGAAGTGTTTCGCTGACGAATCACTTGTTATACCCCATACAGATGTGCATATAGATGAGAGCTTGAAATTTGTGGAAAAACCTTTGTCGATCGAAGATCGACAGGTAAGGAAGCTTCGAAGGAAGCATATACCTTTTGTAAAGGTCAAATGGGATGCCCGTAGAGGTCCCGAATACACGTGGGAGGTTGAATCCACGATGAAAGAAAAGTACCCTTACTTATTTCAGTAAATCTCGGGTCGAGATTTCTTTTAAGGGGGTGAGGATGTAACACCTCGAAAATTTACGTCCTATAATGTGTTGACACGTGTCATAGGTTCGAACGTGTGAAAGAATGTTCTTGAAGGACTAAAGTTGACAAACAGGGAAACTGTGTAAATATAAGGGTTCAAAGTGCCAACAATGGATAATTATACTTTGCAATAACCCTACATGATGTTTATAACCTTAAACGAATGGATCATGGATCATACAAGGCGAAATGTGAAAGAAAGTGAGAGATTACAAACTACAGGGGTTAAATGTGTCAACATGTTTAAGTTATACCTCTGAGTGACCTTTTAGCAAACCCAAAGCCTTGTAACGATTAATTATGCTCACTAGAATGCACTATAAAAATTTCACCAAGTTTCGTTATCGTATGAGAAAGTTGTGATAAAATTCGTGTGCGAGGGTTAGAATCGTCAACGTTGAAAATTAGGGCTTTTCGGGTGATCACAAAGTTACCCGAGGACTTGACAAAGTGGGTATAAGTATTAAAGCCCCCATATATAAATTACAAAGTCTTAGCATACAAGAAACAGCTTGAAAATGACCTTTCGGGGGACCAAGGACCAAAATGCAATTAAAAGAAACATGTTTACCTGATCCGGATGGCCCAGGCGGCCCGCATCAGGATTACCAAAACATGAAGCGGGCCGCTTCAGACCTGCAGGTGCAGAAAAAACAGGCAGCTGCCTGTTGATGCTTGTAACCGACTCAAATCTCATTTTTTCGATACCTTGGGCTGCCTAAGGTGGTTTTTAGCTAGTAGGGGACTTGTGGATGTTATTGTTTTATTCCTAGACTTAGGTGTTGATGATCCATGTGTGTTTGAAGTTGTTTATAAGACCCACATGTTACTACATTGATCATTCATCAACCTCTGAGCATTTCTGGAGCATTCAAGCAGGTCACAAGAATTCCAAATCATCCATTAGTCGTGTGTAAGTATGCCTAACCTTCGCTAATTCATTTATACTTAGTTTATAGCCTAGAAATCAAACCGTCGTAACTACGGTTTGATTTAGTGATAAATCACAATCGGTCCAGAGTTTAGTCGAATCGAAAGTTGTTATAAGTTGGTAATTATATGGATAATAAACCCTTAAAAGGGCACTCACTGATTCGAATCCTAACTAGGTCGTTTGTCGAGTCAAAGGTTGTCCGAAAAAGTCAACAGAATTGGTATTTTGGAATTAACGCGTAATTAGCAATATAAAAGGCGTGTAATCTGTTTTATCAGTCATATAACTTGAAAATAAGTATAAAAACTTGTCTACGCTTGTTTGATTCGACAACTTTCTGTTTAAGACCGATTCGGAACCGAAAGACGCAAAAGTTTGACTTTTGCATTGACCTCAGTTCTGACCCGGTTTAGATAGGTTTAGACATGCCTTAAAGTTCCACTTGGACCTAGTTACATGTGTGTATAAGCCTCTGCGTTTATACCACTCGAATCCCTAATCGTCCGATGTTTCCGTTAATCGCCTAAATATTGACCGTAATGCCCTTAAGACCATAAAACGAGATTTTTGGAAATGTGAAAGTGCCACAATCTTAGTTACTGATTATTAGACTTGTACGTAAATTTTCACGTCAATCGGAGTTCTAGATTAGGAGTTATGCTTAATGACGTAATTAGAACGCTTCTTAGTGATTTAACGGCGTCATTAGCGTAAAGCTTATCTAAACCCAATTTTTGACACCAAACCTTTTACCCACTGATGTAATATAATATTTTGGGATTTTTGAAGATTTTTAATTATTTTTAAACTGATCATAAGCTTGGATTAGCGCCTTAATTCGGTAAATACCGAATATGCCCTTTTAGGCCATAAAATGAGTTTTACAAATCCTTTTAACGCCAATCCAATTGCTACTGATTTTAAATAATAAATGGAGTGTTTTGAGCCTATTTATTTGATCAGAAAACTCAGAATCGCATTTTAACCCGTACGTCGCTTAAAACGACTTTATACGCGTATCTAACGCATAGTTTGGGTTTAAAACTATTTTAGCATATAAGACTTATTACCAAATGTTATAACCTGTTAAAATAGGCTATTTTACTGATCAACTCAGACCCGGATCACAGGTGTCTAATTAAACCCTTTTATGATCTTTAAAATGACCAAAATACCCCTACGGGGCTTATTATGAAATTAAACTCGTTATGGGCATCATGGGTGATATCCTACTGATATCACAACCTATTTAAGGCATGTTAACTTTGGAAACCTGTTTAGGACTCTTACGGATACCCGTTACGCTTCATGCGCGTTCGGTTCGGTTTATGTAACTAGTTTACATAAATTAGCCGAAACGGGTCAAACCTTATCGGTTTTATCTCATAATCCAGAATGTGTATAATATACCCATATTAAGCAAGTCTTCAAACTTGTCGGGTCTAAATCACATTCTATCCGGTCTTCGCTTAATCGTGCGTACGAACCGTATCTTTAAAACTAACCGGTCTAAGCTTAAGCTTAATTAAAGACCCATTAGGATTCTAATAGGTTATTATAAACCTTCGTTCCAGATTAGGAGAACCAGTAAAAGATACTTGCACTCGCTGATTTTTTATCTATACTTACTCAGGTAAATACTTTTAACTTATTTCCCTATACGGGCTTGGGTAAGGTATATAAAATACCGCTTGGTCGGACATTGAATCTTTAATTGTATATGGTTAAAGTATTGAGATGTTTCGTTTAAATTGTTTTGTTTGCTTAAAGCCTTTGGGGGGTTAATGACCGTGTCCCGGATATCCCTGGCATCATTTTACGAAATGGCCACGACCTTAGCACTCAGGTGTAGGCGTACACCTGTCAGTGTCTCATAAATAAAGTGGTGTGTCCATTGATCTTTAACCCGGCTCGATCCGGGCTACTGAACGCATAAGGAACATGTAAATCCTTTACAAGTTTATATATTTAAATAATTATCCCAAGTTATAAAAATATTATTTGTGCATTGTGCCTTAAATGCATTTTCTTAAACTCTTTTCAAAATGAGTCGGTTGATTGTATTTACCAGTGTAAACTGACGTATTTTTCCTAAAAAGGTTAAGTGCAGGTACTACGCGAAATAGGCTGGCTTGTCTCCTAGCGTCCACAATAAGTCTCGCCAGCTTGGATGTCATAAACTGTTGAACATTTGTTTCCTTTTTATTTTGATCTACCTGTGGATTTATATTCGACTAATTGTGATACTTAATATTACAATATCTTTTGGTTGAAATGAATCTATACTTTGCTTCCGCTGTGCATTTAAATATTGTGTTGTTTGACTATTATGTTGCCAACTACGTCACGATACTCCCCTACCGGGCCCACCGGTAACACGTGGAAATTCGGGGTGTGACAGGTGGTGGTGGTGGGTAGAGGTGAGTGATGCCGGTGGTGCCGATGAGTTTCTAAATTTTTGTTTCATCCCGGTGGTGCCGGTGGTGCCGATCTTTGGTTGTTATTGATCTTTTGTTTGTTTCATTCTGGTGGTGCCGGTGGTCCCAGTGGTGCCGATTTTTTATATCATCGGTAAATTGTCATTCTTTAGTTTTTATTATTTGAAACTACGTTTTTTGTTCTTTGTTTTTGTTATTGATCTTTTGTTAGTTTGTTTTTTTGCTGGAGTGTTGGTTCTGATCTTTGGTTGCTTAAAATGGGTTTGTTTACAAGGAGTTTTTGGTTCTTCTTGGGTTGAGTTTGCTGAAGCTCACTGTTGTTTCTATGATTTACTCTGTTTAGTTGGTTGTGTTGAAATAAAGATATGGGTTGAGTTGCTGAAGCTCACTGTTTGTTTCTATTATTTGCTCTGTTCAGTTGGTTGTGTTGAGATCCAGACATGGAGACCCAACTGCAATTTGAACTTTCTTTATATGCAGTAATAGTTGAAAACATTTTTTTTCTTGGCAGTGATAGTTGAAAACATTTTTTCCAACAATTGATGACGATGGCATGACAAGGATGGTGGAGGGTAGGTTTTTGACCTGCAACCCCACTTTGCAGCCATGATTTTTGGAAACTTTGAGCCAAACCCTTCTTTTTTTTAAGATCCACAGATGGTTTTGATTTTTGTTGTTGGTTTTTATATTTTAATCGATGATGAGAAATATCAACTTATCTGAGACATCTATGAGTCGTGATTTTGGTTGAGTTTGTTTGTTAAGATTCTAAAATTTCGTAAACCCGAAATCGGGTCGGGTTGGAGTTTGATACTGATGTTTGTTGATTCTGATGTCTATGAGGATAAGTTTAAAACCGGGGCGTAAAAAAGTTTAAAACCGGGGCGCAAAAAAAGTTTAAAACCGGGGCGTAAAAAAAGTTTAAACCGGGACATAAAAACGTTTAAAACCGGGGAGTAAAAAAAGTTTAAAACCGGGGCGTAAAAAAGTTTAAAACCGGGGCGTAAAAAAAGTTTAAAACCGGGGCGTAAAAAAGTTTAAAACCGGGGCGTAAAAAAAGTTTAAAAACCGGGGCGTAAAAAAAGTTTAAAACTGGGGCGTAAAAAAATTTAAAAACGAGGCGTAAAAAAAGTTTAAAATCGGGGGGGGGGGGGTGTAAAAATCTGCATTGTAAAAAATCTATAAAAAAATTGTTTTTTTTTTAAATCTGATTTGTAAACCTTAATAAAAAAAGTAATTAAGACAAAAAGTAATAGAATACAAATAAGACAATAAGACAAAATAGCAATTTTACCAAAGTACCCTTATTACAATAAATTAGTAATAACATAATAAGAAAAAAAATTAATATGTGTTATATATCCTTTTAATCTCAACCATCAAACACAAAAGATCAAAGGTGGAAAAGTGGTTCTACTGTTCTCGCAATTGAGGGTGGTTTTCATTTTAACCCATCCCTATAGTACTAAAATACGTAAAAATATGTAGTATATAATAGTAGTATTAAAACTATGTGTTTAGCTCCGTACTCAAAGATCACATATTAAGATACTAATTAAACATAAAGTAATCATGGTCAATAAACGTCCCCTTAATTGATAAGGTACATTGGTAGCCTTACCATGATAGTTGTATTCTCTAATAGAAAGAAGCACTCACTTTTTTAAACGATTTGAACCTACATGACTTTTGTTGAAGAAAAACATATATCGCTAGAACACTAGGTTATGGGTCACCCCTACGTTATGTATTTTCACTCTTTACCCACCTTCCTCACCAACACCAGCCACCATCACCACCTGGCAGTCACCTTCTGGCACATCCGCCAACCACCACCACCACCCGCCACCCTATGTTGTCGACAACCACCGATAACCGCCACCACCACCCTGACCATCGCCATCACCTCCCGCCACCGCCACCCACCCCCGCCGCGACCCTCCGCCACCCAACACTGCTGACCACCGAGCACCGTCACCACCGGCACGGTCACCACCAGCACCATCGCCACCCTTTGCCGCCTCCCTCCACCGTCGACAACCGCCACCACCAACCCGACCACCGCCACCACCTCCCGCCACTGCCACCGACTACCGCCACCACCCGCCACCACCACCTACCACCGCCGCCGCCACCCTCCATCACCGCCACAGTGACCGTCACCAACCACCGATACCCCGCCAACCAATGCCTTCGCCGCCCCGACCACCGCTACCGCCACCCGGCATTGTCGACCACCGCCGCCCACCGTCATCATCGGCCACCGCCACCACCCGTCGCCGCCCACCAGCCTTCATTGCCGCCACCGACTACCGCCGCCACCGCGCATCGTCAACTCCACCACCCATCACCGATTTTATTCCATCTAATTTTCCTGCCTACCAAACAACACAAGGTAATCGTTTATTCCATTCCCACATGTAACCAAACAATACGATGGAATGGTAATGATTCATAACATTTTTTGTCTGTTCCATTACCTCTCTCATTTCCATTACCCATACAAAACGGACCCTAGGTGTTTTTAATAATGTTTAAAGTTTCACCGCTGACCATTACATACATGTGCTTTTTGTTTCAGGTTAAGTCCTTTATTACAAACCCAGTTAATTTTTGGGGTTAAGCGGCATAGGGATGGCAAAAATGTGCCAAAACTATATACTTTAAATCTTTTTTTCACATTTTCCCAGTGATACAGCGCGATTTGCACTTTATTATTATTAGTTTACAATGACATATTATCTCTATTTTATCAAATTATAATTTAGTTTCATTTATAAAAACTTTTTTTTTGGTAAAGGGTTACCCCGGTGAATAATTTATTTATTTATTTATTTATAAAAACTTTACTAACAAAAAAGATGAAGTAAAAAAAGGAAGGTCTTACATGAATTTGAAAAGTTGCTATCTGGAGTTCGTCGACAACTTGGTCCTTATTTGGCTCATGAACTTGCTCCTCCTTTAAGAAATAGTTTTGAGAAAAAAAATATTAATGCTCAAAACTATAAATTTGTGATAAACTACAAATTGGCTATGAAAGCTATTTGCTAAGAAAAACTATAAAACAATGAAATAATTAGATGTAAAGATGTCAACGAAATTGGTGTCTTTAGGGGAGGCAGGGTGGAGGGCATATAACGAGTGATGGGCAAAATCAACGAGTGATAAAAATAAAACTCCCACCCCGCCCTTAAGTTTATAACGAGTGATAGAAGCACGCGTGAGAAAATTAACGCCGTGATAAATTGATTGTGTGTGAGGAATTGTTGGTTGGGGGGAAATTGTTGGGTGTGGTGATGAGTGATGACCACCCCGACTAAAAAAGGTTGTGAGTGATGAAAAAATGGTTGATGACATGGCGGAACTTGATTGGTGCTTGTGAGTGATAGATTCTATCACTAGTGAACCACCCCCCCTCCCCTTATACCTTAAAATCATCAAATAAATTTAAGAATAAATTACTAGCTAGTTAAATTTGGTAACAAGATAATGAATATGAAAAGGAAATTCACAGTATATAGAATAAATACCACATACAAGTCAAATTTCCTAACAAAATAATGAATATCAAAGAAAGTGGATGTTCCATGGTAACTTTTATACACGAAAATGATTGGTGTGGAGAATTCATCCAGAATATGGATGATGTAAACTGAAGATTAGACACATCCAAGTTTTTTTTGCGTTAAACAATGCGTATAATGTTATGAAACATGCAATATTTCAAATCCAAATAAAAAGGTGAGAAAGTGACAAAAACACATTATTATTTATCCTAAGGGGCTGCCAATCAGAAGGGCATGACCTTCATCAAAGGAGGTCCCATCTATAAGCCTCAACCAAGGGGCAGCCTCCCTAACCAATTCTTTAAATGGAAGCACCAGAGATTGGTTCTTATAAAGTAGAAATTTACTTTATTTAACAAAAGTAAGGGCATACAGTTTCAGTTATGGATCAACATTGATGTTTTTTTTTTAAAGAAGTCTAGCTTAAATTTCAATTGCATTATCATATGTTGGCTTTAATTTTTGAAAGGTTTTGTGTTTAAATGACGGGGTTCTTCTCTTCAATTGTGTCTTATTTGGATATTTTCAGGACCCTTTCTATGTAATAATTTAGCCAAAAGAAATTGTATCATTGAATATACATAATACTAATTTCTTATGCATTAAGATAATATGCACCCTATGACTATACACTGGCACAAACATACCTGAGTTACTTGAAAGACCAATGCTTGCTCAAGTTCGTTGAGAACAACTTTCATTGTTGGGCGTTGGTCGTGATTCTCCGCCACACACTGGTTCGCAACTTTTAAAAATGTGTACAAAGAATCCTTGTTGGCTCCTCTAATTGGACTATGACTATGTTTACCAGTTTCTTCCTTTAGTATAGGATCTATGATGTCCCCTGTTGTCCCATTGGAGAAGTTTTGTCTTGCAACATGAACCAGCCCTTTCTCACTCTGCTTAAGGTAAGTTTGGTCGAAAGCTACTCTTCCGCATAGAATTTCAAACATAACTACTCCAAAGCTATACACATCCGACTTTCTTTTTAACTTACCGGTCCTTGCATATTCTGGATCCACATGATACTCTGACTCAAAATATGTCCTTTTACACAGAGTTTCATCCTTTTGAGCTAGAGGCAGGATTACCGCCCACTCAAAGTCTAAAATCTTTGCCTCCCAATTCTCATCCAACCTAATTGCCCCGCTATGTATATTATTGTGTATTATGAATTTTTTTTCATCCATCTGAGAGTGGAGGTAAATCAATGCTCGTGCAACATCAATGCAGATTTTCAAACGTACTTCCCAAGTCAAAATACGCATTTCATTGATGCTTCCCAAATAATCTTTAAGGTATCTATTAGTAATTTTCTCGATGACAAGCAGTATCTCAAAACCTTCAACACAAAATCCTATAAGAGTGACTATGTTGTGATGCTTAACGCTACTAAGCATTTCAAGTTCTGTAAAAAATAATTCTTCTTCATGCTCGTCATCTCTAGGAAGGAAGCGTTTTATTTCTACAGTGTTATGTCTCTTGGGTAGTTCGTTTTTACTCTTCCCTTCTACAGAGGATGGTTTTTCTTTGTCAAAATGGCCAAGTTCTGTTGTATACCAAGTATGGTATTCGTCAAAATCGGTTTTGTATGTGTCAGAAAAATTATGAGTGGCCAATTTTACATCACCGAGTTGAATCTTCAAGTGTTCTAAGTTCTTCCCCTGCAAACATATGACAGGAACAGAGAACTGCAAATTACAAAACATATATACGAACAAATTTTTGTAGTTAATTTATTTTTTATCGATATAGAAAACATAGACGACATTCGAAACTTCTGCTGTGTGTGGCTTATTTTCTCAATATATATATTCTTCTCGAATATTTTATGTTCTGTTAGTTTTGTGTCTGATAAATCTTTTATTTTTGGGTCCTTTTTTGCATGACAAAAAATGAATGTAAACAAGTTATTATAAAATCTTTCTGAACTTCATGTTTAATATGTAAATTTTGATAAATATTAACAAGAATGTATACATGTTATTATAATTAATAAAGTTCATAAAAAATAAACGTAAAATAACTAATTTTAATAAAAGAAATTTGTCAAACATAAATAGTTGTTGCAAGTTCTCAGTTGCCATTTAATAACAACTAGTGGTTTCAAAAGCGGCACGTTGCGCCCGGATTCCCCGCGCTATGTTTTCCACCTCACACGATGCGCTTGGGTTTGGATGCGTATTTTATATGTGATCATTTTAACTTCAAGAATCATAATCAGATAAGTAATTTTACAAGTCACTCCAATAATTAGTTTCAGTCAGAAAGTTGTTAACAATTTATCCCAATCAAAATACTGATTAGCCTAATAAAAAAATTGCATGAGTATAATCACTTTTCCTCAAAACTGATTATTGCTGCTTAATCAGTTAACCACACATCCAAACAGCCATAAGTGTAGCATTGTCCTAATCAGCTTCACTATTTTTCATCGGGAAACCATTAGCTTAGAATCTTTGTTGTTCTTAACCATTTTAATCAATATTCATAGCTTAGAATGACCTATAGACTAATATAAGTGAACCATAACATCACACTTTGGGGATTATAATTGCTCATAAACGGATATTTACAACCTGAAAAACATTAACAAACATATCAGGAATTATGTATAGATTAATTTCACAGCAACTTCAGACTCTTTAACCTGGTACAAGACCTTGAGCACCAAATTGAACGACGCCGTATTAGGCTCAATCGTATAGTCTTCTATTTGTGCAACCAGATCCAACAATTCACCGGCATAAGATTAGCCCTCAGGTAATGATTATTATACAAGCTAACATTAGGCTTACTAGGTTTCCCTTCGTTATATGGTTGAATCCAAAACTCAAACAATTGCTTCATATTAGGCCATCTCTGTGACATCATCCAACTGGTGAACAGATTCATGATGGCGTCACTGTCTAGGGTTTGCAAAAGCCCCAGTCCGAGAGGAAGGGTGAAGTTGCGAAAAACCTTGGGGGATAATGGTCCACATAGGGTTGTTTCTATCATCTTCTAAAGCAACTATAATCTTTTTTGAAACATGTAAATTAAGCAGCCCAAGATTTGATCCAGCATCAACATGGCATGAATTTTGATTCAGAATTTTACTATTCTTGAGTTTGTTTTTTAATATATAGTTTGACTAGTAAATTTATACCCCGGGTGGCATTGAAATGTTTATTAACTCGAATTCATACCGAAAACGTATTATATTTGACCCGATTGGTTTAAAAACAAAATTTTACGTCAAAACGCAGACCAACTGAAAACGTACAAAAAAAAGCACGAAAACATAGTATATTGGACCTGACTTATTTCCAGTTAAAAATTAGAGTTAATTACACAAATGGGTCCTGTGGTTTATAGATTTTTTCGCCTTTGGGTACTAACTTTTTTTTTAACATGTTTAGGTCTCATGGTTTCAATTTTGTAACACCTTTGGGTGCTAACACCAAAATTAGTTAATTAATGACCAAAATGCCCTTGCTTTTTTTTTTTTTTTTTTAAGATTATCAATGTAACACATTTGGGTACTAACACCTAATTTTATTTAAGATTACAAAATCTATTTTTTTTATTTTCATCTTTTTATTATATCTCTTAATTAACATAAAGTCTATTTATTTTTTTATTTTCATATTTTTATTAAATTTCTTATTTAACATAAAATCTACTAGTTACACCAGTAAAATCTACTAGCAATATAGTTTTATGTAAATTAAATATTTTACTCGTTTTAAATAATGTAAACCTTACTCGTTTTCAATTTTGGATAGATAGGATAGATAATAATAAATATAGAAACTGTATAAGTTCTAAAATAGTAAAATGTAAATGAATAAAAAAACGAGTTAAAAAAAGGCTTAATTTTTTTTCATGAAAGATATTTATTTTTATCAATCATATCTATCCAAAATTGAAAACGAGTAAGGTTTACATTATTTAATAAAAATATGAAAATCTACTAACTATATAGTTTTATGTAAATTAAATTTCTTAGTCGTTTTAAATAATGTAAACCTTACTCGTTTTCAATTTTGGATAGATATGATTGATAATAATAAATATCTTTCATGAAAAAAAATTAAGCCTTTTTTAACTCGTTTTTTTGTTCATTTACATTTTACTATTTTAGAACTTATACAGTTTCTATATTTATTATTATCTATCCTATCTATCCAAAATTGAAAACGAGTAAGATTTACATTATTTAAAACGAGTAAAATATTTAATTTACATAAAACTATATTGCTAGTAGATTTTACTGGTGTAACTAGTAGATTTTATGTTAAATAAGAAATTTAATAAAAATATGAAAATAAAAAAATAAATAGACTTTATGTTAATTAAGAGATATAATAAAAAGATGAAAATAAAAAAAATAGATTTTGTAATCTTAAATAAAATTAGGTGTTAGTACCCAAATGTGTTACATTGATAATCTTAAAAAAAAAAAGCAAGGGCATTTTGGTCATTAATTAACTAATTTTGGTGTTAGTACCCAAAGGTGTTACAAAATTGAAACCATGAGACCTAAACATGTTAAAAAAAAAAGTTAGTACCCAAAGGCGAAAAAAGCTATAAACCACAGGACCCATTTATGTAATTAACTCTAAAAATTACGTATACCAACTTGAATTTATACCTTAAAAAGTCTACGTCAAAATGTATACCAACCTAAATTTGTATATGCGTGTACACATAAAATAAGCACGTAAACTTGATGAAAGTTGGTGACATTTTTCTAAGAAAAAATCAAAAAAATCAAAAAATAACATTTTTCTTTTAGAGAGTTGAGGGATGTTGGTGACAATGATGAAAGTTGATTGAGTGAGTTACACAAATAGACAAAAAATCAAAAAAAAAAAAAAGGAAAACCCCTAACGTACAATAGCTGGCGGACCCATGAATTATATGTTGGGGGTGTGGATGAGTGGTTCAAACATATTTTTAAGAGGTGAGATCGGGTTTTGGGCCTAATAAATACACTAACTTTTTTTTAAGGGGTGCGCCCGTCCACACTGGGCTTCACCTAGGTCCGCCCCTGCGAACAATAGTATAGAGTCTGATGATGTAGTAATGTTGATACACTTTTGTGTGGATGTGGCACGGTTCGGTTCGGTTCGAAAGCAGCATAGCGACATTCCTCTGTCGTGCGACCCAGAGAATGATACACGAAGCACGAAGAGACGTAAACAAAAAGTTACAATCATGATGACATCATGCAAATGTCATCATGACCTCACATAACATGTGACTTTGAAATAGGATATCTTGAAAGGGTCATCGAAACAAACAGACAAGTATTTGTGGATGAAATATATCGAAACAGGCTTTGTGATAGGGGTGAGCATGGTGCGGTTCGGTTCGGTTATTACCTATAACCGAAACCATAACCGCACATTGCGGTTATCAAAAAATCATAACCGTTCGGTTTCGGTTATTGCGGTTTCGGTTAATCGGTTATTGCGGTTAATGCGGTTTCGGTTCGGTTATAGGTCGGTTATTTTCATTGTTTCTAATGTTGGACTTTAAATGTGTGGGTCGAGCAAAATTAATGCGCAAACAATAAATATACGGTTAATCAATTATATTTCACTACCATATGCATACTAATTCCAAAACAAAAGTAACACGTGTAGTCACGTGTTATGTGGAAACATACATACGAACACAAAGTGGTTTTTAAATTCTACACTTTTTAATCAAAACATAAAAAGTTGTAGTGCAATCTTCATCAAAGTTGGGTCATGGTTAAAAGTTAAAACATTCAAACACTTCACCAAAGATACATATTGATTAGGCCATGTTTATTCGGTTCGGTTCGGTTATGTTTATTCGGTTCGGTTCGGTTCGGTTATTTGCGGTTATGAAAATAAGAATAACCATAACCGAACCGCAAAAATCGGTTATTAAAATTATAAATAACCAACCCTTCGGTTATTTCGGTTATCGGTTATTTCGGTTCGGTTTTTTCGGTTATTTCAGTTACGGTTCGGTTAATTCGGTTGTATGCTCACCCCTACTTTGTGATGTTAAATAGATACATCGAAATAGACAAACTAGTCTATTTCGATCAATAGGCTTCCTGTTTCGATGTGTGCCATCATTGTATTTTGATGTAATCTACATTGTTTCGATATATTACGAAGTGGGGAGTCCTTGTTTCGTTGTAATCTCACTGGTATGTACTATAAATACCAGTGAGTCTCCCTTTTTGTTGAAGAGAGCACAGTATTAATAGCATTTCTTGTTGCGTTTTGTACTGTTACACTCTTGGAATAGAGATTGAGCTTTAGACTTTGAAATCTTTCTTGTATTTGTGTGTTCTTGGGCTTGATTTGCAGATAATCAGGGATTCCGCACTTGATTATTGTGTTAAACAAGGATAGGTTGATCTAGATCCTCCTCTAGGGATCTACAAGTGTAAGGCTCGATTTCTTGTTGAAAACCGAGTTGTCGGTGATGTTTTTGAGCGTGTTTTTAAAGTTTATTGAACAAAATCTCAAAACCCAGTTTTTCGGATTAAAATACGGTTTAAAACTAAGAAATTTGACGTTTTCGGTTGATGTTGTTCGGTTAAAACAGCTGGAGATAATCAAAAGTATCATTTTGTTGTTGAGTATTGAAGTTAAAACCAATTCACCATTTTTTCCGGTGAGCTACCTTGCCGGAAAGGTCATCGGAATTGTACAATTCATACTTGGTTCTTATTGGTTGACACTATTGGAGCAAGGGACTTTTCTTGTCGGCTGACATTTCTGAATTTTGTCTCATTTGGTTTGTCTCTAGCGAAAGTGATCCTCTTATAAGACCGGAGGGTATGGAGACCCTCATCTCTAAAGGGATGGGCCGTCACGTAGGAGAAGCTTCAAGGGGGATGGACCTAGGAGGGTGGGGGATGAGCCCCTTTATGTATATATATGTATGTATGTATAGGTTATTGTGAGAGAAAGTGGCCCGTCCTCTCCGTCTGTGGGGAGCCGAAGTTGCCGAGCCGGAACCAGGGGCGGTGTGGGGGACCGGCGCGGGGCCAAGCCGGCCCCCATACCCTCTAGTCTAAAGGAAAATGAATTGGTTGTTTGTTGTGTTGGGCCGTTGGCACATTATAGTGAAAGTGACAGTCTTTATCAGTAACAAATTAACAATGAAAAAAACAAAAGTTCTTTTATTTTCATTGTTTCATCGAAACATATCTTTCTTTTATAAAGACCCATGGTATCGAAACAGAATTCTTTAAACATCCCCTTATGTTTCGATGATAAATTAAAAGGGAATTCACTTTACCTTTATTTTTAAATACAAGCATATTGGAATTTCGAAACACAAGGAAATTAAAAGAATTCACTTTCTTTTCGAAACAGAAAAACAACTTAGTCAACACCTTAATTCAATTTCGAAATACACTTTAATTTAGTCACTTTTGCTTTGAATTTTTTTCTTCCTGTTTCGATCAGTCCCAAAGTCATTTCTCAAAATAGAATATTTAAAAAAATAGTTAAATGCCATTTTAGTCCATATGGTTTGGGCCATTTTGTCTGTTTAGTCCAAATGTTTCATTTTTAACCTGTGTGTCCAAAAAGGTTTCACCGTTGCCATTTTAGTCCACTGGGTTAAGTTCATTTATTTTTTCTGTTAACGAGAAGGGCAATTCGGTCATTTTATATGGACGAATTGTCTTTTTAGTTAACAGAATTACATATAAAATGACCGAATTGCCCTTCCTGTTAACAGAATTAATTGATGAAGTTAACCCAGTGGACTAAAATGGCAACGGTGAAACCTTTTTGGACCCACAGGTTAAAAATGAAACATTTGGACTAAACTGGCAAAATGGCCCAGACCACAGGGACTAAAATGGCATTTAACTCTTAAAAAAAAAACAAAGTTCATCGAAACATCATTTTTTTTATTTTGAATAGCATGTTCTAATTTTGAACAGCATGTTCTAATTCACACCCTCTCACATGTTCTATTTTGATGGCCCATTTATATATTATTAATTTTCAACATTGTGGTGCAATGCTATTTGTACAATGTGCAGTCTAAGTGGTATGGTGGTTTACAGAAACCCATGAGCTGCTTCTCTGATACAATTGTGCCATTGTGGTGAGTCATAGACCTCTGAATGTACACGTGTCTTACACTCTTGTAAAGTTATGTATCTATTGGGTCAATTTGAAATAATAAAGAGAGAGTGATAGAGGTGTTGGTAAGGGTAAGAAGGGACTGCGATAGCCGGTGACGTCGGAGGTGTTCCGGCACGACGGCGAAGGTCTTTCCGGTGCTTTCAAAACCCAAAACTATTAAACTGAAGGCAGATAGAACGATGGTAACAACGGCTTCGCAAACTAATGACGGTGGGAATTTTTGAAAGTTCGAACTCTGGTTATACTGACGACGACGACGGCAAGACATATGTATGTTTCCGATGGCTCAGATTAGTTTTACCACATGTTCTCGAAACTCCGATGTTAGATTATACTTATCTTCATGTGTAGGTTTGCTTCAGCATTAAGAAACAATAAAGCGGCTAGGGTTTTACCCTAAACTAACGATGACAACGGCCCAGATGTATTACATGCGGCAAGGTACACACCTGATGCAACAACGTTTCTTTCTATACAAGAATAGGGTCTCATATTCTTCTTGAATGCTTTATTATTTGTTCCCTAATTTGTGTTTTAAGGTTACTGGAAACAAATGGGACACATATCTTGATCTTTGGTGCCTTCAGCAAACGTGGTTTTAGGCAGACAGAATACCAGATCGGATATTGCATGCCTCCGATCTGTACACGAACCCTAATTTCATACAAGTAATCTCTATCTCTCTATACCATCTTCGTTTTCATATTTCTCTCTAGAAACCTGAAACCTCATATATTGAATCTGAACTAAGATGATTTGGGTATGGTGGTTACAGAGGGATTAGACTGGAAGTTCTCACAGGTGTTCAGTAAACGTGGTTCGGTCAACGTGCTACTGGTGAAGAGGTTTAGGAAGGTACAAGAATTCTTGATCGATGAATTATATATTTTTTTGTGAAGTTTTTATGTATGATTGTAACATATTTGGTGTGATAGTACAGTTGTAGTTATGTTTGTTATTGTGATTTGTTTGCCATCGATAATATTAGAGTTGTGTTGTAGTATGCATACGTTGATTGGTGAACTCCACATTTCAACAGTCACTAGGTTTTACAAAAGTGACAGTTTGATGCATTGATTTCAGGGTTTTTTTTATTTTGAAATTGGTGTTGATTTTGTTATTTTTGGTATAGAATCTGTTATGTTGAACAGTTGAAGTTTAGAGAAGTATATTTGACTTGAAAGGGTCAATTTTGTCTGATGTTGTAGTTTTTGTATAGGTAAAAAAACTAATGGGTGAAGTTTGTGGTTGTCGTGATTTATACAAGCAAATACTTTAGTGGCAATTATTTATACTTGCTTCTTTGTAATCAAACTGCATTGGTTCCTAGGCGCCCATGATCGGCTCTGCTCAGCGCCTCAGCTAAAACGCATTGAGAAGTGTTCATCAGAATCCCAAAACGTCCCAAGCTGTATCAACAAACAAACAAACAAGTTGAGGAATCACATGAAAAACATCAAGACTGAAAAGCCGGTCAATGAGTCGTTAACTGCCATGGTAAGTTCTTTGAAGTTTCAAATGTTGGAAATAAGATTCCTAAAGTGAAGGTATATCTGAATTTGATACATGTCGTTACACCATCTGGTATAAAGTTGACCTAAAAGAGCTTTCTTATTGAGTAAATTCAGTTGAATTTGATGGCATGGAGTCATGTATCTCTCTTTTTATTTTTGAACTATTCAGGGATCGGGCGCAGTGAAATCCATGGAAGAAAAGAAAAATATTTAACCACAAAAGCCACAAGCTTTGAAGCTGAAAATATGGGGGAGAGTTGATAATGCACATTCACTTATCCAAGAAACTAAGGGGCCTCTTAAAAAGGTAAGCTTGGGTCAATTTCTTATCGTGTTCATTTAAAGCTCTTTCTTTGTTTATATTCATCAAGGTAGCGGTAGCAAGATGGGCGGGTCAGTTGGGTTATGCAACGGGTCGAAGAGGATGAGGGTTAAAATGAGTGATGTTGTGTTGGATGACCTCTCAAAACAAGTTTTCATTGATTTTTGAATATTTTTTACATAGTTCAGTTGTATATTATGATTACAAAAACAATATTATTACAATTATCGTCTGAATGTTTCAATAAGCAAAGATTAACTAACAAATTTTGGGTGTTCTTGCTTGCTTTAGGATGCATTTAAATTGACTAATTGTTGGCGTTTCGACTTGCTTTCTATATTCTTAATTTACTACTGAAATTATTTGCACACTTTTTTGTTGACTAAAATCTTTTTTACAGTAGCAAATGTAGCGAATATAGTGAAAATAGAAGCAATATTAAGAGGTTAGATGTAGCCATTTTTCTTATTCCCCCAATTGAAAGTGGTGAGAGTCGTTATAAGCAACCTGAAGGTAATTTAAGCCTTAAAAAGGGGCCCTATCCTAGATTGTACAAAAGGGTTGTCGTTAGTGAAGCTTTAAAAGTCACGTTATTCATTATGCTGATGACCCATATGAAACCCAGGCAAAGATGGACCCATAGCAAAGAGTCTAGGATCAGCAGAGGTTGCAGCCCTCTTGACAAACGGCTCACTCCTTATTGACCCATGATCACCACCATCAAACTCCATGTAAGTAACATTAGAACACTAAGCCATCATCTATAATATTGTACACAGATTTCAAACTAATCTTCACTTGGTTATTTTAAAGAACACATTCTTTTGTATTTTTTTTTCATTTTAGGTCAAGAATCTATATCATAAATTAAAATTAAATATATAGTATCTATAGTAAGCATTTGTAGCACAGTAGCGGTGGTACAGTTCATCCATCTAGACATCAATAGCTTAACCATCTATAAGAAAATGTGAATATTAGACATCAATAGCTTAACCATCTATAAGAAAATGTGAATATTACTTAACATGGTTATTGTTGTACTGCAGTTGAATCATGTGATAGAAAAAAGTTCGATCTTCGTGAGAGGCTATTGATGTTCTCGGGAAACTATGGTTTGACCCGAACATTGGAGCCTGACCCTTGAAAAGAGTGATTCAATAGCTGGTTGAGAATGATATTTTAATGGGGAGACTTCGAAGAGATTTCAGTGAAGATGATATATTATTATTGTTGACACGTCAGCAACGGTCAAGGATGGTATTCATATCAGGAAATTGGAGAGGGGAGAGGACATGGTTGCAAATAATTGAATAAAGGACATGTGAGCTGTTAATAGATGGTTTTAATAGTAGTAGTTATGTTCAGGTGCTGAGGTACAGCTTTGATTATTTGTTCCACACTGTTTTCCTTATGGAACTATATAGTTACTGCCTAACATCTCTATTTCCATACACAAGGAGTCATGTAATTTCAGTTTGATTTGGTGTGTTTGGTGGGTCTGCTTATTACAAAGTGTACCATAATGTTTCTTTGGCTTATAGTGAGGTTTTAGCAGGATAACTAAGGATTGCTAAAGAAGAAGACTTCTCAAAACAATTAATCGAAATTGGATTCCTTAAGTTGTTACGCCGCCGCAACGCGCGGCGGGTAAAAATTCTAGTTATATCTAAATAGAAAAGTCCAACTTCATTTTAAACCATTAGTGTTTTTGTTGTGCCTAGTATTTCAACTTCAACTAGTAATAAGTCGCGGGTACATCGCAGATGTCGAACGGATTAGTTCAAACGTTATGTGATGCGTTAATCATATGTAAACGCACGTTTTGACGTATTTGATTGAACTTAATGTAACATATAGTTGCATTGCATATTATGTGCGACCTGATTAACTCGAATTTATACCGTCAAGTCAAAACGTATTATATGTGACCCGATTTATATGTAGGAAAGATACAAAATAAAGCACAAAAGTGTATTACCAAATTTGCGTCGAAACGTGAAAATTCAAAGTTTAAAAGTTGAGGGGTCGGTATAAAGCATATGTGCAAAAAAACGTAAATTACCAAAGTATAGGTAAAAATGTAAGTTCTTTAGAAAATAAATTAGTCAACGAAAGTTATTGAAGAAATAATAGGTTAAAAACACATATTATATATGGTATAGGGGTAAAGTTAGAATGTTAGAAACTTGTAAAATGGAGTAATAGCTTAGGGACTAAATTTGTCATTTTATAAAACTTTGAAGGTAACAAAATTCAATGGGCTAAAATTGTAGCATCGTGAAAGTATGGGGGAGACAAAGTCGGTGGAAAACCCCACTGACTTCCGTGTTCTTATAATATCTTAAATTGTTTTATTTAGCATAGCATATAATTTAAATTTAAATAAAACATTTTTTAACACATCAACTTTGAAAATTTTGAATAATGAAACAATTTTACCTTGCAAACAAACGTTAAATATAGTTGGGTTATTTTGAAGATCAACTTTCATGGACCTACCAAAAACTCACATATCATAAACCCCTCACATCACAAAATCCACCATCGATTCTCTGGAAAGAAAAGAAAAAACAATGTGCCAACACAAAACCACCAGTGCAACTACCACAATCACCACCATTACTACCACTGAAAAGAAAAGAAACAGTGGTACCATGCAGTTTTATTCTCTCTCGCCCATACAATCACCATAACTACTACCACAAAATCACCATCGCAACTATAGCATAACCACCTACCCGCCACCACGCTGAACCGTACCTTATTGTTTTTATTTGGTTCAAAGTGCCTATGATCACGTAGGAGATGTTGTATCTTAGTCTCCTTCCCGATTTAAGAGCGGATGATCATAACACTGCCACCACCCCCACAACACAACCTTCTTACCCGTCGTCGTCTCCGAACACAACACCGCCATCACAAAAACCACCACTACCACTGTCACCGCCACCACAACAAAACCAGCTAACCGGCAAAGTAGATTCTAGGGTTCCGATGACGACATCAAGGTTTTAGGTCCCGTTCAAATCCAGATATCTTCGATTCAGATCTCGAGCACGAGTCATCTCATCAGTAGCCATTTTAGTTTGTTGGCCTTTGATTAAAGTTTGGTTTCTGTTTAACAATCGGGACCTCCAATTACCGCTTCGTTTTATTATTAACAATTGGGGATCTCATGATTTAAAAGGGGAAGCAAAGAATGAATGTGAAATGGATCAAGAGAGAGGAGTTGATTTTTTACAGTGAAATATAGAAAGTGAAGGAGATGATGATGATGTGGTGTTTGCGGCGGCGGTAGTGTTGTGATGGTCGTTATGTAGAGAGATGGATCTATGACGGTGGTTGAATAGAGAAAGAATGCTGGTGTAATAAATAAGGATTGGTGTATCACCCAGAGGACGAAAAAAACAAACAAAAATAAAAGGATCAAATTGTAAAATCAAAAGCATGGACCGGGAGGCGAACTCGGTGGGAAACCACCGACTTTGTGTTTTAAGATAGTATATAATTACTTTAATTGGGCCTAGCATTCATTAATTTATTTGGTTTGAAAATTGAGTGTTCTTGAACTTAGCAAATTTTTCACGAGTTTATAATTTTCGGATTCAATGGCAACTAACATGTGGGGTTTCCCAAACAAAAAGAATCCAAATTCGAGCAACTCTTCAAAATCATTCAATCCTTCGACATGGGGTCAAGCGCTTTTAGGATCTCAATCTTCAAATGCTCATGCTCATCAAAGTAAACCTGACATATCTTGGGTTCAGTCTCTTATACCGTCAAACAACCTTCCACTACCAAAAATCGATTATTGGGCTAAATCTACTGTTGATTGTGATCGGACCGTACAGTTGGGAAACGGTGATCAAACAAGAACTGCATTTTATGCTGAAATTGTCAAGAATGTCAATGATGGTGAATCTTCGGGAAATGATAACAGTTCGGGATACGGCGGTAGTTCAGATGAAGATGTTACAAGTTCAAGCGAGGATGGACCCGAATATCCATCGAGGGAGGTTGTTGATTTTGAGGCAGAGGGGTTAATGTCTGAGGGTGAATCCAGTCAGGTAAGTGTCGATAACTCTATCTGTTCTAAGTGTGATGAATGCAATAAATGTTCTGAGTTAGAAGGTAAACTGTCTGAGTTAGGTGCTAAGTTGTTAGAGTTGGAAGGTAAATATGACGTGACATTCATCCACAATCAAAAGTTGATTGTGGACCTTTCAAAAAGCACTAAGGCCAATATGTTTCTTAAGAAAAATGAAAAGGAGTTTAAAAATGTAATTGAAACCTTAAGAAAAGATCTTTCTGAGGTAACGAAAACTGTTTCAAGAAAACAAACAGCGATTAACAATTACATTAACTTGCTAAAGGAAACAAAGAAAGAGTTGGCCTGTGTGAAATGTGAAAATGAGGCAATCCAGCTTAAGATAGACAATTATTCCCACTCTAGGTATGTGCTGGATCACATCATTGACATATAAAAGAGGAAAACGAATGTATTGGGTTTAAGAAGTGTCCGCCACCAATTTGACACAATTATACCATGATGCATGATGAGGAGGATAAGCCCCACTTCGAGCCTACAGTTTCACTAGACATAGATGAATTCTCAACTGGGCTCGGTTTCCAAAAGGAAGTATCCTCCGGTCAGGCACAATCTGTTGATGCCGAATGTTCGACCACTGCACAGGATCAGGATCCTCCAGTAATTGTTGAGGATGCTAATTCTTCAGATGATGAGTCAGAAGATGACGAACGGTGCAGTCTGATGCAGTGACCAAAGAGGAGATATTCCTCTTGAGAATCAAATTTTGTGTGATCCTCCAGTTAAACCTGCTAAGACAATTCCGGTAGAGTCAACTTCGCAAGGATCAGAAGGTATGAATCTTTTGTATACTCTGGTTGAAGATGATCGAATATATTCAGACAAATTCCGATTAAGAATGTAAACCAATCTTTAATCAGTAAAGTTTTTGAGGAGTCGACCGGTAAGTTTTTGGGAAAGTCGAGTGCACGAGTTTTGGTGACACAATGTCCTCCAATCCCAAAAGCTGAAATTCGAAAACAATACGGAAACCAAAAGTTACCAACATAGGAAAATCAACAAGATCGCACTAATCAAACAACAAAACCATCGAACAAGCCATCACATCAAGTGGCTCAGAAGTCAGCGAATCAGGGTCGAAAGGGCAAAAGAGCTCAGAACAAGAAGAAGTTTCAAAAGATAAACTTCGTGAAGTCTCGGGGGACTGATAAAATTGAAACTTTCGAAAACAAATCCAACACGGATTTTGTTAAACAAGTTCATATTTTGAGAAGAAACAGTCAGAACAACTACACACAACACACAAACTGTTGTGATGTAGGACCAAGTACCTCAAGATCATGAAGTTCATCATCAGGCTCTTACAAGTATGATACTCCAAGGTTTATTGAGCAGAGATCATGCTTTGAATGCGGTGAGTATGGACACATTGTCAAGAACTGTCCATATCTCACCAAGGGAAAAGGAAAGGCTGATGCCCCTATGAAAACTCTTACCGATCACGATCTGTTTCACCGAAACAAGACTTTCGGTTTCAAAAAGAAAGAAAACTGAAACAGAAAAGAAAACAATGAAAGGAAGTTGAAAAGATTTTAAAACCTAAGGTTGTCCAAACACAGTTTGTTACACCAAATGTCAAAAATGGCAAACAAAAACAGATTTAGAAACCAAAATCGGTAATAGTTTTAGGGGGAGCTCAGTCAATTCTGAATCATCGAGAAATCGATGTCACAATTCTCGATGATGTCAGACGACCCAAGTCAATGAAGGCTTGGGTCCCCCCCTCCAACTGATCTTTCAGTGAGTGTGCAGGATGTTCTAGGAGGAACTATTGATAGTTGTAGGATTATTTATAGTGAAGCATCCAGCACCTGATTGCCAACATGCGTCTCCGACACAATGATCAAATTAAGGAGAATATGTTGCCATTGATGGAGAGAAAATAAGACAAAATGTCCGGTGAAGGAGTGATGGTGAAAGAATGTGGATGAATGAAGTTGAAAACTTCGACAAGATGCAAAACGTGTTAAAACTCGATTGTTCAAGGTTTTGATCGGGTCAAGAGGATAGATTCCAACAAAATCTACGCGCTTGCCGCACGTCTGAAACCTTTCGAAGATTCATGGCTTATTCTTCCACAAGAAGTTTAAGACCAACAAGATGAACGTGCAGTGTACTTTTCGCTACGGTGTGTTGAAGAAAATGTGTTTGTTGAACAAACCAACCAGGTGTGTGGATACTTTGGCATGGATTGAAAAACCACGCACTACTTCTCAAGGAGAAAGACGGAGACCTTTGCTTGTGCAAAAGCATATAAAAGACATCATGTATGGACCGACCAATGATGATGTGTACAAGCTTTCCTACATGCTCCCTTGCCACTTACCAGCCGGGCCAGGGGGTTTATCATCTTGTTGCTATGAAGAGATTTTTAAGTTAATTGAGGCAGCTGCAAAATCGACCTTGAAATCCACACCGTGTAGATATCCAGTTTGGGAGAGCACTCAGATTCCTGGCAATGCACGAAGCAGTTGCAGGATTACGGTTTTGAATTTCTAATCTCTCTTTTCCTTGTCGTTATTTAAGTTGCCTTACAAATTACTAATGATGTACAGGGTGAAACCCGAGTGCTAAAGTGTTTATATTATGTGTTTTTGTGCGTTTTAAGTGATTATGTGCTTTGAATGTGTTAACTACATGAAATTGTGGTTTTGCAGGTTAATCACTTAATTCGGTGAAGTTAAAGTGGTTAGAGACAAAGTGGAACATCCATGGATGATAAACAAGGCAAACGAGAGTGTTCGGGGCTTGCTTCGGGCCGAAAGATACCTTGGATGAACAAGAAATGAGAAAGAATGAAGTCCAGGGGCCATTTGGTCATTATATGAAAGTTATGTATGAAGAAAAATGGGTTGAAGAATCCCGTCGTAGGCTATGGTTGTATCATTGTAACCTACGGTCAGATTTAACAAGCAAAAAAATGACCAGCAGCTCTAGACCGTTGTTTATGGTCTGGGACTGTAGGTTACTGTCCGGCCAGACAAGAGAAACAGCAGGTCTGAGCCGTAACCTACGCCCAGGCACCGTAGGTTACGGTTGGGGTTACGGAAAAACACGTGAAACTTGTTGTTGGACATATAAAAGGGTTCTCAACCCTAATCACAAATACTGTAACGCCCTGCTTTTTCGTGACTTTCCTTAATTAGAAAGCTTGTCTTGTATTTCTATTTTTGGAATGTTGTATTCCTTGTGATCGTATTTCGTTGTATCGTTGAAAAATGAAAGACTTGATCATAATAAAATTCATTATTTCTTACAAATTATGCTTTACATATTCGTGCATGCTTACACGTGTTAATTCATTATGCATTTGATACCTTATTCGTGATTCTGTAAACGCGTGTTAAACTTGCAAATACATATCATACATACACGACTTATACGCTTTTCACTCGTGTTTAAACATCATTGGATACTCACGAATGCTTAATCATGATTCTTATACTTATATTATGCTTAATGATATGTTTTTATACTTAAAATCATCTTATAACACACTGTGTACCTTAAAACACAACTCACATGAAACATAAGAGGCTAAATATGACAAAAATCAAACAAATTCCCCGGATAGGAGGTCTCGCGCCCGGCAACCGTCCCCACCCTCTCCTGTCGCGCCCCTCCAGAGGTCCTGATCCGCAGAATATTGTTGGCAGCTCATGGAATGGCCACTTGTGTGTTAGTTTTGGTTGCAACTACTCCTTAATTACACCTAACTCTTAACCCTCAACCTGAACTATAAAACCAACACCTCCCTCACTCATTTTTCACTTTACAAACACTAATCTCTTTCTCAAAACACTCCAAATATCGTCAAATTCTCAGATTATAATCAGAAACTTCAAGGCTTTCTAAGTGAGTTCTAGCTCACTTTTACTTCACTTTTCTACTCATTTCTTCCTTCTTAACACTTGGATAACCTCTAGGAAGGTTTTCACAAGATTACTTTGGTAATCTAAGGTGAAACCTCACCATATTTGAGGTCCAAAGTGTGATAAACTTTCTGTTTTTGTATATGTTCTTGTATGTTCACTTTTACATTGATAACTTGATGGAATCTCATTCCCATCAAGCTCACAATCAAGTCTATGATTGTGGGTTTGTATTAAGGTGATTACCATCCAAGTTATGAGTTCAAATACTCACTTTGTTTCTATTTGTACTTAATAATCGAATGATGAAAACAAGCACAAGTCATCATATATGATGAACTTGTGACTTGTGAAGTGTGAACAAATGGAAGCTTTGGCTTTCCAAACTAAGTTCCACTCCTTCATTTGAATCTTGTATGAACAGTCTTAAAACTTATTAGAGTAGATTTACTTCTTATTATTCATGACCCTCCCACCATATTGATGATGGTGTGTGTAGTGGTGAATCATATAATGAGGTTTCCAACCTCCATGCTTGACATACATGATGCTACATGATAATACTTGATTGGACTTAGTTTTTGGATGTATTATTACTATATAAACTATAAGTAACTATATAAAAACATGGCCGAGTTGTGATGTTAATCAAGCTATGATTAATCGTCATAAACCTAAGCTATCATATCAAAGATTCTAGAGTTCTTGTTATGATTCTAATAGGCAATTTGGGACCCATGAAACCAGTTAATATGGTTTCATAAACAAACTCTTAGAACTTAGATATTACTTTCATCTATACATACTTTTGATGTTTAAATTCCAAGTCCGAATCTTCCATTCCTAATCCACGTACTTACACACCTTCGTTTACCCTTGTAGGGTGACACGGTGTTTCCATCTTCAACAAACTCAACTCTTCATGGGATATTCAAGTTTGAAGCTTGCAAAACCGTGAGTACACTTGACCTATTTTCATTTTTACACAATATGGGTTGTAACATGTTAACTTACCAAAATGCACAAGCACACACAAACATACTTTATTCACTCAATCCGTTATACATGCTTATTGTTATGCTTAGGTTCATGCTAGAATTCATATATGCTACTTGTCATTAACTTAGCTAGCCCAACTTAACATATATAGCGCTATAGGAGTAGCACGCCGCCCGTCAGGGTATTGTTAAGCTTATTATACATAAACGGTCTCGTCACTTTTATGGCGAGGGATGCACATAATTCTCGTAGACACTCGGGTTTGACACTTAGTATTGCATGCTAGATAACCCTGTATACAAATTTGCCATGTGGATTCTAGTAATTCTTTTTATACTTATGTTATTTAAAACTTGTGTACTCGCCAATGCTTTTGCGTTGAACCATATTTTTAACGCGTTACAGGTTGATGATGATGCTCAAGACGAATCTAGTAGGGACGACTTAGAAACACACATGAATTACTAGATTTGGTTATTTTGTTGTGATGAACTTATTGTATTTGTCATTTGATGTTGTACTTGTACTTCTTTCGTTGTACTTGACAATTTATGGTTATGAATGAAATCGGTTTTGAACTTAATTTATTGTCACATAATGTTATGAAGTCTTTGAGCAATCTCGTTCGTCTCACTCCGACGTTTCCGCCATCGGTTGGGGTGTGACAAATACACACTTCTTGGGGACGATTTTAGGAGATTCAAGGGTTAAAGTTTGGTACTTTTCACTTCCAATCATCATACTTTCCATCAAATTAACCAGCTTAAAGATGAATTTAACCGTTTCTCAAGCATTAGAAGATCATACAATCGAGATGAGCGGCTAATTCTTTCGTGGTTTCCTCCAAGTGGAGGATTCTTGTAAGTGGATGATTGTTTTTGGTTTTGCTTTGTAATTGAGACTAGCAATCTAAGCATTCGATGCTTTTTGCTTTTTGACTTATTAGTTTGATTGTAAATGATTGATTTTACTTATAACATAGTTTTGATTCTTTCAATTCCCGAGAGTTCTAGTAATGGGGATATATTAGATAGGGATTGGGTTTGGTAATCTTCAATTGATAATTGTGCGATAACCTTTCATTGTTAATCAATCAAAGTACTTAGTCCTCATTTATCACAATCAGCTAATTAACTATCTGAATCATGTCTATGTGATTTTCTCAATTAAAACCAATCACTTAAATCTACTTCGAATCTGAAGCTTGGAGGAATCACCTTTTTACCAATTGTTTACAAATTCGTTTTCTTAGTAATTCTTAGTTAATCAAACCATCAAACAAACTGATTTTACAACTTTGCAATTAGTTGTAATACTTAATTCATAACGCTTTCCACCATACTCCTCTGGATTCGATACCCTGTTTACCCTAGCTATCTAGGTTATTTAGGTTTTTGCATGACACTCACGACAGTCATCAACTAACATCTCGTACAGCACTCCTTGGCTAGACACGTTGATCTCAAATATCACCTCACACGTGATTGTTTCAATACGAAACTCGTCAATCTTGTTTTGGTCCACACCGATTACCAACGTGCCAACACATTTTTCCAAAATTCGATAAATCATTTTTTATTAAATTAATTTTGGTAAACGACATCGAGGTAAAATATGAGTTAATCCACATCGGGAAATCATTTTTGTAAATACCTATTTGTGTTTTTAATTTATCTTACTTTTTGCATTTTAAGGGGAGTAATTTTCAAGAAAAATACAAAAACATTGAAATTTTTTCAAAAACACAAAAACAATAGAAAAACAAAAATGAATTTCCTGATAAGTAAAAGAGAAAATGATAGTAAATCTGTGGTCTGTTGAAACCTCTTTGAACTTAAAATGAAAAACAATAAGTAGCTCTATATAAGATGTATCAGTAGGCTCACAATCATTTTTAAGTGTGCAGGGTGATATAAACATAATCGACCGAAGACTGTGTGGGAACCGCTCATTGGCATATGGTCTTGGTATCGAAATTTCGTTTAATAGATTGCCGAGGTTCTGAGATACGTGGTCTTTATGTTGTTTATCATCTGGGTATCATGGTTGTTTCTTTTACAGAAAACAACGGGGACGCAAGTCTGAAACTTCCATGATACCATACATACGTGTACATACCATACATACATGTATATAATACATGATGCATACGACGATCAATAAGTGATAAACATATCACATCCATCTCTGAATAAGTGATTTTATATCACATCCATCATCCGAGAGTCAAGTTCGTCTCTTTGTCGGTACATTGGTACTAACCTGTTCACGGACTTGCTCTCGCGCCCTGCATCCATCCGAAAATCAAGTTTCGCACAGATAAATGATTTTATCACATGGGGCTTGTTTTCATCCATAAAATAAGTGAGTTTCTCACATTATTATTCGTCAAAACAGATGATAAATGATATACTCACAAGTAAGATGAACTCTCATGCATACCTTGATACGGGAATGTGTCGTGAGTGGATGAACACAGGTCGGTAAGTATAAATCATACCTTAACGTATCCTCAAGTCACATGGTTACATCTGATTGTTGAGTTTAAGTGGACAACAATACCGATAATCGTTGTAGGATGCTTATCTAAATGTTAGCTTATTGAACAACAAGAGTGTTTTGGCATGACCGTACACTGATATGATTCTTTTACCATCGAAACTCGCAAAAAGAATGTCTGTAAATATTTATTTATATTTCTCTGTTTCTGCATCTCTGTAAATATTTATTTATTTCTTTCCGTCTTTACATTTGAAATATTCAAAAATACCAAAAAGATTTTAGGTGTGTTTTAATATAAACTTTTATAAAAGCCAAAAAGATTTTGCTTCTATCTTATTTTTGATTGACTGATGTTGGAACTTGAATCTATTCCACCTCAAACCTAATTAAAAGCGTAAAACAATTGCATCTTCATAAACGGTCGAAGTTAACAAGTTTTGAAAGTTAAAGATCTAAAATTGAACAATTTTGAAACTTTCAAAATGTTGTCGGTTGGTAGTTATTTGAGAGTTGGTCACATGTCTATCGTGTGCTTATACTGTTTGAAATCAACTCTTAGTGAGGTTTTCATTTGATAACTCTCTAAGATTGATTAAATCCCTAGCGATTGTTCTCATTACGCGTTTAGCTTTATTGTGTGTGCAGATGTGGCATCTGAACCAGCTAAAGGCAAAGAGAACGCGTCAGCTGACAATCTGTGGAAGTTACGACACGACATTGATGCAATCAGAAGATCAAGATGATCGAGTTGCAGCGAGTTGCAGTTGACCACTCATAAAGACCACAAGGATCTGAATCCAAAAGATTCACCAGCAGCATTCAAGGGGGAGTTTGTTGATACACTCTGACCACTCATTACAAGGATCTGAAGCTTTGAAGATCAAAAGATTCACCAACAGCATTCAAGGGGAGTTTGTTGATACACTCCCTGATTATGACACGTGAAGACTTTCAAGATCCTGTCGTGTGAAGAACGAACCATCACCAGCAACATCCAATGGGGAGTTTGTTGATACACTTTTGTGTGGATGTGGCACGGTTCGGGGTTCTGTTGAACAAAAATTTCATCAAGAAAAAAAAGGTGATTGTTGGTTCTGTTTAGTAGCTTCAATGGCGATGGCAAGAATCAAGAAAGTTGAGATCCCACAGCTAAGATCTATATAAAAGAAATGAGTGATTCCATGGATGGTGAAGGTGTTGAGTTTACAAGTGGGTTTCAACCAAGGGAAATCAAACAAATAACACCACCACACACAGACTTGCAGAAACCTTCTGCGTCACTTTTTATTATTAATCAGCAACAAAGAGAACTTTAGTACAGATACCCATAAATCGACTATTGGCCAGGTATTTATAAAACCTATGCCTTGACCCTAAAGTAACAATTAAATAATCCTTATTCTATCAAGACTTAAATTACTTATCCTTATCCTACCAATATTCAAAAGATAAAAACTAAACAATCAGGGAACCAACTCAATTTGAATTCCAAACAATTAATTCAAATTAGGGGTGGCAAAATGGGTGGGTTGGGTAGGTTTGGGTAATGGGTTAGGATGAGTATGGGTTAGGATGGGTTTGTGTTAGGATGAGTTTATTAAGAAATGGGTTAGAATGGGTTTAGGTCAAGATCATTTTTTATTTTTATTTTTTTGATTTTTTACAATTTTTTGGATTTTTTTATTTTTTAGAATTTTTTTATTTTTAGCTTTTTTTTGGTTTGTTAGATTTTTTTTTATTTTTTTTTTTTTTGATTTTTTAGAATCTTTTGGATTTTTTATATTTTTTTAATTTTTTTTTGATTTTTTAGAATTTTTTAGAATTTTTTATATTTTTTTGGATTTTTAGAATTTTTTTTTATTTTTTTGGAATTTTTTTTTATTTTTTGGTTTTTTTAGAATTTTTTTTATTTTTATTAATTTTTGATTTTTTAGAATTTTTTTGATTTTTCTAATTTTTGATTTTTTTATTATTTTTAAAATTTTTATTATTTGTTAAGCCAACGTCTACGAACACTCGAATAGGATGAAGAATCTGCCTGTGATGCTATTTTTTGAGTTACCCATTTACCCAATGTAGTACCCATCCTGACTCACGAATTATTTTAAATAGATATCATATAACTCATTCTGACCCATCATTAATTATTTTTTAACCCATCCTGACCCATCCTCATTTTTAAAATGACCCAAAATAGCCTAAAAACCCAAATGAATTTTTATTGCCAGGCCCAACTCAAATAATATGAAACTTCCTGACCAAGTGTTGCTTGTTAACTTCGACAGGTGGTGTTACTTTGGTTTAGTTTTTCGGATTGGGTTGAGGTTTCTTTAAGTATAATTTTTTTAAGTAGCAAGGGGGAAATGGTGCAATAAGGGAAGTAGTGTTGTTGAAAATTTAAGTTAAAATTACGGAAAGCATTTAACATCCCCTTCAAAAGTCCATCTACCAAACTAAACGTAAAAGGACAATAAGGATAATTCTTCAAGTTAGTAAACAAAATGTACATTTATTAATATAGAATGAAATTGTGTAATTTTGTCTTTGGTTTTATTTGTTTGTAGTGGTAAGTGACGGTGCTGAGGTGGTTTTTATATGGGTGGGTACCAAACACATTTTCATAATACAGAGAAGCAATTCAGGAAAAAAATATAACAATTAATACTGATAACTAAAGAATTAAAGATAAATAACATTTTTTATAGTAACCAATTGTTATATGAAAAGTTTACCGTAAACTAGAATTAAAATTCATTTTTAAATGTAACTAACAACGAATTTTAAGTATAATTAACTATATATCGATTGGGTAAAAGTTAACTAAAGTTATATGATAACTTTGGTTTCTTTTTTCTTTCTTAAAGTGCTATTCTTCAGAGTAAACCAAATTAAAACGATGGGAAGTAATAGACGTAAAGAAAAAAAATAATAGAAAGGGACTTACAAAATATTCATGTCGTGGCTGAAACTTCAATTGTTTCTCAAGAGCCTTCTCAAGTTCATCAACAACATTGAGCATATTTGGGCGTTGTACTCTATCTTCCTTTAAGCAAGAATATGCCGTTTTTGAGTATTTTCTAAATGATCCCGGGAATATTTGATTCCTTAGATCAGGATGGATAATATCCTGCAACGTTTGGTTCTCATAATGATACTTGGCCAATCCAACTAGAAACTTATTTTCCCCCGTCTTAATATATGCTCTCCTCCCACACAATATTTCGAATAAAACAACACCGAATGCGTAGATATCCGACTTGCAGGTCACACCTTTGGTCTTTCCAGTTTCTGGGTCCAAATACCCTATTGTGCCAATAGGTTCAGAAAGGACGACCTGGTCCATTCGGTTAAGTGATTGTTTGATGGAAACTTTAAAACCGGATAACTTGGGTTCCCAGTTCTCGTCTAATAAAATTGTCGAGCTATTGATGTTAAGATGTATAACACCATAGCCACGTCCCTCGTCATAATGGAGGTAACTCAAAGCACGAGCCACGCCTACACATATCTTCAATCTTTGCGTCCATGTGAGGTTCGGGTTGCTTAGATGCTCCTTGAGACTTCCATTTTTGGCCTCATACGTGATCACAATGATCTTCTCATGTTCCTCATCACAAAATCCAACAATAGAGACTATATTTGGATGCTTGAGATCAGAAAGCATTGAAACTTCGGTCCAGAACTCGACGACTCCTCCACCGTGCTTACGATCTAACCTCAGCGCAGAAATCGTGATCAACTCCCCGGACCGCTGGAGTTGTCCTTTGTATACATGTCCCAATCCACCGCGTCCGATGATGTTATCATCAGCAAAGTTGTTGGTGGCGTTTCGTACGTCTTCAAGTGGGATTTGTAAGTGAGCAAACTTGGCGATTGTTGTTGTCATGTTTCTGTTTATAAAGTAAAAAAAAGATTGAAAATGAGTGGGTTACAACTTACATATGAGCAACCACACTATATATGAAAAGTTTTGAAGCAATTTGTCTTAGAAAAAAAAAATATGTTAAAAATGATGTCCTTTACTTTTAGATTTCAAAAGTACATGTTGTAACAGAGTTAGTAAGCGAGGGTTCTGGTGTAGTTGATTTACCAAAACCACCTCAGCAACAAACAATTTGTCAAAATGGGTCGAACCTGGTGATGAGTAGAAACGGATCTGAAGAGTAGCAGCGAGCGAGCGGTGGTGAAAGAGATATGTAGATAATAGTAGCAGCAGCAAAGCAAGCAACAGCCGGATCTATAAGTGCAGCGACAAGCAAGTGATCGAGTGGCAGCCGGATATGAGAGGTT
This sequence comes from Helianthus tuberosus, assembly GCA_030545235.1. Taxonomy (NCBI): domain Eukaryota; kingdom Viridiplantae; phylum Streptophyta; class Magnoliopsida; order Asterales; family Asteraceae; genus Helianthus; species Helianthus tuberosus. Next base: position 154,286,174 of record CM060416.1, on the reverse strand, counting down.
ATTGGAGGGAAAGGAATGATGGAGAAAAGGCAAAGTTGGTCAATGAAAAAGCAGGGGAAATGATGGTAAATAGGACATCAGGAGTGTTGGAGTGTTGTAGGTACCTTCCTGCAATTTTCCAAATTTAATATAATACAATTTTAATTTTTATGTTTTATTTTTACTAGATTGTTGCAAAGGCTATGCATTGCTAAGGCGATGCCTTAGTTGTTTATAGCTTGAGTCACGTTATGTGATCCATTAACCATATGAAAACGTGTGTTTTGACGTATCCGATCTAAAACATTGTGGTTACAAAAAAAGGGAATGAAACCCGAGTTGGTTCGTTTAGTAAGCGTTCCACCTAACCGCTACATCACCATTACCTTTTGCGTCAAGACTTAGTGGCGTCAAAATGTACAATAACTCGAATTTATACCATCGAATGAAAATGTATTATATTTGAGCAGACTCGTTTCCGAACACAATTTACGTCGAGACATAGACCAACCGAAAACGTACGCAAAAAAATAAGCATGAAAACGTATTATATTTGACCAAACTGGTTTCCAAAAAACATTATGTCGAAACTTTAATTTATATCGTTTACGAGTAAAACACCGGTAAATACCGGTACCGAACCGGTATATTCGGTACCAGTACCGTTACCCACTTTTTCTGTTTTTCGGTACCGGACACTTTCCATACCGAACAGGTACCGTGCTCATCCCTAGTCTAAACTTTAGAGGCAGGGACTGGTTTGGTTAAGTTGAAAACTTGAAGGATTGTTGTGTATTTTGCTCGATGGACCTTTTGTTTTAAGGTTTATATATAATATAATATAATATAATTTGGATTTAATTTTAATTATTTATAGATATCGTACTATTTGAAAAAAAAAATGTCAAATTGGTAACACAAAAATATTGAATCTATAGTTAACCCTTAGTCCCTCACTCACGCCCAAACACCACCCCTAAAGTTTGTGAATTCAAAAGTGAAACGTGAAACTTCAAGGCGTTACTACACCAAAAATCCACATCAGGAGTTAAATTCATGCTCCAATCACAAAAATTCACATCACACCTTGTAACACATTTCTTTTTTTAAAGCTATATTTTTATATAACTTAAATATTTTCTTAATGTGTGAAGATAGTGAAAATTTATGAAACCGTTACACACTAAAGGTGAAAACAAGTGAATGAGAACTCTTATATACGTAACAGTGACATAGATAGAAAAATATTAAAACCATAACACATATCCTTAATTCAAAGTTGGTGTAGACTATGCAAATTGTCTTTTTCTTTAATCTCTTGTAGATAAGTGTTACTTGTTAGGATAGACAGAATCATCATCGCCATCTTTTGTCAACATTAGGTCCACTAAAACATTTTTTCATCCTTAAATCATGGAAATGGGTACTCAAAATCCCACACATTCTAAAACTGTTTTTTTAATAATTAAAATATATAAATCAAGAGAAAGAAAGAGATTGGGGATGAACATGATGCCATCCAGAACCATGATGGTTTTGTTTGCTATCATACACTATGGGACTGGACGATGTTGCACTCGGTACCCAACCTCCACTTCATCATTCCTATCTTGTCCTACTTTCTGAGCAGCCTTAGGTAAAAGCAAAATGAGATGCGTAGAACGTAAACAATTGAATGGCTAGTAGTAACAGTTGGGTCGATTTAGTACATGGTGGTTGAAAAACTATTTATGGTCATTGATTTGGTTGATTTTTTTTCCAGTATATGCTGTATGTTAGGGTATTCAGCACGGTCATCACGACACCCACGGGAGATGATGTGACAACATAGCTACAGAGTGGACATCACACCACAGTAGCGTGAGTACTTGTTATGAGTGTAGTCATGTAGAAAGAAATTTTGAATTGTTTCTTCAGTAATATTTTAGTTATTAGTTGATTTGATTTTTCTTTAATAGCTAGTGCTCTTTAGCTCTTTAAAAAAATCTAAATACACAATGTCGTTTAATTTTGTTTTTGTGAATATTCCGATATAAACATTATTGAAAACTGATTTGGTTTCAAAATAAAGTATTATTTTATCTCCTTAGGGGCTTTGACACGTACTTGTATCGGTAACTTTGATGGAAGTTTTCACACTTCAACGACGATGATGAGTAGAAATCAAATTTATGTTTTTGTATTCTACATTTGCGTTAATTAGTTAGAGAGTTTAACTAAAGTAAATTGCAATTTGCGTCCCTTTGGTATATCCATGCTAAATTGTTGTGCTCCTAGATCTTTAAAAGTAGAAATTTCCTTCTTGAGTCCTTTTGTCTGCATTTAATAATCAAATTTAACCATTTTAGAAATAACAATGTGAAACCAATAGAAGTTTAGCCTTCTTTCACCAATCACTCTATTTCACCGATTTCCAAATTGCCATGATTTTCACTTTTTCTATTATATACGCAATTTCTTTGGTCGAATACATAATTCCAAAGTGGAAAGATGAGTCATGCGACAATGAAATGCATTTTAAAATATATGTGTTTCTTTTTGTCTTCTAACAGGGATATATTATATCATGTATGGGTTAATACAAACAATTTAATCACTTTTTTTATATTTGTTAGTGTGATTAGGTATGAATTTATTTATTAATACAAAACAATTTATGCAAATTTTTATAATGTTATATTTTAGTGACACTTACATTTTGTTTTATTTCTTCCTTTGATGTAAGTGGGGATTATCAGTGGAGTTTTCTAACAATTTTCTTTGAAAGGGACCTCTATTATATAATGGTGTGTGTATACAAACACAAATCGAAACCTTCTGGGGTAGCCCAGTTGGCCAGTCCCACCCAGCCTCATCATTGAGGTCACCGGTTCGACTCCCGTCAATGCCCTACTGGGGTGTTGGGGCTCTTCACCGTGGGTGTTCACCGCCAGGCAACATTGGGACGTTGTTAGCTTGCGGAGTTGCAATACTCTGGCGGATGGGAGGTCCGTGCAACTACCCCCCCCCTACAAACACAAATCGATTGCCAAAAAAAATCAATTAATTTTTCCCTTCGTTAGCATATAGGTAGGTACTTTCGTCGCATAAGTAATTTTAAAGTGGGAAGATGAGTCATTGCCGCTGTTAAGTAGCTATGGTGTTTTACGGTAACGGTTTATTTGGTTTTGATTTTTTTTTGGTATAACCGAATCGATCCGAATTAGATGTATGTATAATCGAACGTGTTCATCTGTTTAAACCGACTTATTCAGTTTGGCTATCCAATTAAACCCGTTATTATGCAGTTTATTTAGCAAAATTAGTGAAACCCATAACCCAACCAAAAACCAAATAAGCAATTCACTTTGATTTTTTCTGCTATGAATATATTCAATTTTTGTTTTTTTTTTCCTCAAGGGATAAATTCGCAAGTGCATTTGTTTTCTAAATATATATATGTGTGTTTCTTTTTGTCTTGAATAAAAAAATATTAGATAACATATGGATTAGTGGTTGAGGGAATTAATTAGTTCTATAATAAAAAGTTATTGTTCCTTTTGTTCAACTGGGGATCATGATCAGTGTGGCTTAATATATATAAAAGAAATAAGAGGCCGAGTCGAAAAAGATGACTCTTTGACCAATATTGCTCTCTGGTGGACTTACCCATTTTTTGTACAATAAAAAGGGGCACTAAAAATTGTGCACCTTTCCCAATTCTTATAACAGTTTCTTAACTGCATTTAATTTCTTAAATTCTAATTTCTTAACTCTCTAAGCTTTATCATCTCTTTCAAGTTTCTTCCAGGCTTAGAAATGCGTTTTTTTTTCGGGGAAGACTGACCGACCGACCATTCTGCATGGGAAATGAGATTAGAATGTGTTTATTTTAAATAACTTTTCTTTATATACCAATGAATTATTTGTTCGATTGAAAAATGTCAAAATATGATCGGAAGAGAAATGCCTATGGCTTTATAGCCTAGTGGCATCTCGAGGGTGGGATAAGGCTTTGAGACCAATAGGTCCTGGGTTCGATTCTCACAAAGGGGTTTTTTCACATAATTATTGGGTTTTCTCCTGATTGGTGTATAGGCATTATACCTAGTGTAGATGGATATGGTCGGGTGGTTCCGATAGTGGCATGATGATACTCCAGTGGTCCGTCAGTGATCCAAATTTGCCGTTAAAAAAAAAGAGATGAATAATTAAGTTCATCTTTGTGACTATGTTAATTGTTCACTGGATCCTAATCCATTTACGTTATATCTTATAATGATATGACTTTTTACATTGGAGCTGAGCACATGATGTAGAAATATAAAATGGTAACGTGCAGTTGTCGTAGTCGGAGATAACTATAATATTATATTCCAACAACTACAAGATGCCTTGCTTATTTTATAATGTAAATCTAATCTCAACAACTACTATTATTATAAACGTACCTACGTAGCGTACATTTGATAAAGTTGCTGATTAGCACATGATGGATACCCTAGCTAAATATAAAATGGTAACTTGCAATTATTAAAAATTGTTAAGCTGGCCCGAGATAATGATATTCCAACAGTACAAGACATCCAATGAAAACACTTACATTGTTAGGTCCTAATCTATAATGTCACAATGCACACAAACATAAGCAAAATTTTACTGAGGATGTTTTCAATACTACTTACGGTATGTAAGAGTTACTCGCTTGAGTTCTTAGTCTAGGCTTGCGGGAAGTCAACGGGGAATTCAAATTCAAACTGGGGAAAAGAACTGTTGTTAAAGATAGATATTATCTAAAAATTTTAATGACTACTTTTTCAAGAGTAGGCAAGTAAGTGTGCCATGCATGAAACTATTGAAGTAGGCACATGTGGTTAGGGCTGCAAACAAATCGAACAAACACAAAAAAGACCTTGTTCGTATTCGTTTGGTAAGTAATATATGTGTTCACGAACTGTTCTTGAAAATTTACCAAAGGAGATTTTATGTTCATGTTCGTTTGTTAAGAAAATGAACTTGTTCGTGTTCGTTTGTGTTTGTTTGTTAATTTTAGACAACAAATGGAAATAAACATTTATGAACACAAATGAGCACAAACTAATGTTTATGAACACAAATAGAAATAAAAAACACAAACAAGCGTTCATAAACAGAATATATAATACATTGACACGTATTAAATATTTTATTTGTTGGAATTTTGAAGTATTTAAATAAAATATAAAAACTAAAAACACTAACGAACTATCGTATATAGTAATGAGATTCATCCTTCACACCCTTGTCCCATCCCTGATGACGTGGTCGCCTATGTGGCGAACCATCCCCATGTGATGGACCTAAACCACACCCACCCACCTAAAAACACAGTGTCATAGACCCACCGCTTAATGGTGGGCCTCCACGTGATTGCAGTGAAGGGGTCACAAAAGCCAATACATCTTGCATGGCAGACTTTAGCGTTGAGAACGGTGGACATAAACCCCTTAAAATGTTCATGCAATGTTTTAACCGTTGATAAAATTGACTAAACAAATCACACCCATAATTGTCATTGTGTCATTTGATGCTAATTTATTGACCCTAATCCTTTTACATTATATCTAATCATATATTGTAGCTGATTACATGATGTATAAAATCTAGCTAGGAATATGTATAAATACGTGTTATAAGGAGGAGATAATGATACCTCAACTACTACAAATTGACTTCTTAGAGTTGATTGACATGAAGCTGCTGAGCACACGATGGGTACCCTAGCTAAATGTAAAATGGCCACTTGCAATAATTAAAAACTGTTAAAGCTGGCTAGAGATTTTTTTGAAATGGCGATTTTTTTTGTGTTTTGACCACCGCACTCATCAATTAAAGAGCCCTATTTCCTCACTCTGGCTAGACTATGTTGTCTTAACCGGACCCACCCTGGATTCAGAGTTTGGCTTGGGTGTTCCCCAGGAAACCATACCGCTTGACAGTCGTTGTGATACCACAAGAGCAAATTTCTCTGAGGTAACACACGGTGGGACAAAAACCCAAGTGGGCTCGGGATTCAAACTAATAATCTCGCACAAAGCCTAGCTCAAATCCTTCATTGCTTTAATCCACCAAAAGATAGATATTATCTCAGAATATTACAATATTTTCAATAAGAGTAAACTGCCATTTTGGTCCCTGTGGTTTGGGCACTTTTGCCATTTTAGTCCAAATCTCAAACTTTTTAAATATAGGTCCTTGTGGTTTCACTTTTATTGCCATTTTAGTCCAAAATTCAAAAACCCTCTTTTTTTACCGTTACAACCTGCCTATTTTATCTTTTTGTTCAGGGGCATTTTGTCCATCTGATTTTAATATAACATATTAATAATTAATAAACTAAATTAAATATATTTAATTCCTTTATACCCTTATTTAACCATCATCTTCCAAAAAAAAAACAGGCAAATCTTCATTCATTATGTGCTTCTTCGATCAACAAACCCCCAAATCTTCATTCATTATTCATCGTTCTGCAAATCAAACAGGCAATTCAGGGACCAATTATCCGAACAATTACTCTGATACTAACTAACGCAACAATTCCGTATCATCAACATTGAAGGGGTAAGGTCCCAAAAACCTCATAATAAGTATTTGAGACCATACCACAAACTGGCCTTTCAACCTTTTAACCTTGCGCGGCCACGCTTTGGTCTTACAAAAGGAAGAAAGTAATCAGCAATCTATAGTCGCGCGCCCAAAGGAAAACATAAATCCTTGCGCCTTCTCCCATTAACAAAGGATTAAAATCCTGAGATCAATACCTCCGCCTAAATATCCAGACTTGGATAATTTAGACTTAGGATTTATTCAGTGGCCTCCACACGGTAAGGTGCCACACTAGATTACAGCAGTAATCTTCTAGAAAGAATATGATCGTGCACCACCCAGACGGTTATAACCGTCTGGACACGTGTCGTCACCACAGACACCCCTGAAATCACAACGAAGGCATGCAATTGAAGAATAATCTTCACTTAATCACTTTCCACGTGGTAACTCCCCAGCCATAGATCAAACCACGATCCGTGTGCATTCACATCAGATCGAGACAACTTGACGTTGGATCAAAGAACTTAACGGAAGAAAATATAACCGCTACGGCGTTAGCATCTTCCGTCATCTTTTCAATAACAGGTTTTCCCTCCCAAACTCCCGGTTATAAATACAAGAACTGTTCAGGTATGAACTCAAGTCACACACACTTCTCAAATACTGTTCTCTTCTCCATTACCAATACTTATTCTCACACCGGAGTCGGGTCAAGGAGAGTACCCTCTTCTCCCCTTGGCGAGGCTAACGGTGTTCTTTTTTGCAGAACCATCAGAGAAGGAGATCAGCCGCAACTGAATCAACCGAGAGAGAGCTAACCCTTTTATGCGGATTCAAACCCCCTAGATATTTCGGTTCCGACCATTTATCTAGTGTTTCTTCATTGGCGCCCACCATTTTCTCAGTTTTTCTAGTTTCTACCTCGTTTCGATTCAGTTCATTCCATTTTCTGTTTTTGCACATGGCAGAAAATTCGTTATCTCACCGGCAACCTGGTCCTCGATCAAACGTCGGAAACAATTTACAAATAGAAGAATCTCCAGAACATTGGTTTAGCAGATGCCAAGCTGCTTTAGACACAATCGTTATTCAAATCGCCAGATCTGATTTCCCAAACATCAGATCTGGAAAAGAAATCAACACCACAGTATTGGACCCACCAACACCACATAGGGGGGACATCCAATCCAGCCAATCCAGATGTAGCAGTTATCAGAAACAAATACACATGGTTCAGGGAGGTCCGTCACGAAGACCAAATAAACGAAACTATGATCAACATTGGAGAGAACAGCAAGTCGTATTTCCTGTTGTTCCTGGGGGCCCTCAGGAAGAACGACCAGTGATTATTACTGGTATTTTCGGTCATTACCGGACGGACTATATGTTCATAGATCCAGGAAGCTCGATGGATATCATATACGAGCAGTGTTTTAAACAACTCGACCCAGAGGATAAAGCACGTCTAGAACCGGTTGATTTTCCCCTCACCGGATTCTGCAATGAAGCTGTATTCCCGTTAGGGCAAATAGTTTTCCCGGTAACTCTATCAGACGGCGAGCATTCACGAACAGTCACAGTCAATTTCATGGTCATGCCAGCAATCTCACGTCATGATGTCTTACTCAGAAGAAGGTCATAGAGAGAATTTAGCATGATCACTTCTATTCCACATGCTGCATGCGGATTTCCAACGGAAACCGGAGTTGCAATTCTGTACTCAAGTAAAGAAGTCATGTACGTGGACGACGAGCCACCAACAAAGGTAGTCAAACCTTCGGCACCAAACGAACCAGAGAAATGGGTCCTGAACAACGAATACCCAGAGCAGACTATTCTGCTAGGACATGCCATTTCACCGGCAACACGAATACAACTGAAAGAATTGTTGTCTAACAACAAAGATATATTTGCTTGGTGTCCAGCAGACATGACTGGAGTTCCACGCGACATCGCGCAACATTGTCTAAACATCAAACCATCAGTAGAACCTGTTGCTCAGGGGAGGCGCAGCTTCAGTGAAGAAAAAGCAAAAGCCATGGACGAGCAAGTAGCATAATTACTTAATGCGGGAATCCTGCGCGAAGTAAAATACCATACATGGGTTGCCAACCCAGTCATGGTACAAAAACATAGTGGCGGATGGAGAATGTGCGTCGATTTCAAAGACCTGAATAAAGCATGCCCAAAAGATTGCTACGCGCTTCCAGAGATAGACAAAAAAGTCGACTCTCTAGCATCATTCAGATGGAAGTGCTTTCTTGACTGTTATAAGGGATATCATCAGGTCCAGATGAAAGAAGAAGACGAAGATAAAACGGCGTTTCGCACAGATAAAGGCATCTTCTGTTACACCAAAATGCCGTTCGTCTTGCGCAACGCAGGCGCAACTTATCAACGCTTAATGGACACAGTTTTCAACGAAGACATTGGCAAGACTGTCGAAGTGTACATGGATGACCTCGTCATCATGAGCCATGAGGAAGACACAATGCTCGACAATATTCAGCGCACATTTGACTCTCTGCGCAGCGTGAATTTAAAGCTCAACCCAACTAAATGCTCCTTCGGCATGGAAGAAGGAAAATTTTTGGGATTCATCGTCACAAGAGATGGCTTTAAAGTAAATCCAGAAAAAGTGCAGGCTATTCAGCTAATGCCGTCACCAGCAACAGTTAAAGAAATGCAAAGGCTCGCCGGACGTTTGGCAGCTTTAAACAGATTCTTGGCTAATCACGCAGCAAAGTCTTATCCATTCATCAGCACGCTACGAAATTGCGCAAAGAAAACCGACTTTCAATGGACATCTGAAGCGGAAGCGGCGTTCAAACAAATGAAGGAATGTTTAATCCAATTACCAACGCTGACCGCGCCAAAAGAAAAAGAACCACTAATTTTGTATTTATCCGCTGCGGAAGTAGCGGTTGGGGCAGTACTGATGGTAGAACGCGAAAACATTCAGACTCCAATCTATTATATAAGCAAAATGCTGACCGGTCCGGAAACTCGCTACTCAATGATAGAAAAACTAGTCCTGGCGCTAGTACACGCATCACGACGACTGCGCAGATATTTTTCGGGCCACGTCATCACAGTTCTCACGAATTATCATTTAGGCCAAATCTTGTCAAAACCTGATGGGGCGGGAAGATTGGCTAAATGGGCCATTGAGCTGGGAGGATACAACATTTTTTACAAACCAAGACCAGCAATCAAAGGGCAAGTTCTAGCAGACTTCGCCACTGAAGTTCCCATCGATAAAATACAAGAATGTGAGGCAATCCAGAACCCAACACCTGTTTTCGACGACAGAGTCTGGACCTTACACACAGATGGTGCTTCCAATGATGATGGAGCAGGAGCAGGCCTCTGATTGGTCAGTCCGGATGATCACGAACTTACATATGCCATACGCTTAGATTTCCAAAGTACCAACAATGAAGCAGAATACGAAGCATTTTTAGCAGGCCTCCGTCTAGCACTCAAAATGGGGGCAAGAAACCTTGAAGCCAACGTTGACTCAAAGCTAGTAGCCGAACAAGTTAACGGTCGTTATGATGCAAAAGGGGAAGCTATGGCGTTATACCTTGAATGTAACACCCTTATTATTATTTAACAATTTTCGTATAATTTACGAAAATAAACGGGTAATTAGAATTTCAATACATTGAAAATACGGGTTTCATTAAACTTTATTTACAGAATTAAAACTATACAAAATAACATGTTTGAGTTCGTCATTTAACAAAACAACGATACATAGTGCGGAAGCTTATTTCTTGATCGTGTTCGGTTCTTCGTTGTGCTTGATCATCCTCCGGTGCTACAATCATACCTGAAACTCATAAAACATGAGTTGGATTAGTCATATGTAACTTAGAACGTATTTAAACGAGTCCGGGAAGCGAAACTGATTAAAATAAATTTTTTTCGCTAAATCAGGGTTCTGTCGCGTGTCGCGGAGGAACCATGTTGTTCATTCGCGTGTCGCCTGGGAAACCAGTTTCCAGCAGGTTGCAGTTCAGATCAGCTATGCCAGTTTTTACGGAAACGGCCATAACTTCTTCGTTATTGATCCGTTTTACCCGATTCTTTTTCCTACGCGTCCGTAATTTAATCCTCCATCTTATGGAGTTAAAATCCTACATCCAACATAAGAAATTTTGAGACTTCTAAGCCTTTGACTCGTTACCTTTTTACCGAATTTTAACCCGTTTATGCATTTTATCAAACAAACGTATTTGTTTGATTCCTATATTACATACACTTCTACAAATTAATGTTACCTACCATATTAGGTTCTAATCATAGGTTTATTACACAATTTAAACCCGTTTTCGCTTGTATGCTTATTTTGACCCGTTAAGGGTATTTAAGCACTTTCGAGCCTAAAATCGCTTTCGATTGTTTCTAGCATTTCATCACCACATTTCTTATCCTATAATCTCCCACCACAATTGTGTTTATGGCGGGTTTGATGTGGTGATCTATATAAACCAAATTTTACCTCTCGAATCATTATTTTACGGCAAAAACTCAAATAGTACCGTTTGACTAATATAATACCTCTTTCAACTTCTATACTTAATCTAAGTATTTACTTAATCATAAAACTTGTTTCCAAACAACCTTTAAAGGTTGTTTGTTCGAATTAGCTAACAAGGGCATTTTGGTCCTTTTTAGTCTTTCAATTACGACAAGGTCTTTTGAGAGCATGTTTGACCCATGATTCTTCTTTTGAATTATGATCTTGCTCGAAAAGTCAATATGCTTTTCAAAACGCCACTACCCTCTTTTAAAACATTCGGTTTACCCACTTAAGTAACCCATTGTCTATCTAAGACTTCATTAAATACTCATTGAACCTTACGTTCTCAATGAATCATTACTCTATTACACATACCTGGCTCGGGTCACTGTATTGACCTGATTTAATGCCTTGCTATAATATTCGCTAAATAGTAGCGATGCAAATATCATTTCTACATTTATTCCTGAAATCATATAACTCGACAAGAATCATTAGTTGCTATTATCAAAAGGTGGTATCTTCACCCTTTGACCCGTTTGGTCTAAATGACCGATTATATTGGCGAGATGACATGTATTTTCATCTCGACTATATGACTCGCTCCGATTTACATCGTGCGGTCGCTTTACTTATAATTCATTTCTTAACACTTTTCGGACTATTAAGGCTTACTTCATAAGTGTCTTTTAAAGCCAATAGTTATGGTCGATGCATGACCAATTTACCGTTTTACCCTTATTGTTTGTTTTGGTTTACCCTATAAGGCAACCATTCAAAAGTTTATTTTCCATTTGTCATAAAATGATCAAATTACTGATTTAACTCCTTTTAAACCATCAACATGGTTTCTTGTCATACTCGACTATCTTGTTCCGTACGTTTACACGCCGGAACATCATACCTCAATTATGTATTTATCTTATTCGTAACTAATACGATAAGAGAATATTCTAAAATATAAGACTAGTGTAAGTTATACTTACCTTGCATCCGAATTATGCTTTTCCCTTCATTCTTGATTCGTTTGACCCGCTTTCACTCCAAGCTTCACCTAGCTTGTTTAAGCGTCAACTATTATTCATCATTTCACAAGGTGGTTAGTTTAGTCATAACTTAATACGATCATTCCACCCTACGCATTTTATATTCAAGAATTATCATTCATCGTATTATAGGTCGGTTTGACTGTTTAAAGTCAACGGCCTATTAATCATAAGTGATTACATGATGTAGCTTTACTACTCATTTAACTACTTGGTCAAATACACGGTAGCATCATACTTAGGCTACCGTTTATTCACTTTGTTTACCAAGTTTTATAACCATAATTCATCGAATTAACACTACATTAATCTTTCTTAACACATGATGATATCAAGCTTCATTTTTAACATGAATTTATCATCATTTCCATTCTTTTTACACCAAACCCAATTCATGGTAATTATGATTCATGTACTCAAACACCTAAATGGTTCAAGTAGCATACTTTTATTATCTAATATGAGGATTCTAATCACAATTTAGACACTAACATCATCATATCATAAAAACCCATCTCTATCATGTATAAACAAGTACTCAATCATGTAAATTTGTTCAAGTACTTTGTTTCTACTATCAACTATGATGATTTCTAGCACAATTATATCATCATCTTCATTATCTAGCCATAACCCACTTAGCACATACAAGGGAAATCATCAATTCCCTAGTTTTCAACACTAGTTCATCAAATTGTTAACTAGGGTTGTTCCTACACATAGATTTCTTCACAACTACACTCATGGATTCATCATCCATTCCCAAATTGTGATTTTGAGTGTTCATCATAACTTCAAGACATCACCAAATTACAAAATTTAACATACCTTACGATCCCTTTGACTTGGTGATCATTTATACGCGTTCATGCATTGATTTGGGGCTTGATTCGAGCTCCAATTTGGTGAATTTGTTGATTTTAGGGTTTGAGCTCTCTTGGTCGCTCCTGATGATCGATCCACACACACAAAGTGTGTGTGGTGTGTGTGTGTGTTTTTTTTTATTAAAAGAACTTGTTCCCTTTTTGACGATTTTGGTCCCTCAAGTTTTGTTAACTAGTAAGTAGGCTACAACCTACTTATTTTCAACAATACTTTGTTTTGTTAACTAGGTTAAACTTTGCTAGTTTAACTTAGTGAGTTCGGGGTAGTCATAACCCGTCTTATTTTAAGTCCCGTTAGCTCGGGCCTTCTATATACTTTGTTTTCCTCAAAGTATTTATCCTCTTTTAATTAACATCAAATTTATTTATTTAAATCCTAATATTAACCGGGTTAATTTTTTTTTTACCACTAACGGTATTTTACCCGTCGTCACTAGTAACGTGGTTTAATTACCAAACCCATTTTTGGGGTGTTACAAGTCTACCCCCCTTAAAGAGGTTTCGTCCTCGAAACCTTTTCTTACATAATTTATTGAGTTTCAACCCAATGTACATAAACTGAGTAACCTTCTAAGCATTACTCACACTTTGACCATTTGTTAGTGTCATTAGACAAATATGGTAACATCTTTTAATTACACAACATATGTATCTTTTATGCGAATTTACGCAACTCAGAATAATGCCATCTGGTCATTTCGATTTGTTTGATTAACTTAGCGAAATCCATCGCCTTTATACTTTCGGATTCTTTGTGAATCCGTTATTTTCACCCATTTGGATGTTTCTAGTGAGATCTTTCACTGTTTACAAACATACCCCTTTTCTTTACGAACTTATTCGTTTGGTTCATTCGTACAGCATTCGCCACTAAAATGAATTTCCTGATTTTATCTTATTTATTTAGCACTATCTAGATGTGCTATTAACGGAATTCTACAAGGCATATTACCACATACCTTCCGGCTTTATCCTTTTTATCGTGCCTTTACTCGATCTGACTTCCCAACACTTTGCTTATGTTGCCTTGTGATCGCTCAGTATAGACGATAAATACTTTTCGTTATTATGACCTCATGGATCATCACTGCCGTTTTGTACTCACTTACCTTTATTATTTGGCTTGACTGAGTAGCCATTTGGCCACTTGGTCATACACGCTTATCAACTATGATTATTTCACGCTAATCTTAATATAGATAGCGTGTTGAACACTTTCTTAATTTAAATATTGACCTTAACCGGCCTCACTGACTAGTCTTATTAGTCCAGTTACTTTATACCCATCTCTCGGGCTACTATGTGATTTTATTTCACATAACTTTCCTGACCGTGATCGCGTCATGTCGTGTTTTAGGTTTATTTCCCAATCATCTCATACTATATATGTTTGATAAAACGTTGTTTTTGACTAAAACGGAATTTTAGTTTAATGTTTTATCTTTAATTTATGTCAAGCAATTTTGACGACTTGGCATTTACTCTTTTACAGTCTTTGTTTTACGCGAGGATTCTCACTGGTTCTCTCGCTTCATTTCTATATTCCGACTTTGTCCTCGAGTTTGACGTTTTACAAAAACGACTCGTTTAGGGACATATTCGCATTTTCCGGGTTCGAGTGTAAGTACACTCCCTCCCAATGCTTGTCTAAATCATTTTTCATGTTTGCGTTTTCTGGGTTCGAGTGTAAGTACACTCCCTCCCAATACTCGTCTAAATCATTTTTCATGCTTGCGTTTTCTGGGTTCGAGTGTAAGTACACTCCCTCCCAATACTTGTCTAAATCATTTTTCATGCTTGCGTTTTCTGGGTTCGAGTGTAAGTACACTCCCTCCCAATACTTGTCTAAATCATTTTACATGCTTCTTTGTCCCTTCACTCGGGCTCATCATCCTAATGTAATACGCTTCCGTCACCCGGCTGTGCGTTTACATTATTATCAATTATTTTGCTCATTTGATTCATTTGGGTACTTTTAAGTTAGTCCCATTCACACCGCCCTTACTACATCGGATGTAAACGTGTCCGCCATAAGAAGTTCATGGTATCATATGCCACTACTTACTTGGCCAGAGTAAGAGATTAACACATCACACACATGACCTTTTTATAGTTTTCACATCACGCCCTATGTAAGTAACGCCTCTATTTGTTTCTCTTGGAAACAATATCCCGAATACATTTTCTATTCGGGTTTTTCCAAGTTTTTAATCTACATATGCAACTTTCAATTTCTACTTATTTGTTGCATATTACTATTTGTGCGATTATTTTTAAATGTGCACCTGGTAATGTTTGCCCCAACGGGCGTTCCTTGCCATTAACCTTGTTCGCGGTCGTTACGCGATTTAGTCCTCGGTGAGCATGCTCCTCTCGTCATACTTCAGACCGTTCCATCATCATATCCACAATTTGTTTGACTCTCGTCGTCTTCAAACGCGAGTGTCCTTCAATTAAAACATTCACAAAGTTAGTAACGTCAACTTCAATAATCGCCCGTATTATAATACAAGGCTTTTTCTACTATACGCGTCAAACGCGCGTATTTTCGTCAACTATATCAATCATTTTAATTGGGGTAACGTGTATCACACGATAGCCCTATGTGTTGTTTACAACACTTTAGCATGCTAAACTATTAACATACTTGTACTTACCGGATTTGCGATCAAGCTTCGAACCGAACACATTTGTCAACAACCTTGAGCTCTGATTACCAACTTGTAACACCCTTATTATTATTTAACAATTTTCGTACAATTTACGAAAATAAACGGGTAATTAGAATTTCAATACATTGAAAATACGGGTTTCATTAAACTTTATTTACAGAATTAAAACTATACAAAATAACATGTTTGAGTTCGTCATTTAACAAAACAACGATACATAGTGCGGAAGCTTATTTCTTGATCGTGTTCGGTTCTTCGTTGTGCTTGATCATCCTCCGGTGCTAAAATCATTCCTGAAACTCATAAAACATGAGTTGGATTAGTCATATGTAACTTAGAACGTATTTAAACGAGTCCGGGAAGCGAAACTGATTAAAATAAATTTTTTTCGCTAAATCAGGGTTCTGTCGCGTGTCGCGGAGGAACCATGTTGTTCATTCGCGTGTCGCCTGGGAAACCAGTTTCCAGCAGGTTGCAGTTCAGATCAGCTATGCCAGTTTTTACGGAAACGGCCATAACTTCTTCGTTATTGATCCGTTTTACCCGATTCTTTTTCCTACGCGTCCGTAATTTAATCCTCCATCTTATGGAGTTAAAATCCTACATCCAACATAAGAAATTTTGAGACTTCTAAGCCTTTGACTCGTTACCTTTTTACCGAATTTTAACCCGTTTATGCATTTTATCAAACAAACGTATTTGTTTGATTCCTATATTACATACACTTCTACAAATTAATGTTACCTACCATATTAGGTTCTAATCATAGGTTTATTACACAATTTAAACCCGTTTTCGCTTGTATGCTTATTTTGACCCGTTAAGGGTATTTAAGCACTTTCGAGCCTAAAATCGCTTTCGATTGTTTCTAGCATTTCATCACCACATTTCTTATCCTATAATCTCCCACCACAATTGTGTTTATGGCGGGTTTGATGTGGTGATCTATATAAACCAAATTTTACCTCTCGAATCATTATTTTACGGCAAAAACTCAAATAGTACCGTTTGACTAATATAATACCTCTTTCAACTTCTATACTTAATCTAAGTATTTACTTAATCATAAAACTTGTTTCCAAACAACCTTTAAAGGTTGTTTGTTCGAATTAGCTAACAAGGGCGTTTTGGTCCTTTTTAGTCTTTCAATTACGACAAGGTCTTTTGAGAGCATGTTTGACCCATGATTCTTCTTTTGAATTATGATCTTGCTCGAAAAGTCAATATGCTTTTCAAAACGCCACTACCCTCTTTTAAAACATTCGGTTTACCCACTTAAGTAACCCATTGTCTATCTAAGACTTCATTAAATACTCATTGAACCTTACGTTCTCAATGAATCATTACTCTATTACACATACCTGGCTCGGGTCACTGTATTGACCTGATTTAATGCCTTGCTATAATATTCGCTAAATAGTAGCGATGCAAATATCATTTCTACATTTATTCCTGAAATCATATAACTCGACAAGAATCATTAGTCGCTATTATCAAAAGGTGGTATCTTCACCCTTTGACCCGTTTGGTCTAAATGACCGATTATATTGGCGAGATGACATGTATTTTCATCTCGACTATATGACTCGCTCCAATTTACATCGTGCGGTCGCTTTACTTATAATTCATTTCTTAACACTTTTCGGACTATTAAGGCTTACTTCATAAGTGTCTTTTAAAGCCAATAGTTATGGTCGATGCATGACCAATTTACCGTTTTACCCTTATTGTTTGTTTTGGTTTACCCTATAAGGCAACCATTCAAAATTTTATTTTCCATTTGTCATAAAATGATCAAATTACCGATTTAACTCCTTTTAAACCATCAAGATGGTTTCTTGTCATACTCGACTATCTTGTTCCGTACGTTTACACGCCGGAACATCATACCTCAATTATGTATTTATCTTATTCGTAACTAATACGATAAGAGAATATTCTAAAATATAAGACTAGTGTAAGTTATACTTACCTTGCATCCGAATTATGCTTTTCCCTTCATTCTTGATTCGTTTGACCCGCTTTCACTCCAAGCTTCACCTAGCTTGTTTAAGCGTCAACTATTATTCATTATTTCACAAGGTGGTTAGTTTAGTCATAACTTAATACGATCATTCCACCCTACGCATTTTATATTCAAGAATTATCATTCATCGTATTATAGGTCGGTTTGACTGTTTAAAGTCAACGGCCTATTAATCATAAGTGATTACATGATGTGGCTTTACTACTCATTTAACTACTTGGTCAAATACACGGTAGCATCATACTTAGGCTACCGTTTATTCACTTTGTTTACCAAGTTTTATAACCATAATTCATCGAATTAACACTACATTAATCTTTCTTAACACATGATGATATCAAGCTTCATTTTTAACATGAATTTATCATCATTTCCATTCTTTTTACACCAAACCCAATTCATGGTAATTATGATTCATGTACTCAAACACCTAAATGGTTCAAGTAGCATACTTTTATTATCTAATATGAGGATTCTAATCACAATTTAGACACTAACATCATCATATCATAAAAACCCATCTCTATCATGTATAAACAAGTACTCAATCATGTAAATTTGTTCAAGTACTTTGTTTCTACTATCAACTATGATGATTTCTAGCACAATTATATCATCATCTTCATTATCTAGCCATAACCCACTTAGCACATACAAGGGAAATCATCAATTCCCTAGTTTTCAACACTAGTTCATCAAATTGTTAACTAGGGTTGTTCCTACACATAGATTTCTTCACAACTACACTCATGGATTCATCATCCATTCCCAAATTGTGATTTTGAGTGTTCATCATAACTTCAAGACATCACCAAATTACAAAATTTAACATACCTTACGATCCCTTTGACTTGGTGATCATTTATACGCGTTCATGCATTGATTTGGGGCTTGATTCGAGCTCCAATTTGGTGAATTTGTTGATTTTAGGGTTTGAGCTCTCTTGGTCGCTCCTGATGATCGATCCACACACACAAAGTGTGTGTGGTGTGTGTGTGTGTTTTTTTTTATTAAAAGAACTTGTTCCCTTTTTGACAATTTTGGTCCCTCAAGTTTTGTTAACTAGTAAGTAGGCTACAACCTACTTATTTTCAACAATACTTTGTTTTGTTAACTAGGTTAAACTTTGCTAGTTTAACTTAGTGAGTTCGGGGTAGTCATAACCCGTCTTATTTTAAGTCCCGTTAGCTCGGGCCTTCTATATACTTTGTTTTCCTCAAAGTATTTATCCTCTTTTAATTAACATCAAATTTATTTATTTGAATCCTAATATTAACCGGGTTAATTTTTTTTTACCACTAACGGTATTTTACCCGTCGTCACTAGTAACGTGGTTTAATTACCAAACCCATTTTTGGGGTGTTACATTGAACAAGCGCGGATGTTAATCAGCCAATTTCAAACGTTCAAAATTAACCACATAAACAGAAGCGAGAACAAGCACGCTGACGCACTAAGCAAGTTAGCTGCTACCAGCTTTAAGCACTTAGCAAAGGAGGTACGCATAGAGGTATTATCCAACCCTTCCATTCATCTCAAGCAAGTAAGCGTCATTGAAATGGGAGATCCATCCTGGATGTCTCCAATTATCTTGTACCTTCAACACGGAAAACTTCCGGAAGGAAAGGTAGAAGCTCGAAAAATACAACACAAAGCGATAAATTACGAAATGGCGGATGGCGTCCTTTACCGAAAATCTTTCATGGGCCCATTACTACGCTGTGTTGATAAAACGGACGCCCAATACCTAGTCAGAGAAATCCACGAGGGATTATGCGGAATACACGCGGGACCGCGCATGGTCGTGGCAAAGATAATGAGCGCCGGATACTACTGGCCAGGAATGCACATGGATGCAGTTGATTTATTAAGAAGATGCGCGGCATGTCAACGCCACGCACCAAAGACGCTCCGACCCAAAAATATGCTAATTCCCGTTACTTCCGCCTGGCCATTCCAACAGTGGGGCATCGATCTTGTCGGCCCATTTCCTGACGCACCAGGTGCAGTGAAATTCATCATCGTCGCGGTTGATTACTTCACAAAATGGGTGGAAGCTAAAGCTTTGGCCTCAACAACAGCAATGGTAATCCGCAAATTTATATGGGAACATATCATTTGCAGATTTGGATTACCATTGCGCATTATTTCCGACAATGGTACAAACTTCGCCGCAGAAGATCTTCAAAAATGGTTCAAAGAAATGAAGATCGAGCACAACTTTGCCTCCGTCGCGCATCCTCAAGCGAACGGTCAGGTAGAAAGCGTAAACAAACAAATCGTTGACGGCATAAAAGCGCGACTCGGGACAGCACGCAGAGGGTGGGTTGACGAACTTCCCAGCATCCTTTGGGCACATCGAACAATGCCAAAGACTAGCACTGGCGAAACTCCGTTCAGTCTAGTCTATGGGTCTGAGGCCGTCATTCCAGCTGAGATCGGTTTACCATCACCGCGCATGATAGCCATGGAAAAACAGAACAATGAACAAGAGCGAAGAATGGATTTGGATCTTCTGGAAGAAAGACGTGAGAACGCCGCCATAATGGAAGCAAGGTACAAATCCAAGCTCGAAAAATATTACAATGCGCGCGTCCGCGTTTGCACCTTTGTCCCCGGTGATTTCGTCTTGCGCGACAATGAAGCTTCAAACGCTGAAAAGTCGGGCAAATTAGCACCAAGATGGGAAGGACCATACGTCATTAACGAGGTCCTAGGCAAGGGGGCGTATACCCTAAAAAGAATTGACGGAACTCTAGTTCCATGCACCTGGAACGCGCAACAGCTGCGCAGGTGTTACATGTAGGTCAAATCATTCACAGGCAATGTATTTCCTATTTACACTTGTATTACAAGCCTCGCGCGCTATCAATACAAACGCTATTTCTATACTTGTTACTGTTTGTTACAAATTGCATGAAATTCTTTTGGTTTACGCGAAAATGGAATGGCAAAACTCATGAACAGTCTGGGAAAAAAGCGCAACAAAAGCGCAGATTCTGACAAACGTTCACACATGAGCACAATGTCATCTCTAAATTCGCTCTACCTGATCAAAACAATTAAAGCACATGCAACATATTGTAATCCAAACATGCAAAAATGTACAGCAATCCACAAGCACTGCAGTGCATCAAAATATACATTATCCAGTGTAACATAAAACACTTCTTAACAAAGATCATGATAATGATCTTTGGAAATTTTTAGTACCAAAAACTAAGAATATTTACAATAATCACACCGGTGATCTTCAAAAAAAAAAAAAAAAAAAAAAAAAAAAAAGGGAGGTTTATGCTAACAGACTAACATAAACATCAAAGAAAGGGGAATACACAAATCCCAAATCCAACCTAATCAACGGCAAGTTCATCTTCAGCATCCATGTTCACCGGAGGTTTCTTCCGACGACGATGATACACCAACTCACACGTACTCGGACGGAGAGTTGGGAAACGAGCCATTAAAGCCTCAACCGACAACACAACGGTCTCTTTATCAGCCTCCGGTAAACGAAGATCGACATCAACAGGCCCAACAGCAGATGTCACCTTGTCATTTCCGGTAAGAGGCGGTGACGGAGAGTTGGCAAGCAACAACAAGCTCTCGGCGGCATCGTAAAAACTCAAGATATCGTGAAGTCGACGGGTACGATACAAACCCTTTATCTTCATTTTCTCCAAATTAAAGAAATAAACGAGCAACCCAACACATATATATATAAAAAGAACTCAACCTCGGGAAAGGAGAAACCTACTCATCATTAGTTGTCAGAATTATATCACATCCAAACGGCGCTACAGGAACCAGGGTCATTTCCTCATTAATGAAATCTGACAAGCGCCACTACGAAGCTCAAGACAAAAGAAAAAATACCCACTCTTACGGCCAGTTGACGTCATTACACGTCAGAGCATGATTACAAAGTCACATTTTTCCTTTTTTCAAAAAGATTTCTTATTTCTCGCGCCCAAAAACATTTTCCTCTCATAAGTCCAGTGCTCCACTTATTTGCATAAGTACAACACTAGACTGGGGGACTTGAAGGGGTAAGGTCCCAAAAACCTCATAATAAGTATTTGAGACCATACCACAAACTGGCCTTTCAACCTTTTAACCTTGCGCGGCCGCGCATTGGTCTTACAAAAGGAAGAAAGTAATCAGCAATCTATAGTCGCGCGCCCAAAGGAAAACATAAATCCTTGCGCCTTCTCCCATTAACAAAGGATTAAAATCCTGAGATCAATACCTCCGCCTAAATATCCAGACTTGGATAATTTAGACTTAGGATTTATTCAGTGGCCTCCACACGGTAAGGTGCCACACTAGATTACAGCAGTAATCTTCTAGAAAGAATATGATCGTGCACCACCCAGACGGTTATAACCGTCTGGACACGTGTCGTCACCACAGACACCCCTGAAATCACAACGAAGGCATGCAATTGAAGAATAATCTTCACTTAATCACTTTCCACGTGGCAACTCCCCAGCCATAGATCAAACCACGATCCGTGTGCATTCACATCAGATCGAGACAACTTGACGTTGGATCAAAGAACTTAACGGAAGAAAATATAACCGCTACGGCGTTAGCATCTTCCGTCATCTTTTCAATAACAGGTTTTCCCTCCCAAACTCCCGGTTATAAATACAAGAACTGTTCAGGTATGAACTCAAGTCACACACACTTCTCAAATACTTTTCTCTTCTCCATTACCAATACTTATTCTCACACCGGAGTCGGGTCAAGGAGAGAACCCTCTTCTCCCCTTGGCGAGGCTAACGGTGTTCTTTTTTGCAGAACCATCGGAGAAGGAGATCAGCCGCAACTGAATCAACCGAGAGAGAGCTAACCCTTTTATGCGGATTCAAACCCCCTAGATATTTCGGTTCCGACCATTTATCTAGTGTTTCTTCAAACATCTAGGTCTATTATCATCCATCCTCTATAGAATCTCAAATTGACCCTTAAAACTGAACATACATACCCAATACCTAAATTGCAAAATCAGACACATATCTCACATCCACAAACCCTAAAACCCAAATCCCTCAAAAACCCATTAAAATTGGTTCAAGAAATCTTACATGAGATCTTAAAACAGATTCCCGACCTTAACAGGCAACCCGGCATTCTGATAAACCCTAATCTCACCACCCAACCCTGCAGTCACGATCACCAAACCCCATGTCGTTGATTGGATATTTTTGTTGGGGGTTGTAGCAGCGGCACCTATACCTATGCCTAACAGCAACAAACCATCATCGGACTCATGACCGGAGAGAGTGAGTTGCCGGAGGGAGAACCTCCAGATTACACCATTTGAAGTGGGTCTGTTTTAGGGCTCTGAAGAGGTGGTGCTTGTGGGGGTGGTTGTGGTGTGGGGTGGGTGTTGATGGTGGTGGTGGTGAGAAGGGGGAGGAGGTGGCGATGGTGGTGTTGCTTGTGGCGGCAAAGAGGAGAGAAGGAGAGATAGACAGGGGTGGTGGTGTAGCGATGGTGCGGTGGGGATGGTGGTGGTGCGGTGGGGATGGTGGTGGTGCAGTGGTGGTGTTAATGGAGGGGGGAGGAGGTGGCGGTGGTGAGAATGGGGGAGAGAGTGGCAAACTGGCAGTGGTGGTGATGGGAAAGATGATGTGCTTTTATAGGGTGATTTATTTAGTTTTATTATTTTTAATTAACAATCAGTTATAATAAAACAAAAATGACAAAATTACATCTGAGGAAAAAGACAAAACATGAGGGTTTAATTTGCGGAATCTGGCCTGATTTCACTTTTGGACCAAAATGGCAACAAAATTGAAACCACTGGGACCCATATGCAAAAGGTTTGAGATTTGGACTAAAGTGGCAAAACTGCCCAAACCTCAGGGACCAAAATGGCAGTTTACTCTTTCAATAATATGGCAAGTAAGTGTGCCATGCATGAAGCATCCATACAAAGCATGCATGCACAAGTGCAAGGGGAGAGCTTTATTGGGCCGGGATGCCTCGATTACCACCGATTTTTTGCTTTTACTGTTAATTTTACTGAAAATTTTCGAAAACATCGTTTTTTATAGAGTAAAATATTGGAGTTTTTAGAGTCTGGTCCACACCAATTTGGATTTTGAGAGTCTAGCCGACACTAAGTTTTCGTTCAAGTTTGCCACTGCACACGTGGGAAATGTCATATGTGGGAATTGTCAAAACCGTCAAACAAGCAGCAAGGAGAGTGTTTCCCGATTATGGGAATATTAGCAAATTTCTGCATTGTGTTATTGCAGGAGATTGTGAAAACATAGTAATTGTGTAAATAAGCCATGCTTCGTTTTATTCATGTTATTAAACTGACGTATTAAATGTATTATGTCGTGTAACTCATTTAATAAGTATGACCGTGTAAGTGTGTAACTCGTTTAATAAATATGACCGTGTAAGTAGTTTTAAACAAAAATACACATTTAGTAATTAAACATGCCGTTTTACATGTGTCATGTCGTGTAACCCATTTAATAAATATGACCGTGTAAGTAGTTTTAAAGAAAATACAAATTTAGTAATTAAACATGTCATTTTACACGTGTCATGTTGTGTTACCCGTTTACCTTTTATTCTTATGTAATTTCCGTATATGAAATAGAACTTATAATCAATATATACACACATATATATGATAGGAGATGAATAAGTTCATTTATTGGCAATGATGATTGGTCATCGGATCCTAAACCATCTAGGTTGTATCTAACACTACTACCTATTTTTATACATATTGAAGCACATGATACCGTGTAGTCTAGCTAGCAAGTAATTAAAAAAAGGTAATTATAAAACGGCAACATGTAATTATTAACTTGTTTTGAGCTGGAGATAATGATGCTCTAACTACAATAAGTTGAATTGTTCAGTTTATAAAGTCTACTATGAACAACTATTAATTATTGTATGTGTACGTAAGTAACATATTATAAAGCCTAGCTATTCATAAATTAATAACATGTAATTATTAACAAGTTTAGAGTTGGTTAGAGATAATAATATTTCAACAACTACACAAGTCGACTACAACTTATGGTCCATAGGCTACACAAAAGATCACACTGGTTGAGAATTGAGGGACACCAAAATTATCAAAATTTAAATCATATCTAATGAAAACTAATTACAACTCGTTGCATGACTCTCTAATTTTTTTTACTTGCTTCATGTCAAAACCATACTATTTGGTTGGTTAAAAATAATATGATATATAGAAAGATTAAAATGTACACTACAAAAGTTGTAGCAGAGAGACTAAACACACATATAAACAAAGTTAACAAATAAAAGGAAAACTTTTTTAAAAGTAGATGGGCTAAACACGTATTTTAGCAAAGTTGAAGGTTCGAAAGTAAAATACAAAATGCCACGACCAATGAAGGGGTGTCAGACATCTGCCTGACACTATTAGAAAAGTTGTGTTAGAGAGACTAAATACACATATAAACAAAGTTAACAAATAAAAGGAAAACTTTTTTAAAAGTAGCTGGGCTAAACACGTATTTTAGCAAAGTTGAAGGTTCGAAAGTAAAAAATACAAAATGGCACGACCAATGAAGGAGTGTCAGACATCTGTCTGACACTATTCCCTCTCATGATAAATGTATTGTTAGTAAATATAATATAATATAATTTCACTTTATGAAAAGGCCCAAACAATATACATATATTTTAACTTTTATCTCTATGCAGGTGCTTTTTCACTTTATCTCTACCATTTTTTCACTTTCCCCGCCTACACTCATCTCCTTGTCTTTTTTGTTAAACTTTTCTATTACCTGCAACATACTAATCCTTCATCTCCTTGTCTTTTTTGTTAAACCTTTATATTGCCTGCAATCTACTAATTAGTAAACCTTTCTATCACCGACTGCCAGAATTGCCATGATTTTTACTTTTTCTATTATATAAGCAATTTCTTTGGTCTAATAGATAATCCAAAGTGGAAAGATGAGTCATGCGACAATGAAATGCGTTTTTTTAAATATATGTCTTTCTTTTTGTCTTCTAGCAGAGATATATTATGTCATGTATGGGTTAATACAAACAATCTAATCACTTTTTTTATATTTGTTAGCGTGATTAGGTATGAATTTATTTATTAATACATTACAATTTATGCAAATTTTTATAATGTTATATTTTTGTGACGCTTACATTTTGTTTTTTTTTTTCTTCCTTTCATGTAAGTGGGGATTATCAGTGGAGTTTTCTAACAATTTTCTTTGAAAGGGACCTCTATTATATAATGGTGTGTGTATACAAACACAAATCGATTGCCAAAACAAAATCAATTAATTTCTCCTTCGTTATCATATAGGTAGGTACTTTCCTCGCATAACTAATTTTAAAGTGGGAAGACGAGTCATTGCCACTGTTAAGTAGCTATGGTGTTTTACGGTAACGGTTAATTTGGTTTTGATTTTTTTTTGTGTATAATCGATTCGATCCGAATTAGATGTATGTATAATCAAACGTTTGTTTAAACCGACTTATTCGGTTTGGCTATCCAATTAAACCCGTTATTATGCAGTTTATTTAGCAAAATTAGTGAAACCGATAACCCAACCAAAAACCAAATAAGCAATTCACTTTGATTTTTTTTTCTATGAATATATTCAATTTGTGGTTTTTTTTATTTTTGCTCTTAGGGTAGGGATCCTAAGAGAAGTCCACCCTATTTGAGAAACTTGAGAAACATTCTGTGTAACATCCGACAAAATTAGCTCCCAAAATCCGACACGTTTTGAAATTTTCGAGTTATGGTTATTTATATATTTTATTTGTTTAATTAATTAAACTAATATTACAATTAAAAGTCTTGGTTGTTTTATAAAAATAAAAATAACCTAGTTAGTTGTTAGGTTTCAAAAATATGTTTAAAGAGTTAACTAAGCGATATAATTAACCAAGTTAAATTATCAAGTTAAATAATCTTTGAACTGCAGGGACCTTTTGTGCGAATATTGAAAGTTGGGGTATACCTTTCCTTATCCTTTTATTCGTTTTCTTTGTTATGTTTGATATAATGATCGATTGTTGGTTAATCTAGAATAAATCAAAACATTTGGTAGAAGTTTACCGTTGTCTGTTCGTTGAAGTTTATAAATGAAGGTGATGACCTACAGTTTATGGTTAAAAACGATAAAATTTCATTTCCATCACCAAAACAGTCATTGATCAAGTGGTTGGGATAGTTATTTTTAAATCGCAGGTCGCGGGTTTGAATCCGGCCTCCTGAAATGTTCGCTGCAACATTTTTTTTCTTTTCTTCTTCTTATTAAAACAGTATATGTGTCATTTCAGTAATAATATAAGATTAATTAAAATCCATTATACAACCGGGTGTTGCGTGCACGTAAACTGAAGGTCACGGGTTCGATCCGCGCAGAGGGGTATTTTGGCCGATTTTTTTAGGTTTAATTGTTAAAATGATCTCTTTTAATTTAAAAATCTTTTGGCCTTATATTTAGTTTTTAAATATTGTTTTTCTTTTTAAAACAGTATTTCTATATATCATTAACAATTTTAAATCTTTAATTCATTGATATGTTTAATGAATCTCTTTTTTTTTAAATGTTTAATTTACTTTTCTGTTTTAATTAATACATTTAAATGTGATGATAAAATCGAATGATGTAGGATTTATATAAGATTTTTTTTATATACAAGAATATTAAAAAGATTAGGCTGAAATTAATTGTAAACGATAAAAATTAGGAATTATATTTAACTTATAAATATTAACAAGATCGTTATGTGGCATTTGAATACCTAGGATAACCGTTTCGTTCGTTCGGTTTCTCAATCTTTACTCGTGCGTTATTTTACAAGGAATCGCAAACGCCACCACTGTGAGTGAATCTTACAACTCCCCCCTTTTTCCATTTTATTTATATGTTTTGGGGTGTATCATGTGTCGCATATCTTTATTTCAGTTTACAAGTTCAATTCCGTGCAATTACCATTATATGGAGTATCTATGTTATGTGTTGTTTGATTGCTTATCATGTTGGTGCATTTCATTCATATTGGACATCACATCATCATAGGCTCGTCGGTTCCCCATTACCTATGGGCGGAACTTGACGTTGCCACCCATACGAGGTCAGCTCCGTTTGATTGAGCTTAGGCCTTGCAGCACACCACAATACCGTGCAACATGCATACGTTCATATGAATCATTAATTTGGGTTGTTTATTGTTTAAGGTTGTGTTATGTGTTGTTGTTGTTTATCACTTGGTGCATTTCATACATTTTGGATATCACATCATCATAGTCTCGTCTATTCCTCATTACCTATGAGCGGAACTTGACATTGCCAACCATACGAGGCGAGCTCCGTTTGATTGAGCTTAGACTTGCAGCACACCATAATACCGTGCAACATACATTCATTCATTGGCACACCATAATACCGTGCAACATGCATACATTTACTGAATCATTTCAGTTGGTTTGTTTATTGTTTAGGATTGTGTTATGAGTTATGATGATATATGACATACAATATATTTACTTATTGGTTAACGCACGTTTTCACAATAAATCAAACTTAAACATATTATTTTTCCAATAACAATAAGGTACATTCGCCAACTTTTGTTGACCTAAAAACCATTTTTACACATGATACAGGTGAACAGGTACGAAGAGAAGATTGGACATAGGATGTGTCTTAGTTAACAAGAAACGGATTAGTGTAGTTTATTTGTTATGAACAATGTCTTGTGTTTGTAATTGTGTAATTATGTATTTGAATTATTTGTTATGTGAGACATTCAATTTAGATTAATGCATATTTTAAACACGCAATAGCAAGTCATAAGCTCTCGAGTCAACCCGATCATTCCCCGATCACCTATTCCGCTGCGGGTCGGGGTGTGACAGATGGTATCAGAGCTATTGACTTTAGGGATATAGGATAGGTTATTAGACCCTTAGAACCTATACTTTAGTCATCTAGGACCTATGTGCTTATGTGATTTTATGTTATGCTTAACTTATGATTTGCTATTGCTCACACATTTAAATTCCCTCCATTTTACACACAAATGCATGCAAGCACTCTGTTTGTTACTTGAATTACGTGATACATGCAATATGTTATAATTAAGTCATGAAGTCTACACATATGTTACCTATACATATATAGCCCCACCTGCAATGTACCATGCGAAACTTATAAAACCCTTATTTATAAGTCCTCAATTTCACTAAATTTTCAAAACATTTCCCTCCATTTTCCAATATACTCATTTTATGTTATTCAAGCTTTTGTGATGTTTTTGTTTTCAAATCCCATCAAAGTGAGTTCATGTGACGGGCATGTAGTAACTGGAAGGGTTCTAGTACCGGTAGTCGGGACGTCCTGTCTAGGATTGGCATTCGTATAAATCCGAATTAATGGACCAGTTTGCCTACCTGGGGACTAGCGATGAGAGTACGACGGACCTATTAGTCTAAAGCATGCCACACCAAACGTCGTGTGAACTAACCCAACTTTGAGTTGTCACCGTGTCCAACCAAGGATACCCTCCGACTTTCATACATTACATTTATATTTCTCGATTTTCTTCGGGTTTTAGTGTCGTTACCAGGCTAACACATGCGAACCATACGAAAGCCCGGTAATCATGGGGGCCCACATGATTACGAAGGTGAAGTATGGAGGCATGCAAGGCCCAACTATGAGCAAAGCCCAAGAACACTTTAAAAGTGTTATCATGAGTTATTGTTTTCTAATACACCACAAAAGTTTTTGTTTTTCCATACGTTTATATTTTACGCTAGCAAATCCATCAAAAATCTCACAACCTTGTTTGCGTTGATTCTAGAAACTCCGGTGAACGCATGGCTGCCCAAATTACCAAGCAAATGGCTTCCGTGATTCCCAACATTGTGATCCAAGCCCAAAAAGCCATACATCTCCAAGCAATACCAATCACCCAAGTGGCACTTAACCCCTCATACCCAAACAAGAAACCCTACACTGGTCCTCACCCTCAATACAACACATGCCACTATCACCATCAACCCACCGTACCTCGCCGACAGTGTGCCAAATTGTGGGCGTTATGGTTATTAGAGTAACACTTGTCGTACCCCTCAAAACCAAGCTCCACCTCCTGCTCAAATAATGATCCGACCCTATCAACAACTGCTTTATTCCATGGTTCCATATGTTCGAGCTTGCTTTATTTGTGGTGATCCTACACATTTTAGAAACACGTGCCCTAGGCTGGTTAACATCATCAACGCTCAAGCCCAAGTAAACCCAGTTAACCAAGCGAACCAGACAAACCCAGCACCCCCACCAGCAAACCCAGCTGAAGTCAACGAAAACGGTGCGAACGAGCAACCCAACTAGTTTTTTTCCTCACCATGAAGACTCAAGGCTCCGCTCAGTTATTTATTATATTTTATTCCAAGTTTTTATCAAATACATTTCTTGTTTTGACCATTCAAGTTACAATTGTTTTCAATTTGGGTTTTAACATTTCAAGTTAACATTATTTCATATTATTTTCATCGTTGCAATTAATACTATGCTAGGACAATGGTCTTTCATTACATTACACTTCATATCATGTCATCTTACAACGACTAAATTTCATGTCATTTTATTTCATCATACATCATGGTGGACCTCGTTTCATAACTTAGGGAAAGTGAGTCACGCCTTACTTTTTCATAGGCTGACCACTTCCTTATAACACAAGATAGAGGTACCGCCATCAATTTAGTGTTGTTTTCTTCGGATTCGAGACTCAAGCATTGGCTGTTGTGTTTGGTTATGTTTGGTAGATTTTAGGACGAGTCACAAGGAACTAATCATGACTTGATAACAAAGCCAATGAAAATTTGAGAAGGACATGGTGGATACGCCGTTGGTACTTCCTATATATAAGTGTTCTTGTCAAAGGATCAAAAGCATTGTTAGATAGTCATGAGAGGTTCTGTGTAAGTTGTGTCAATCTCAGTTTGGATAACGATGTGTTTGAAGATACGTTTTGTGATTTCATATGTAACCCTATCATTATGACGTTTTGATTTCCTCAAAATCCCTTGTCATGATATAAATTCCAATTAGACATCATGATTGTTTTGGTCAAAAATCACACAAGGATAATGCAACCAAATCTGATTTTGTGAGGTATGATGCTTGAATAAATGCTCAAATGTATGATCAATATATGAATGAAATGAGCGATGAACGCCGAGATTTATACGAGGAAAAAGCCCTTGATCTTTAGAAGATCTCCGTCATAAAAAAACCTCGGGTTATGGAAACTACCGATCACCAACTATATTGCTGAAACAATAATAATGATCCTTGTACAACTTCGGAAGAAAACAAGCTCAATACAATGATTTGCTAAAGTGTGTGCGTGTTTTTCGCTAAGTGTTTGCAGAGAGTTGTGTGTTGTATTCGAATTATGCCTAAAATGAGTTGTTTTCCCCTTTAAAGATAGAAAAATATATAGTAACCAACTTTCCTAAAAAGATGGAAGTCACCCATGTTCTCCAAAATGGTTATTTTTCATCAAGCACGTGCCTATGAAGCATATTCTACGAGATTCCAGCAAAGACTAAGCCCATGTCGTCCATTACCTGTGTATAAACATTAAAAACGTGACAAATGTTAAAAACATAAACAATAGTAAGGATCCTGGATCCTCAGACTCCCTGCATCATCCGTTAAGGATCCGTGATCCATGCCCAGTCTCAGGATAGATGATCCTTAGCATAAAATTCATGTCCTAACAATTGCCCCCAATATGGCAGTTGTGATAAGGATTCACAGCTGTCATATTTCCGAGAAGCGGACTAGCCGTTGCTGCTGGTAACTAGTCGTTACACTGCCTGTCGTCACTTATGAGACCTGCTATAATCATTATTGCAATATATAGAGTTAGAGATAACTCCTCAAATGCCTTTACAGACAAGAAGATCCTTCTGTTTGTGGAGAATGAATCCTTCTACACCGTTCGCTATTAACCTTCATGCACTTTAATTTCTGCATAGACACTTTAACTATTAGATAGCCATATCCGGCCTGGGTGGATGGTCCACGGTTTTGCTGGTGAAATCCAGGCTAGATGATTTTGATACATAATGAATGGGAAACAACATTAAACTTTTTTAGCTACATCTGTTGTTGTTTGTTTCCTCTTTATTTTTCATGTATGCTTTCTATTTTCAAAGATATCATCGCCAAACAACTGGAAAGTTATTGGAAATCTGATGATAATGTTAAAATTTTAACAAAAAACTTGAAGTGTTCGGACAAATGTGGATCAATGATCCTTAACCAAAAAGGACAAGAGAAAACTTGCAGCTTAGAAAAAGTTAGAATATAACATACCAGAGAATCCAAGTTAGGATTCTATATCCTTGTAAATTAATACTGAATAAACAAACTGTGAAAAGTAAAGTTTCGAGGATCCAGGATCCTTATTGTCAGAACTTGTATAACTTTAGAGCTCCAAGATCCTGTAAGAAAAATAAACTTGGGACCAAGCCAAATAATTGGGAATGAACCCATAATAACTAGGGACAAGCCCAAATAAACTGGGGACAAGCCCAACAAACCGGGGACAAGCCCAAATAAACTGGGGACAAGCCCAACAAACTGGGGACAAGCCCAAATAATTGGGGACAAGCCCAAATAAACAGGTGTAAACTGGGGTCAAGCCCAAATAAACTTGTGTAAAATGGAGTATGGCCCAAACTGGCGACTATCCAAACGTGAGCGACATGAAAATGCCGAAACCTTAGATAACGTGAAAACATTAGAAACCTTAGGAATGGATGTATGGTACGTCTACCATTATACTTAGGATCCTGAATACAGCCAGTACAATGAAATTGTCAGCCCCTAAAGCGGGTACTGGTCCCATTTCCTTTAACTGCACCAGGATAATCGTGCGCTACTGGCGAAGCTGGGGACAGGCCCAAAAACTGGGGACAAGCCCAACAAACTGGGGACAAGCCCAAATAACTGGGGACAAGCCCAAAAAACTGGGGACAAGCCCAAAAACTTTGGAGAGCTGGCCAACCACTTTGATCTTCTGTAAAATGATAAAAACTCTGCAAAAGCTTAAACTTTATGAAAATAGATGTTAAATGTTTAACATCTTTGACTTATGATAAGTAATAAGTATAAAATGAATGAAAATGAAAGTAATGTGTTACCAAATGTAGAATCATATATCCTTTGAGGATCCCGGATCCTTAATCAGAATACTGGTATTGCTGAGGATCCCTGATCCTTCTTACTTTTGAGATGAACAGCAGTCCAAGCTCTTGGTAAGAGGTCACCATCCATTGTTAACAAACGATATCCCCCCTTTCCAGATTCAGCTTCAATTAGATAGGGGCCTTCCCACTTTGGTGCTAGCTTGCCATCAGCAAAATTCGTGGTATTCTAGAATGCTTTCCTTAATACCAAGTTACCAACTTAAAACTTTCTGACCCTGACATTCTTGTTGTAAGCTCCAGTTACTCTTTATTGATAACTGGCCATCTGTCACAAAAAGTTAGTAGTTCTATTCCCAATAAATTGGGATCCATTATCACAAATAATTTCAGAAGGTATTCCAATTCTAGTAATAATGTTTCGGTTAATGAAGGATATAACTTCCTTTTATTTGACTTGTGCAAAAGCTTCTACTTCTATCCATTTAAAGAAGTAGTTTGTCATGGCTAGCATAAATACTTTCCCTCCTGGTGCCTTGGGAAGTTTGCCAACTATATCCATTCCCCATCTCATGAATGGCCAGGAAGAGGATATAGGATGCAGGAGCTCCGCTGGTTGATGAAGGATATTGCTATGTCTTTGACAAGCATCACTCGCATAATCCACAGCATCCTTCTTCATAGTAGGCCAATAATATCCTATTCTAAGGATCCTTGAGAACAGTGTTCTGCCCCCAGTGTGATTTCCACAGTCTCCTTTATGAAAATTCTTTAAAACTTCTCAAATTTATGGATCCTCGATGCATCTTAAATATGGACCTGCAAGAGACCTTTTATATAAGATTTTATTTAATAATGTGAATTGAGATACCTTAGTCTTGAAGGCTCTAGGATTTTCTCCAACAGGAATCTATCCATTCTGTATATATCTCAAGAATGGAAGGATCCAGGATCCTGAATTTGACTGTGCACCATCATTGGGTACAATTGCAGAATCTTCCACTATCTTCATGGCTACGTGATCCTCAATTGCAGGAGTTAAAACATGGATGATGAGTATTTTCACATCCTCTGGAATCTTCAGTGATGATCCAAAATTAGCTAGAGTATCAACTTCTGCATTTTCTTCCCTGGGTACCTGTGATAGACTGAAAAAAGCAAAAGAATCTGCCAATTTCTTGACTATTTCTAAGTACTTGGTTAGCTTTTCCCATTTGACAGCATAAGAACCGTTATAATGGTTAGTAATTAATAGAGAATCTACATTTACTTGAAGATACCTGATCCTCATATTGTTAGCTAATTGCAAACCTGCTATCAAGGCCTCATACTCTGCCTCATTATTAGTGGTTTGGAATTCATATTCAATGGATTGGGGTATAATGTCCCCCTGTGGCGATTTTAGTTGTGTGCTTTGTCTAGTTCCTTTAACATTTGAAGCTCCATCCGTGAAGTGTGTCCAAGGATCCTTGGTCTTCTCAAGTTGTTGAACTTCTAATTCAGCTTCCCTTTGTAGATCACTACTGAAATCAGCCACAAAGTCAGCTAAAGCTTGGGACTTGATGGCAGTTCTTGGTTCATATTTGATATCATATGCACTAAGCTTGACTGCCCCCTTTGCCATCCTTCCTGACATTTCAGGTTTCCTAAGAACATTCTTGATAGGAAAGTTAGTCTTGACAATAATAGGATGAGTCTCAAAATAATGACGTAATTTAGTAGATGCCATGATTAAAGCAAGAATAAGTTTCTCTAAATGAGAATACCTGGACTCAGCATCAAGTAGACTTTTACTTACATAGTATACCGGATGTTGAGAGCCTTCATGATCCTTAACTAGGATCGCACTTACTGTTTTAGCTGAAACAACTAAGTATAAGGATAATGATTCTCCATTTTCTGGTTTCATCAGGGCTGGTGCTGAGGATAGATAATCCTTAAGAGCCTTGAGTGCAGCTTCATGCTTATCAGTCCACTCAAACTTCTTATTCTTCCTCAATATGTCTTATTTGCCTTGAGCAATTTGTCTACCTCTTCTTGGATAATGGCATTCCTTTCAAGTGCAAACTTTCTCCTTTTTTGGTGTATTGACTTGAAAGACCTGTCAATACCAAGTTTGTGAGTAATAACATCCTTAGATATACCTGTCGTGTCTTCATGTTTCCAAGCAAAGGTAGACTTTCTTCTTTCCAAGAAGGATATTAAATCCTGCTCAATATTGTCTAGGATCCCGGATCCTATAAAAATTTTGGATTCAGGATCCTCAGGGTTCAACAGAATATCCTTGACGTCTTGCTCTCTTTCCTCCATGACGTCTTGCTCCTTGGAAGCTGGCTTTATTGAAGAAGTGTAACAGTTCTTTGCCTCCTGCTGATCACTTTCTATCTTCACCACATCCCACAGAGTTGGGAGCTTGACACATTAATGATATGTTGAGGGGACTGCCTTCATATCGTGTATCCATGGCCTGCCAAGGATAACATTACAGCAAGATAAGAAATCAATAACATAGAATTTTTGAACAGAATTCACTCCCTCTATATAAATAGGAAGTTTGATGTCCTCCAATGTAATCTTTGTCTTTCCAGTGAATCCCACAAGGACAGATGATCTTGGGACAATATCAGATTCAAGGATGTTGATTCTTTTGAGGACATCCAACATGATTATGTTCAATGAGCTTCCCCCATCAATGAGAATCCTGCGAACAAAATGGTTAGATATAAATAATGTAATAACCAAACCATCAAGATGAGGATCCTGTATGTCCACACGATCATCCTCATCAAAGGATATGACTTTTTCCTGGGTAAGAATGGAAGTTCGAACAGGTCTGTCCCCATTCTCCATCTTTGTTTCTTTTGCATGTCTTTTAGCTGTTGAGAACCTCCGGAGATGAAATGGATGATTTGAGCATCAGCTTGTGGAGGAGGAGCTTTTTCAGGAACCTTCTCAGAATCCTGGATCCTTGACTTTTTCCTTCCAAGCAATTCCTTCAAGTATCCTTTGCTCAAAAGATAACCTATCTCCTTCCTTAATGCTATGCACTCATCTGTGAGATGACCAATATCCTCATGGTAAGCACACCATTTCGATTTGTCTTTGGTAACAGGCGGTTTGTCATTCTTCCTTGGCCACCTAGCCTTGTCACCTAAATTCTCCGTATCAAGGATTACTTCATTATTATCAGCATAAAAACAATATTCAGAAATAGGAGGGTAATCCTCATCGTCTTCCTCTTGTTCCACATCATGTAAATTCTGGTTGTCATGCTTGGAGTATTGCTTGGATCGTTTATTCTTGAAATAGGATCCTTGTTTGTCTTGCTTTGGGGATCCTGACAATCTCTCCTGGATCGTTTTATCATCCTTTAAACGGATGAATCTAAGGGCCCTGTTCCTTACTTCATCTAGGTTCCTACAAGGTGTCATAACAAGATCATCATAGAATTGTGAATCCTGAAGTAAACCCATTTTAAAAGCTTCAACAGCAGTAGCAATATCTAAGTTAGGGATTTCTAAGGATTCTCTACTGAATTTAGCTATGTAATATCTTAGTGATTCATTTTGACTTTGTGTTACCCTATATAGATCACTAGTTAAACATTCATACTGCATGAGAATTGACTATTAAACAAATTAACTAGATTAGCAAATGAAGTAATAGAGTAAGGGGAAGACTTAGCAGCCATTTAAGAGCTGATCCTGTCAGTGTGGATCCGAAACCCTTGCATAGACACGCTTCTTTCAACCTTTCAGGAATGGGGTTGATCTCCATTCTCTCCCTGTATTGAGCTACATGCTCTTCTGGATTAGTTGTACCATCATAGAGCTTCATATTTGGTGTTTGAAACCTCTTCGGTATCTCTGCATCACATATAGGTGGTGCAAAACGAGACACCCTATGACTTCCATCCGGAATCTCGGGAATGGGTTTAACCACTCCTGGGACACTGGACATCATATCCTTGAGTTTTTGCAACTCCCTAGCCATGGCCTGGTTGATCCCTGGTTCCTGCACAAAGCCATGGTTAGTATTATAAGATGTATTGAAAGTGTTACCTCCTGACTGATTTGAGATTGGAATTCCAGATGAATATCCGAAATGAGACAATTCTTGTGCAACGGTGGGACCATATGAAGCGATAGTCTGCATGGGAATGAAGTCTCCCACATGAGTCTCAGAACTTCTGGGTTGTTGACTCCCCGAGGATCCTTGATCCTGAAAGATGTTGGATCCAGGATACATTGGAGCTGAAGGCCTTGGAGGATATTCCATGGATCCTTGAACCTGCGACGAGGATCCTTGATACTGATGATAGGATCCTCGATCTGAAAGCATCCCCATGTATCCTCCCGAACTAAATAAGGATCCTTGATGATGAGATGAGGATCCTTGAGGCTGAAAAGAGGATCCTTGAGGCTGCGCTGTCTCCAGTGATCCTTGCCGAAGGACAGATGATCCTTGAATCTGGACACTGGATCCTTTGGAAAACTGGATTGTTGATGATGGAGTAGTAAAATCCAACGACCTGGGCATCAATGGGGAGTGATCCTCTGCTGGTTTTTTCAATTTCTTGATTTCATCAATTTTGCGAAGGATCCTGCCATTAGTTTCGTCCTGTTGTTGCATGTATCCTTTCATATGCAAAATCAAAGTATAAAGATCACTGTTAGTAGGTGTAGAGGAAGAAACAACAGTTGGTTTTGTGAAAACAGGGGTTGTCTTCTTCGGAGCATTCTCAGCGTTCTTCTGGAATGCAGGGGGGAGAGGATGCAAAGACGGAATGCCCTGTGATGAGGTAACCGCCGACATGGAACC
Source organism: Helianthus tuberosus (assembly GCA_030545235.1). Lineage (NCBI taxonomy): Eukaryota > Viridiplantae > Streptophyta > Magnoliopsida > Asterales > Asteraceae > Helianthus > Helianthus tuberosus. Next base: position 154,248,422 of record CM060416.1, on the reverse strand, counting down.
TGAAGTAGTTTTTCCCTGAGAAGCCATGTGGTTGAAGGTAACGCACAGAAATGAATGAAATGAACAAAATCTTCAGAATTGAAGCACCAATTGCCCCACGGTGGGCGCCAAACTGTTTTGGTGAAAAATCACACAAGGATAATGCAACCAAATCTGATTTTGTGAGGTATGATGCTTGAATAAATGGTCAAATTGTATGATCAATATATGAATGAAATGAGCGATGAACACCGATATTTATACGAGGAAAAAGCCCTTGATCTTTAGAAGATCTCCTGCATAAAAAACCTCGGGTGATGGAAACTACCGTGTTGATTTGACGGGTGTGTCCCCCCTCGTTGGGCTAAGGGACCACGGGTTTGTGGCGGGCCAAGCAATAACTAAGGCATAGGCGGCCAAAGTAACTAAGCATGAAAAAGCTTGCATCGAGAATCTGCACGTGTTCGTCCCGTTCGCTTTCGATACTTTTGGCGCTCTCGCCCCTGACGCGGTGCGGTTCCTCAAGCGAGTTCAGCATGTGGTAAGCAGTAACACCGCGCATGTTAAGGGGCAGAATTTTGTGTTTAGCAGGGTAGGGTTTGCTATTCGGAAGGGGGTAGCGGCCCAACTTGTTGCTCGTCTACCTGCCATTAATCTGTAATCGTCTCTGTTTTTATAATATTAATAAATAGATCACCAACTATATTGCTGAAACAATAATAATGATCCTTGTACAACTTCGGAAGAAAACAAGCTCAATACAATGATTTGCTAAAGTGTGTGTGTGTTTTTCGCTAAGTGTTTGCAGAGAGTTGTGTGTTTTTGTGTGTTGTATTCGAATTATGCCTAAAATGAGTTGTTTTCCCCTTTAAAGATAGAAAAATATCTAGTAACCAACTTTCCTAAAAAGGTGGAAGTCACCCATGTTCTCCAAAACGGTTATTTTTCATCAAGCACGTGCCTATGAAGCATATTCTACGAGATTCCAGCAAAGACTAAGCCCATGTCGTCCATTACCTGTGTATAAACATTAAAAACGTGACAAATGTTAAAAACAAAAACAATAGTAAGGATCCTGGATCCTCAGACTCCCTACATCATCCGTTAAGGATCCGTGATCTATGCCCAGTTTCAGGATAGATGATCCTTAGCATAAAATTCATGCCCTAACAATGATTATAACACTGTAGAAAATCCTTATCATATTACGAACCATCTCCGTGTTACGACGCTTTTCACTTCTACGCCTCTGGCAACAAAGAGCGATTCCTTTACAAGGAACGTTACCGCCACAATCGAACCTAAACCCTACTTCGATTCTATGTGTACTCCTAGTAAATATGCTAAAACAGTTACCGATTACGGTTTCCTCTTAATTTCGGGACGGAATTTCTAAAAGTAGAGGAAACTGAAACATCCGACAAAATTAGCTCCCAAAATCCGACACGTTTTGAAATTTTCGAGTTATGGTTATTTATTTATTTTATTTGTTTAATTAATTAAACTAATATTACAATTAAAATTCTTGGTTGTTTTATAAAAATAAAAATAACCTAGTTAGTTGTTAGGTTTCAAAAATATGTTTAAAGAGTTAACTAAGCGATATAATTAACCAAGTTAAATTATCAAGTTAAATAATCTTTGAACTGCAGGGACCTTTTGTGCGAATATTGAAAGTTGGGGTATACCTTTCCTTATCCTTTTATTCGTTTTCTTTGTTATGTTTGATATAATGATCGATTGTTGGTTAATCTAGAATAAATCAAAACATTTGGTAGAAGTTTACTGTTGTCTGTTCGTTGAAGTTTATAAATGAAGGTGATGACCTACAGTTATTTTAAACAAAAATACACATTTAGTAATTAAACATGTTATTTTACACGTGTCATGTCGTGTAACCCGTTTAATAAATATGACCGTGTAAGTAGTTTTAAAGAAAATACAAATTTAGTAATTAAACATGTCATTTTATACGTGTCATGTTGGGTTACCCGTTTACCTTTTATTTTTATGTAATTTCCGTATATGAAATAGAACTTATAATCAATATATACACACATATATATGATAGGAGATGAATAAGTTCATTTATTGGCAATGATGATTGGTCATCGGATCCTAAACCATCTAGGTTGTATCTAACACCACTACCTATTTTTATACATACTGAAGCACATGATACCGTGTAGTCTAGCTAGCAAGTAATTAAAAAAAGGTAATTATAAAACGGCAACATGTAATTATTAACTTGTTTTGAGCTGGAGATAATGATGCTCTAACTACAATAAGTTGAATTGTTCAGTTTATAAAGTCTACTATGAACAACTATTAATTATTGTATGTGTACGTAAGTAACATATTATAAAGCCTCTGAGCAAATGATCGATAGCCTAGCTATTCATAAATTAATAAAATGTAATTATTAACAAGTTTAGAGTTGGTTAGAGATAATGATATTTCAACAACTACACAAGCTGACTGTAACTTATGGTCCATAGGCTACACAAAAGACCACACTGGTTGAGAATTGAGGGACATCAAAATTATCAAAATTTAAATGAAATCTAATGAAAACTAATTACAACTCGTTGCATGACTCTCTAATTTTTTTTACTCGCTTCATGTCAAAACCATACTATTTGGTTGGTTAAAAATAATATGATATAGAAGGATTAAAATGTACACTACAAAAGTTGTAGTAGAGAGACTAAACACACATATAAACAAAGTTAACAAATAAAAGGAAAACTTTTTTAAAAGGTAGATGGGCTAAACACGTATTTTAGCAAAGTTGAAGGTTCGAAAGTAAAATACAAAATGCCACGACCAATGAAGAAGTGTCAGACATCTGCCTGACACTATTCCCCCTCATGGTAAATGTATTGTTAGTAAATATAATATAATTTCACTTTATGAAAAGGCCCAAACAATATACATATATTTTAACTTTTATCTCTATATGCAGGTGCTTTTTCACTTTATGTCTATCATTTTTTCACTTTCCCCGTCTACACTCATCTCCTTGTCTTTTTTGTTAAACTTTTCTATTACCTGCAACATACTAATCCTTCATCTCCTTGTCTTTTTTGTTAAACCTTTATATTGCCTGCAATGTACTAATTAGTAAACCTTTCTATCACCGACTGCGAGAATTGCCATGATTTTTAATTTTTCTATTATATACGCAATTTCTTTGGTCTAATAGATAATTCCAAAGTGGAAAGATGAGTCATGCGACAATGAAATGCGTTTTTTTAAATATATGTGTTTCTTTTTGTCTTCTAACAGAGATATATTATGTCATGTATGGGTTAATACAAACAATCTAATCACTTTTTTTATATTTGTTAGCGTGATTAGGTATGAATTTATTTATTAATACATTATAATTTATGCAAATTTTTAAAGATAGAAAAATATCTAGTAACCAACTTTCCTAAAAAGGTGGAAGTCACCCATGTTCTCCAAAACGGTTATTTTTCATCAAGCACGTGCCTATGAAGCATATTCTACGAGATTCCAGCAAAGACTAAGCCCATGTCGTCCATTACCTGTGTATAAACATTAAAAACGTGACAAATGTTAAAAACATAAACAATAGTAAGGATCCTAGATCCTCAGACTCCCTACATCATCCGTTAAGGATCCGTGATCCATGCCCAGTCTCAGGATAGATGATCCTTAGCATAAAATTCATGCCCTAACAATGATCATAACACTGTAGTAAATCCTTATCATATTACGAACCATCTCCGTGTTACGACGCTTTTCACTTCTACGCCTCTGGCAACAAAGAGCGATTCCTTTACAAGGAACGTTACCGCCACAATCGAACCTAAACCCTACTTCGATTCTATGTGTACTCCTAGTAAATATGCTAAAACAGTTACCGATTACGGTTTCCTCTTAATTTCGGGACGGAATTTCTAAAAGTAGAGGAAACTGTAACATCCGACAAAATTAGCTCCCAAAATCCGACACGTTTTGAAATTTTCGAGTTATGGTTGTTTTGGTCAAAAATCCGGCTAAGATAATGTAACCAAATCTTTGTTGTGAGGAATGATGCTTGAATCAATGAACAATGTTAAGGATAACTCAGAAATGTAATGAACAAATGACACAAGGATTTATACGAGGAAAAAGCCCTTGATCAAGAGTTGATCTCCGGCACAAAAAACCTCGGGTGATGGAAACTACCGATCACCAACTAAGATTAAACAAAAGAAGTTTACAACTCGGAATGATAACAAGCTTGTTACAAGGATCACTAGTGTGCAATGTGCAAAAAATGTATGAAATCGCTAAGTAGTGTTTGAGAGCTGATTGAGAGCTGTTACGAGAGTGTGTGTATTCCAAAATTAGCTAAGTGTTCTAACTCAAGCTTGTTATCCCCATTTTAAATTAGAAATAACTAAACTAACTAACTATCCGCAAATTGTGCAAGCTCCCCACGATCTCCATAACGTCCACAAGAGCCAAGCACGTGCGGAATATTGAGGGAATATGCTCCAGGAATTTCGGTGAGACTTGGTCCATGCCTTTGCTCCTGCAAAACAAGCTTACGTACAAGGTAGACAATTTTTAGTATAAGGATAACAATAAGGATCCTGAATCCTGATCCTGCAACATCTACTGAGGATCCTTAATTCAAACAGAATTGAGGATCCATGATCCTGGCAGCATTTGAGGATCCGTGATCCTTAGGATTGGAAAATCCTCTCCTAACAATTGCCCCCAAAATATAAGGAGTAAAGTGTAAAATAACGAGTTATATTTTCTTGATCTTATCTGCAACAAACTAACGGATATATAGCCGTTAGGATCTAACTATCCGTTGCAGATCCTACGCCACTGAAGCGACATCCCTGCAAAATCATCATTATAAATTCAAGTTAGAGATAAGGATCCAGAGGCATTTAAATTCGTGCATTACACCCTTTAAATCCTTATTCGAAGATCAAGCAGGTACTTCTCTTTCTCCTTTTCTTTTCACATTCTTGCTATGTTCCTTCTTTCTCGAAATCTCTGAATCACAATGAAGTTACGATCATCCCCTGCTAAGGATCATCAGAAAGACAGTCCTTTGAAGAGCCAAGGGATCATCAAAGATTCTCCGAAGGAACGTTGCTGCTTCACTGATCCGGATATAGACAGGATTCGCCATTGCTTTCCGGCGGACACTGTTTTTAAACCTTTTGACCCTACCGCCTTGAGCGATTTCGTTTCTGAAACTTGGGTCGCCTTTCCAGTCACCCCATTTCTGATAGGATACTCCTATCCTTTTCCTGCTTTTACCCAGTCTTTCTTTTCCCTTACCGGCATATCCTATATCCAGGCTATGCCAATGATGTGGAGGGTTTTATTTACCCTTGAGAGGATCATTGAGCGGGAGGATATAGAGTTAGGAATGTCTGAACTTGCTGAACTGTACAACCTTGTCAGCCATGGTTCACACCGCTTTTTATTCAAACACAAACCCGGTGAACCTCATCCAATCCTGAAAACCACCAAGAATGAGACCAACTGGAAGAAACGTTTTTTCTTCGTTAGGAGGGACTCTATCCCGGATGGGAAGGATCTCCCCAGAAAATGGGCCACCCATGGTAGGATAGGGGATCCTTATAGAAGGATCATAGGATAACCCTGTTCCTGTAATGATAACTGATTTCTTCTTTTTGTTTCTTTTGTGCAGCTCTCTCTGTTTCTCATATCATTTCATCGCCCACAACCAAGGAGAGGATCACCGCTTTCCAGAATCTTGATCCTGCAATAAGATCATTTCAAGCAAACACCAAGGATTCTCAAGAAGTATCCTCAGGCTCAGTCACAATGTCAAGTAAGTATCCGAGTTTGTATATAATTAAATGTTAAAATGTAAATAAAACAAGAATACTTATCTGTTGTTTTGGATTGATAGGTGCTGGAAAATCCTCAAGGTCAGCCACCCGCTTCAGTGTCAGTGATCTTGACACGTGTTGGGCCAGGATGCGTTCTCACCATTCTCACACTTTTTGCTGTTTTTTTCCTGAACCCGTTTCTATATATATATATATATATATATATGTGTGTGTGTGTGTGTGTGTGTTTCTTTTTGTCTTGAATAAAAAAAATTAGATAATTTATAGATTAGTGGTTGAGGGAATTAATTAGTTCTATAATAAAAAGTTATTATTCCTTTTGTTCAACTAAGAAATAAGAGGCCAAGTCCCAAAAAAATGATCGACTCTCTTTGACCAATATTGCTCTTTGGTCGATTTACCCATTTTTTGTAAAATAAAAAGGGGCACTAAAAATTGTGTACCTTTCCCAATTCTTATAACAGTTTCTTAACTAATTTTAATTCCTTAAATTCTAATTTCTTAACTCTCTTAGCTTTATCATCTGTTTCAAGTTTCTTCCAGGCTTAGAAAGGCGTTTTTTTTTCGGGGAAGACCGACGGATCATTCTGCATGGGAAATGAGATTAAAAATGTGTTTATTTTAAATAACTTTTCTTTATATACCAATGAATTAATTGTTCGATTGAAAAATGTCAAAATATGATTAGAAGAAAAATGCCTATGGCTTTATAGCCTAGTGGCATCTTGATGGTGGGATAAGACGTTGGGACCAATAGGTCCTGGGTTCGATTCTCACAAGGGGGTTTTCTCCCATAATTATTGGTTTTCCTCCTGAATTGATGTATAATCATTATGCCTAGTGTAGATGGATATAATCGGGTGGTTCCGCTAGTGGCACGATGATACTTCAGTGGTCCGTCACTGATCCAAATTTGCCGTTAAAAGAATGAATAATTAAGTTCATCTTTGTGACTATGTTAATTGTTCACTGGATCCTAATCCATTTACGTTATATCTTATAATGATAGGAATGTTTCTATTGAAGCTGAGCACATGATGTAGAATTACTAAAATGGTAAACCGCAATTATCATAGTCGCAGATAACTATAATATTCCAACAACTACAAGATGCCTTGCTCATTTTATAATGTAAATCTACTCTCAACAATTACTATTATTATAAACGTACCTACGTAGCGTACATTTGATAAAGTTGATGATTAGCACATGATGGATACCCTAGCTAAATATAAAATGGTAACTTGCAATTATTAAAAATTGTTAAGCTGGCCAGAGATAATGATATTCCAACAATACAAGACATCCAATGAAAACACTTACATTGTTAGGTCCTGATCTCTAATGTCACAATGCACACAAACATAAGCAAAATTTTACTGAGGATGTTTTCAATACTACGTACGGTATGTAAGCGTTACTCACTTGAGTTCTTAGTCAAGGCTTGCAGGAAGTCAACGGGGAATTCAAATTAAAACTGGGGAAAAGAACTGTTGTTGCTAAAGATTTTTCAATAATACGCAAGTGTGCCATGCATGAAACTATTGAAGCAGACACATGAGGTTAGGGCTATAAACAAATCGAACGAACACAAACAAGACCTTATTCGGGTTCGTTTGTTAAGAAATATATATGTGATCACGAACTGTTCATGAACATTTATCAAACCAGTTTTTATGTTCATGTTCGTTTGTTAAGGAAATGAACTTGTTCGTGTTTGTTTGTGTTTGCTTGTTAATTTTAGACAACAAACGGAAATAAACGTTGATGAACACAAATGAGCACAAACTAATGTTCATGAACACAAATAGAAATAAACAAACACAAACAAGCGTTCATGAACAGAATATATAATACATTGATACTTATTAAATATTTTATTTGTTGGAATTTTGAAGTATTTAACTAAAATATAAAAACTAAAAACGTCAAAACAGGTCAAGCGTGTCGGCAGGTGTAGTGTTTTTCGGTTGTTGAAACAATAGCAATTTTCTGCATGGTGTTATATACAAATTAGTGGTTAACCGCCGAGTTGCAGGTACGAGAGTCCTAAAACCGTGCTAAATAGTAAGCAAACGATGATCAAAATAAGAAAAATCATAAAACATAAATGCGAATGTATAATGCCATGTGGTGTAAAACGTAAGCAAAGATAAACAAGAATTTATACCGCAAGATAGCAAAAACATATACAATCCCGAATTTATCCACTAGATTCCATTTGAATTGGAATCTAGGCATTCGTTTTTGTTTCTGTAATCCTGATTTGTCCACTAGGTCGGTCTGGTTGGTTCTTTGCGCCTAGTTTTGGTGTAGCAAAAACTGCCATGCTTTTGACATAGTCTATAGTTAAGCACCATACTCGACCATACTTGAATTATGTGCTAAATTCTTGAAATGCCTTTTATGTGCTCATATTTGTTTTTACTATTTCGAAACATACGCCTTTCCTAAGTCCATTTTACACGATTATGATTGAAGAAACAATGGTTCAAATGACCAGAATCAATCAGACCAGGGGTTTAGTTCTGCATAAAAAGGGTTAGTCCTCTCGCTTGATTCGGGGGTTTGACCGAGCTCCTTCTCCGGTGGTCACTGCAAAACAGAAAGCCGTTAGACTCGCCACAGGGGGAATGGGGGTTCTCTCCGTGACCACCCTCCGGCGTGAGAATAAGTACAGTGATCTCGATGAAGAAGAAGAAGTAGTAAAAGTGAAGTGAATGTAACTTGTGAGATCATACCTGCAGCCTTCTATTTATAACTGTTTTTTGGCGGGAAACTGATGTGACGGGGAGAGTAACAGAAAGCATTTTCCGTAAGCGGTTATTTTCTTTTCCGTCGATCATTCACGTCACGTTTACTCACACAGATCATGAGTGTGATCGACGGCTAGGGAGTTGCCACGTGGAAAGTGGATTTGGGTAGACCTTTCTCCAAGTTGATGCCATCATCGTGATTTAGATGAGTGTCCAGGATCTGGCCACATCATCTTTCAGTTGTAACTGAATGGCTATGCACGATGAGCATTGACAACCTTCTAGAAGATGTACAACTGTAATCCTTTTTATCGTTGCCACGTGTCCATTCTGCTGTAACACAACAACCACTTTTGTTTAAGTCTTGATTCCCGGTGTGCGGAGATGTCTAGGATCTTATCTTCAAGTCTAACTTGACCTTTGCGCGAGCCCGCGCAAGGGTGTTAGTTGAACGTTATTTCCGCCCTTCCTCCGGCGCACGGTCATCGAAGATTGTTTACTTTTATCTCTTTGTTTAGAACCGCTGCGCAGCCACGCAGGGTCTTTGTCTACGAGGTTTTGGGATAAGACTGTGGTATGGTTCAATGCACATGCGCAAGGTTTTTGGGACCATACCCCTTCAAGTCCCCCCAGTCCAGTGTTGCTTCTATGCAAGTAGGTGGAGCACTGGACTTGTATAAAATGAAATGTGCGCTTTTTTGCTTTGAGAAGTAGTAGGTTTGTTTTGGCGTGAAATATGAAGAATCTTCTTGTGGAAGATATATTTTTTTCAAGTTGAAATGCTCATGATTTCAAATTTTGAAAAATTTGACTTATGGCAGGTAAAGGGTACTGTGCTGCCTGTTGACGTGTGACGATTTCGGTGACAGGCTGTCACTTATCAGTTACTCATTAAATGTGCGTCGTCAAACGTGGTCTGCACACGCGTGTGAGGTTATTTTCTGTTCCCCACTCGCCCCTGATGCCTAGGTAACCGCGTTTTCCTGAAAAAGGGGCTGTTGCAGTTTTCGAGAGTATTAATGGCGATAGGTATATAAACCCCTTTAGTGGCTTCTTTTCATTATTTGCTCTTCGAATTCCTTTCGTCTTCCCCCATTTTTTTTGAAAAAACCTGCAACTTTTTCCCTTTATGTCTACCAAAGAACATCTCGAAGACTCTTCTGAAGAAATGTCTGCCTCTCTACCACCGTTATAGTGGTCGAAGGAGGTTGTCGACGGTCTCGTGAAGAACTTCAAATTTCCTGATAGTTGGGGTGTTAGATACCCAGATGACGGTCAAACGGTGGCCGACGCTCCGGGCGGTTATATCACTTTATTCTGGGATTATTTTACTGATGGTAATTTTCGCCTTCCTGTTACAAGATTTTTGCTTGATGTTCTTAAGTATTACAAGTTTCATATTTCTCAATTGCACCCCATCGGAATGGTCCGGATTTGACACTTCGAATTCCTTTGCCGGTCGATGCATATTGATCCGACAGTTAATCGTTTCTGGGTATTCTACCAGTTCCACTGTTCTCAATGGTTTTATTCTTTTGCCCAACGCTCGTCGGCGAAGAAGATCTTGTTGAATCCTCCAAAATCTTTTCACCAGTGGAAACCGAAATTTTTCTTTATTAAAGATGGGGTGATTCCCATGAAGATGACCTTTAGAGGTACTGAAATCATTGTGGTAGAGAACATGAAGACTCCGGAGTCGGAGATTTGGTACCAAGATTTGAAGGATATACCGTCCATTGAGCTTCCCGAGAGGGCTGTTGTTGCTGCGGTATGAGTCTTCACTGGAAGATGGATCGTGAAGACAAACCGGTGTACATGGAGGATGATAGAAGTAAGATTTGGGATTTTTGCACCCTTTCATTTTCCGTTCTTGTAAATAACGTGAATTTGTTACTGTTTCTGTAGTTGTTGCTTTGTATGTTGTTGCATACAAGAGGGAGAAAGGGAAGATGACAACTGTCCCAAAGGGTGCTGGTGAAGAACTCTGGTATCTACAGATAGCAAGGAATTTTGCCCTTCCACAGGATGAATATCTGGCCGCGCAACCTTCGACTGGTGCTGGTAAGTTTATTTTAAATTTTTGATAAATATCTCAATATTACTCTTTGTTGTCTCTGCGCGTGGGGTAATATTGCAATATTTTCTTTTAATTAGGTGAGTTGACTAACCTGGGCATAGGCCCTGAGAAGAAGAAAAAATGCGTATCGGCTGTTACTATTGCGCCGAAGAAAACTGATGCGCCGAAGGCGCAATCTTCAAAGGCCCAAAAGATCAGGGAGGAGAAGAAAGGTATGCGCCGTTTCTCTGATTCCTTGTGTGATTATATAGTGGTGTATGATACATTGGAAGGACTTGCGCCTGTAGCTTTAAGAAAACCCAAGGCGGAGCCCCGGGATACCGCGGACATCCCAGCGTCCAACCCTGATGATCCCATTGATTTGGAATCGAGTCCAGAACCTTTACTGAGAACGAAGGCGATGACGCGAAAGCAGGTTGAAGCTGCAGCGCAGCCTGCTAAGAAATTATCATGAACGAAGATTGGCAAAAGAGGCAATCTGGATGCCTTTATTACAAAACCTCCCCCAGGTGAGTGTCTTCTTTAGCTGTTGTTTCCTCGTACTGTATGTTAATATAGCCTTTCTTGCAGAAAAGCCAATTCCATCTGTTCACGTGGAGCCATCATCTGTTTTTAATGATGATCTCCCGCCTTCGTCAACGCGCGCATCTGTTAGGGAACAACTAGAAGGTACGAAAGCTGTTGAAACAGAGGTGGAGAAGGTTGTTGAGATGGAAAAGACTAAAGAAGTTGAGAAACCTGTCGAGGTTGAACTGGAAGCGGAGAAGATTGTGGAGACGGAGGCTGTGGATGCTGATGTTACTCAGCCTAAGTCTCCTAAAGTTGCGGCGCGCGAGCCTGAGGAGGGGAACTCCGTTCAAGAAGACCCAGTGATAACTATTCCTTCCTCTGCCGCTACTTCTGCGCCTATGAATATTGAGAGAAGCCCATCTAGTGATCAGGCTTCTTTGCGCATGATGAGGAAGACTCTCCCATCCGCCCAGAGGAAACTCCGGGGGACTACTATTATATAACTTACTCAGAGAGGAAAGCTTCAGAGATTCATGCTTCGGTGTGGAAACTGAAGAAGGGCGACACTTTTTCAGACTGGCAGGTTTGCCGCGATTGGCTACAAGGTACCTTTCCGCCTGCTGAAGTGAAGTTTGAAGAAGGGCGTTCTCACGATCAATCTTATCATGCTTACCTTGAAGAAGCTGCTAGCTTTACTTCCACCACACACCGTATAATGCTCGAGTAGCGTAGTATGCATAAAGAATGGGATGCTGTTGAAGCATCCAAGAAAAAAGCTTCTGAAGAGGAGGCCTGAGTTGCCCTGCTGAGGGCTAAGTTGGAGGCTGAGCAAGCCAAGTTTGAGAGTGAGCAGAAAACTGAAGAGTGGTCTGCCGCAGGATGGAAAAGAAAAGATGAAGCTGAAGCCGCCTTACTTTCAGAAAAGCGTAAACGTTGGAGAGAAATCTGTGAAAAGGATAATAATGAAAAAATGGGTCTCCGTAATGTCATCAACAATCTCAAGGCAGAGATTGAGAAGCTGAAGAAGCAGGATGCGGAGATTGAGAAGCTGAAGAAAGAGAAGGTGGAAGCTGAAGCGGCCCGTGATGAGGCCCGTTCTCATCCAGAGAGGAGCGAGCAGAGAGAGTTACGAACTTGCGCCACTCTTGCCCTTAAGAATAAGGAGATAGACGAACTTACCTCTTTATTGTCTGATCAGGAACAAATTAAGGCGGAGCTGGAATCTGCCAAAAAGATTTGCAGCTTGAGCGAGTTGAGAAAGCTGAGACCTCCCGCAGCCTGAGTGAAACCGAAGTAAAGTTAGAAAACTCTGAGACTGCTCGAGTGACTGCGGAGAGTCTGGCTGAATTGTTGAAGGATGACATCCTTTGGATGAAACATCGCGGGATTATAAGTGTAAGTGTGTCAATTCTTTGCAACATTTTGATGTGGTTGAACATCTTCTTATTTGTTGTCTTGCGAGCAAATTCTGTCCTCAATTCCAATGAGTTGGATCAAACGGTTGCGCGTCTGCTGGTTACTGCTCTCAATGACGGATACGCCCAAGGGTACACAGAATGTACCTAGCATGTTAATAATGCTTTAAAGGTTACTTGGGATACCAGCAGGTCCGCCATGCATGGAGTTGATACCGAAGCTGCTCATGCTGTTGCTAAGGCTGAATACAACACTTTAGATCTTCCTGTGATGGACCTAGTCACCGTTGCGCTTCAATCTGAAGACTTTGTTGCGCAATTGAAGGAAGTGTTTCCTGATGAAGCAGATGATGATGAAGACCTAGATTAGGTTCTTTGTTCTTTTGTGGTTGTTGAACATTTGTAGTTTGAATAGGATTAGGATGTGGATCCCTTTTAACGGTTTGTTAATGCGCTGTTGCACAAGTAACTTGTTGATGCACTGCTGTGCATGTAAATTTTTGTTAATGCGCTTGGTGCGCAAGTAACTGTTTCGAATATAAGATATGTTTGAATTACAATGTCTTGCATCGGTACAATTACTTTGTTTAGGTAAGGCAAATAAAGATGGTATAAAGCTCATGTGTGAATGTAGGGCTGGACCTTGCGCATTACTTATGACCTCGTACCGTTCATGAGACTTGTATTAGGTTACCATAGTGTTTTTGCGCTTACCAAAAGAAATTGCATGCATTTTGTTATAAACAGAGAAATAATGTAACGAACTTTGCATTGATTGGATAAGGCGCAGAGGCCGTGAGTTACAAAGTTGTTTTAGGATAAATAGTGAGACTTAATTTACTGCGCATGCAAATAGTCCTGTGCCATAAGTTGGTAAGTTGAAAAACTTAGCCAAATATGAAGGAAAGCTATGATTGCATGCACGTTGATCTGTCTTGGGCTTAAGTTTGTTTAGCTTTTTTGTTGCTTGGCCCTTCGTCCCCGCATGTGATATGCTTGATGTCTTTGCGCACATTTTGGACCAGGTGGGTGAGTTCTCCACTCTTTAGTGCTTTCTCTATTTCCGTGCGAAGACTTATGCAGTTGTTTGTGGTGTGGCCATTGTCTTTGTGATATTCACAGTAAAGGTTCGGGTCTTGTCCTCTTTTGTTTTTCATCGGCGGGGGTGTTTTGAATTGGTAATCTTCAGTGCTAAGCACTTCTGCCGGCGTCTTGGTAAGAGGAGTCCACTGCCTTTCACGGTTCTCTTGTTAGCCTCCTTTTGAGCTGCTAGCTTGTTAATTGTTGCGCGGGCGTCATCAGATGAGTATGCTCCTGAAGCTGAGTCCTTCCAGCTTTTCTTGAATTTTCTACCACTGTTCCCACTCATGTCCAGCGGATGGTTCTGTGGTAGTGGTGGCCTGTTGGAGCTTAGATTATGATCTATTTGAGCATATACTTTGGCAGCGGCCATCAATTTTTCCCAACTTTTTGGCAGGCCTTCAGTACCTGACAAGACTTTTATCATATCATCACACCTTACCGCGTATTTGAATTACGTGCGGAGTAGGTGCTCGTGTACATCGCTGATTTCCAGTACTTCTTTGTTGTACCATGTTATGAAATCTTCCAAGCTTTCATCGTCTCTTCTCCAGATGTTCATAACGTCTGCCGAGTGTCTAACGTACCTGCGTTGTTGACTGAAGTGGACTAGAAACTTCTCCCTCAAATCTACCTAGGACGTTAACTTACCCACCGGTAAGTTGTCGAACCATAATCGTGCTGCGCCTGTCAAAGTTTGGACAAATAAATGGCACCACATGGGTAGTGTCCATCCTCCGACTAATCCTGCGCTGGTGAAAATGCGTAGATGGTCGTCGGGATCTGACAGTCCGTTGAACTTCCCAACATTTGATGGTAATTTCACCCTCTCAAGAGGAGCTAGAGTAATCTTGCTAATAAACTTTGAGTTTTCCGCGGCTTCTGCTGGTCGGTAAATTAGATTGTAATCATACTCCGCGTCTGGGTTGTAAACCGCATGGATTTTTGGTTTGTAGTTTGCATGATCTCTCTGCAATCGTCTAAAAACGCTTGTGTTGTCACATTCTTGATACGTCCTGTCATATTCATCGGTTTTGGTGTCCTGCTTCTGGTATGAACGCAGGCCCAACCGTGAATGGACTGACTGACGCCTGTGAGAGTACTGTTCATCATGGTGATCTCTACGCATGGATTTAGAGTGAGTGGATTCGTACCTAGTGGGAGATCTGGAGTAGACTTTCGTATCGTCCACGAACATACGTGATGGTGCATCGTAGTGCGATGCACGTGGTGCAGACGGGGCTCGCACCTGAGGTGCAGATCTTTATGATTGAGTTGCAGGTTGAGCAGCCTGTGTACAGAGCTGTGCATAGACTGCGTTTAGTGCACCCTGAGATCTTACGTACCATTAAATCAGA
The DNA here is from genome assembly GCA_030545235.1 of Helianthus tuberosus. Classification (NCBI taxonomy): domain Eukaryota; kingdom Viridiplantae; phylum Streptophyta; class Magnoliopsida; order Asterales; family Asteraceae; genus Helianthus; species Helianthus tuberosus. The sequence continues at coordinate 154,233,389 of CM060416.1, read as the reverse complement.
GTTTCACCAGGAGGTAAAATCAAACTTATCGGGATTTCAGGTTGTGCTCCTGGTGTAACAGGATCATTCGGATGATTAACGTTGTGCTGGACATCGTTATCATCGGATGCTTCTTCCACAATCCCCTCGACCCGAAGATCACAAAGCAAAATTCTCCGGTCGAGGGCCTGATGGACGATTTGACGGAGTTTCTGCCATAGGAAACAGAAAATGAAAAGAAATGAATCAACGAGAAGATGAAGTTGAAAATTGAAGAATCGGTGGGCGCCAATGAAGAAACAGTGGTTCGAATGACCGGAATCAATCAGACCAGGGGTTTAGTTCTGCATAAAAAGGGTTAGTCCTCTCGCTTGATTCGGGGGTTTGACCGAGCTCCTTCTCCGGTGGTCACTACAAAACAGAAAGCCGTTAGACTCGCCACAGGGAGAATGGGGGTTCTCTCCGTGACCACCCTCTGGCGTGAGAATAAGTACAGTGATCTCAATGAAGAAGAAGAAGTAGTAAAAGTGAAGTGAATGTAACTTGTGAGATCATACCTGCAGCCTTCTATTTATAACCGTTTTTTGGCGGGAAACTGATGTGACGGAGAGAGTAACGAAAAGTATTTTCCGTAAGCGCTCATTTTCTTTTCCGTCGATCATTCACGTCACGTTTACTCACACGGATCATGAGTATGATCGACGGCTAAGGAGTTGCCACATGGAAAGTGGATTTGGGTAGACCTTTCTCCAAGTTGATGCCATCATCGTGATTTAGATGAGTGTCCAGGATCTGGCCACGTCATCTTTCAGTTGTAACTGAATGGCTGTGCACGATGAGCATTGACAACCTTCTAGAAGATCTACAACTGTAATCCTTTTTACGTTGCCACGTGTCACGGCCCCCGACCCGGTTTGACCCGTTTCAGGAGCCGCGGGACAGAAATCCCGTGGTATTTAATTTAACAGCGGAAGTTTCTTCAGGATCTTTTTAAAACTGAAATATTTCCCGATTATTTTATTTCACAATTCGGGATAAAACCCGATAATTTACAATCTTGAGATTTCACCAGGAAATCTTTTATTTTACAAAACATGTTTCTTTATTTATATACTGAGCCACTTCCTTAAGCTGATAGTGCTTCACGGCACTTTTCCTGGATCACAACAGATCACCTGAAACATGTTTGAAAAAGGTTTTGTCAGTGGGAAATACTGAGTGAATCATTCTATTTACTAAAAACGACTCATTTATTATAATTTACAGTATTAAGAGAGATTACAATGTTTATTTCAACCAATTACCTACAGTATTTGTCATCGACTCGTTTCGGTGACTGTGGTCATATTACTATTGAGTCCGTTCACCCAATAGTAACGAGTATCATTAATTAGGTACGCCCACCTAAATTGATAAAAACAGTAATGTGCACAATACCCCACATACCGGCTGTAACTTGGTGACTACATATACTTAATCACTGTAATTATAATCTTTGAAAATAAACATGCTTTTTGTAAACAGATTTGATAAAAAGAGAATGACTCACATTGCAGATTTAACAGAGCTTATTCTACTGATTAGCCTTGATAACCTAGTTTAATAACAGGCACACAATTTGGTTAGTAACTTAATACAGCATTTACGATAACTCATGAGATTAAAACCTTCACAACGAATGACAAAGTGCGATACTTAAACATCCATTGATTTAACGATGAATGACAAAGCATAAACCCTAATGTGGGCAGCACTTAAACATCCATTGGATAGTTTAATCGATCGGACATTGAATCGTATCAGCGATCGAGTTATTACCCTGATTGCGGCGTCGATTAGTGCACTGTGTGTGTTAATTGTAGTAAACAGAACGTATCTCCGTATATGCAACGAAGTTTTACGTCGTTTGAACACCAAAATTCGATTGCCAATGTCTGCTATTTATAGTTAAAATTTCACTTTGCTTACGGACCGTAAGCCTCAAATTGTTACGGTGCGTAAGGGTGCTTACGGACCGTAAGCCTATAAATGTTACGGTGCGTAAGGGTCGAAAATAGGTCATAGGGTAGCCACGGTTGGGACTAGCTTTGCTGACTCAACTTTTCGTGAATTCTCAGTTTTAACAACGCTTTTTAGAGATAATTATCAATTAGGGTTTACCCCCTTGAGTTTTAGGGGCCCTAATCCTGATTCCAAATGTTCTGAAAATTTTAGGGTTTGTTCAGAATCACTTGGGTTTCTCAATTAGGATTTCCTATTGGATAAAATAATATAATAATTAGGACTTTTGATGAGAGTTGTTACATTCTTCCCACTTTAATAAAAATATCGTCCTCGAGATTTACTGGAATAAGTGAGGATACTTTCGCTTCATTTCGGATTCTAGCTCCCAAGTGTATTCAGCTCCTCTTTTTGAATCCCATCTGACTTTGACTAAAATTAGTCATTTGCGTTTGAGAAACTTGATCTTTCGATCCTCAATTTGAAGAGGTTTCTCAACAAATTTCAGCTTTTCGTTTACCTCTATATCCCGAAGAGGTACTACCAGTGATTCATCTGATAAGCATTTCTTGAGATTGGATACATGAAATACATCATGTACTCCAGATAATTCTTCTAGTAGTCGTAAACGATAAGCGACTGGTCCTATACGTTGGATCACTGAAAATGGTCCTACGTACCTTGGACTTAACTTTCCTTTCTTTCCGAATCTCACTACTTCTTTCCAAGGAGAAACTTTTAATAGTACTTTGTCTCCAATTTGGAATTCTAACGGCTTGCATCTATTGTCTGCATAACTTTTCTGGCGATCTCTAGCCGTCTTCAATCTTTCCTTAATTTGTGTGATCTTATCAGTTGTCTCTTGCACAATCTCCGGTCCTTGTAACTGACTTTCTCCTATTTCTGCCCAACAGACTGGAGTTCTGCACTTTCTTCCATATAGTGCTTCAAATGGGGCGGTTTCAATACTTGAATGATAACTATTGTTATAGGAGAATTCAATTAATGGTAAATGATCATCCCAATTTCCACCAAAATCTATTACACATGCTCGGAGCATGTCTTCTAGAGTTTGGATCGTCCTTTCACTTTGTCCGTCTGTTTGGGGATGATATGCAGTGCTCAAATTTAATCGAGTTCCCATAGCTTGTTGGAAACTTTTCCAGAAATGAGAAGTAAAACGACTATCCCTATCCGAAACAATGGAGAGTGGAACTCCATATAAGGATACAACTTCATCTACATACAATTTTGCCAACCTTTCCATACTAAAGGTTTCTTTCATTGGTAAAAAGTGAGCTGATTTGGTTAATCGATCCACAATTACCCAAATCGCATCATTACCTTTTCTGGTTTTGGGTAACTTAGTAACAAAATCCATTGTTATAAGTTCCCATTTCCATACAGGCATCTCTAATTGTTGTAGTAGACCTGAAGGTTTCTGATGTTCTGCCTTAACTTGTGAACAAGTAAGACACTTAGAAACATATCTAGCTATATCCTTTTTCATACCTATCCACCAGAAATTCTTCCTTAAATCTTGGTACATCTTATTGTTTCCTGGATGAATTGTATACCTTGACTTATGGGCTTCTTCTAAAATCTTATTTCTTAATTCTCCTTGCTTAGGTACCCAAATTCTGCTTTTGTGGAATCTCCAAATTCCATCAACTCCTTGCTCTAATTCTTTTATCCGTCCTTTCATTCCTTCAGCATTATCTTGGATTGCTGTTTCCTGAACATTCTTTATTTGTTCCATTAAATCTAATTGTAGATTTAATCTGAGAGCACGAACTCTTCTTTGGTTCTCATGATATTTACGACTTAAGGCATCTGCAACTACATTTGCCTTTCCTTCGTGATACTGAATATCACAGTCGTAATCACTTAAGATTTCCATCCATCTCCTTTGCCTTATGTTTAACTCTTTTTGCCCAAATATATATCTTAAACTTTTATGATCTGTATAGACAGTAAACCTACTTCCATACAGATAATGTCTCCATATTTTAAGGGCAAAAATTACAGCTCCTAATTCTAAATCATGAGTTGTATAATTTTCTTCGTGCCTTTTCAACTGTCTTGAAGCATACGCAATTACCTTCTTGCGTTGCATAAGCACACATCCAAATCCTAGTTTTGAAGCATCACAATATACCTCAAAATCTTCAGTTCCTTCTGGTAAGGCTAAGATTGGTGCATTTGTTAATTTCTGCTTCAATATTCTAAAGGCTTCTTCTTGCTTAGGTCCCCATTCAAACTTAATGGCTTTACAGGTTAACTTAGTTAATGGTACGGCTATTTTGGAAAAATCCTTAATAAACCGTCTATAATACCCAGCTAAACCTATAAAACTTCTAATTTCCATTGCTGTTTGTGGAACCTTCCATTTGGTAATTGCCTCTATCTTAGAAGGATCTACGTGAATACCTTCATGATTCACCATGTGTCCTAAGAATTGCACTTCCTTTAACCAAAATTCACACTTTGAGAATTTGGCATAAAGCTTTTCTTTTCTTAACAAAGTTAAGAGTGCATGAAGGTGTTCACAATGCTCTGTCTGACTTTTGGAATAAATAAGTATATCGTCTATGAAGACAATTACAAATTTATCCAAATATGGTTTACAGATCCTATTCATCATGTCCATGAATGCAGCAGGTGCATTCGTTAACCCAAAGGGCATGACTGTAAACTCGTAATGACCATACCTAGTTCTGAAAGCAGTTTTAGGTATGTCTTCCTCTTGTACCTTCAATTGATGATATCCGGAGCGTAAATCTATCTTAGAAAAATATCTAGCTCCTTGAAGTTGATCGAAAAGATCATCAATCCTAGGTAATGGGTATCGATTCTTAATAGTAACTTTATTTAATTCTCTATAATCGATACACATTCTCATTGAACCATCCTTTTTCTTAACAAATAGCAGTGGTGCTCCCCATGGGGATGAACTGGGTTGTATGAATCCGTTACTTAGTAATTCATCTAATTGCGTTTTTAGTTCTAACATTTCTGTGGGTGCTAACCGATAAGGTGCCTTGGCTATCGTTGTAGTTCCTGGAATTAGATGAATCCTAAACTCTACCTCCCTATCTGGTGGTAATCCTGGTAACTCTTCTGGGAATACATCTGGGTATTCTGAGACTACAGGAATCTCCTTAAGTTCTTTTCCCTTAGTACTAATGATTACCGAAATCATATACACTATGCCTTGTTTTCGTTCATAATTAGCAACTTTCATTACTGATATGAACTTCATGGGTTTACGTGATTTATCTCCTGTAATCCTAATCACTTCTCCCGTGGGTGATTGAATTTCTATGGAATTCTGATCACAAAGGATTCTAGCATGGTTGGCTACTAACCAATCCATTCCTAATACAACATCAAATTCAGCTAAATTCATCGGCAATAGTTTTGCAGAGAATTTATGTCCTAAAAGTTCTATGTTTTCTTCTTGCAAAACTTTATCTATTTTAACTGAATTTCCGTCTGCCGTTTCAACTGTAAAAATCTGCCTAATGTTGGTTAAAGGTAAATTAAGAGCTTGGCAGAATGAAGTATTTATAAAACTTTGGTTTGCACCAGAGTCAAATAATACTTTTGCGTATACGTTGTGAACTAAGAACGTACCCGCTATCACATCTGGGATGAGTTCTGCTTCTTGAGTGGTCAGCTGAAATGCCCTGGCATTCTTCTTATTAGTTCCGTCGGTCGCCTTGGTTTTGTTGTCTGCTGGTTTACCCAATTTAGGACATTCTGTTTTGAAATGTCCTATTTCTCCACAATTGTAACAGATTGTGGATTTCTTCCTGCAGTTCTCTTCCCGATGTCCTACGACTTTGCAAAAATTGCAGGTTATATTACATCTTCCATAATGTTTCTTTTTGCAATTCCTGCAGAATGGCATAGTTGAAAATTGCCCTGTTCCCCTTTTCTTGAAACTATTATTATTACCCGTACGGAATCCTTGGGAAATTTTCTGAGCCAATTCTTTCTTTCTGTCTTCATCTCTAGTGCGCACCAATTCATCGGTTAGGGTGTTAGCTAATTCCACAGCATCGTCAATAGTGCGAGGTCTCGTAGCTTTAACAATGTTACGGATTTCGCTAATTAGTCCCCAAATATAGCGAGAAATGAGTACCGGTTCTGGCGAAACCAGTGTTGGTACCACTCTAGCATATTCAAAGAATGTCAAAGTATAACCACGACAATCTACACCCATCATCCGATGATTTAGAAACTTATTTGTCATTTGTTCCTTTTCATACTCGGGACAGAATTTTCTTTCTACTAAACCCTTAAATTCTTCCCAGGTCATAGCATAAGCTCTTATTCTTCCTTTTGATTGTAACACAGTGTTCCACCATTCGAGTGCTCCTTCCTTGAAGAGATTTGATGCATACATGACCTGATCATCTTTAGCACATTTACTTATTGCAATGACTGCTTCGGTTTTCTCTAACCAACGCAGTGATGCAGTTGCTCCTTCATTGCCTGCAAATTCAGTGGGTTTACAAGCAAGGAATTCTTTGAAAGTGCAACCAGGCGTTGCGGCTTTCATTTTCTTAGTAAATGGAGCTTGATGTGGTTCTGCATTATGATTAACATTATCATTGCCTCCGTTTACACTATTACTGAAGTTATCTTCAGAAATACGTTTACTAGGAACGATGTGTTGCGGTTCAATTGGATTCTTTATAGCAGCAACGAATGCTGGAATAACATTAGCTATCCCCTGAGCAACAATATTTTCAATATCTTGTCTAGTCATATATTGATCTCCTGGATGTTGCTCAGACTGATTAACCTCATTTACTGGTTCGTTACCATTGTTTGCCATCTGATAATAAATTTTATGTAAATAATTAGTATAGATACAAATATATAATAAAATAGTTTGCACATAATCACATTAACATGTATAACCAAATATTATCAATTTCACAGGTTTCATTATATTATGCCTCGTACACACGATTATCATACAACGTTTTATTTTTAAGTTATTACACATACTGGTTATTATGATTATTTATTAACACATATTCCTGCAAACTCCCATTATCTGGTCAGCTAATTTCTTAAAAACGACGCTCCCTTTCGTCATACTTCCAAGTAACTCTTTCTCCCACATCCCTAATCCGATTTCCTGCATCGATTAACTCTTCGCCCCAGAGACGAAGTTCCGCCAGATTCTCAGGGCTCATAGTTGGGTATAGTGGAGGTTCTGGGTCAACTTGTGGGAAAAATGTATCAGGGTTGTTTAAAAGATTTTGGTATTGCCAATCAGTTGTCCACCATTCATCTAATTCTACGGGTAATGGTTGAGGTTGGACAATAGGATCTGGAATAGCAGGTTCCAGATTGATTGGGATTGGAGCTTCTAATGGGTAACTAAAAAGATCTTCTTCAGTAAATATAAGGTTTGGATTAGCTGCTTCAAGGTTTCCATCGGCAGGTCCGATGAGGTCACTCATTACTAATTGATGATCTAAAACTTCCCAAGGAGTCATTTTCTATTTCTGTCTAGAACTCTCTCCGACCTCTATTTCTGTTTGCTTAAAACTCTTATCAGCTTCTATCTCTACTTGATTAACATTTTCCTCAATTTCTACTCCTTTTCCTTTGTCTTTTGGTTCTTCAGTTTTGGTAACCTTTCTTGTTGCTGGCTTTTTCCTTCGTACACGCCTCCAGCCCACAAATCTGTTTCTTTTCTTGGGTTTAGGTTTTGCCAGTGGTTTAGATTGAAATTCCATGGGTTCTTCTTTATCAGCGAAGTAACCGGTGAATTCCTTGGAAACTTCTATCTTAACAGGATAGAGGTTAAGATTTTCTAAACCTTCTGATATCTCATTCATGCTGTTTAGCATATATGCAAAATACATACCAATTGTTAAAATAAAATAACACAATTTTATAGATAACCCGTAAATATTATTGCATACATAAAACAATTGACAAAATTATACTACGATTTACTGTAATTTATTTATTTACTAAATAAGGTTTCTGGAAAATAAAAGTGCTAAAACTTTTGAGTATTTAGAGATTTGCATTTTCTGCTACTGTGGCTAACATATAAAGATTTGCCCATTTCTCATCTAATTTGTCCTCCCAAGGTGATTTATTGATTAAATCCTGGGTTTCTTGTTTAACTTTCTTCTCTCGGTTTTTCCTTATTTCCTCCTGACTTTTTCTAATAATTAAACTTCTTTTCTCAGGAGAAAGTGGTTCCTCGTAATGTGTCTTACGGACAAATATTCCTTCTTCAGGAATCACATAAGGTTTTGTTTGGGATGAACTTCCCTTCTCGTGGGTTGACCTATCTAGTTTAAGATAGATATTTGACAGCTTTTGTTTACCCATACTGTAATTAACAAATAATCAGTTAAAACACATAATCACATAATTGGCAATCAGTAAAATTAAGTATTTCTAAATACTTAATAGGCTTAAATCAGTGGCTCTGATACCACCTTATTTCTGTCACGGCCCCCGACCCGGTTTGACCCGTTTCAGGAGCCGCGGGACAGAAATCCCGTGGTATTTAATTTAACAGCGGAAGTTTCTTCAGGATCTTTTTAAAACTGAAATATTTCCCGATTATTTTATTTCACAATTCGGGATAAAACCCGATAATTTACAATCTTGAGATTTCACCAGGAAATCTTTTATTTTACAAAACATGTTTCTTTATTTATATACTGAGCCACTTCCTTAAGCTGATAGTGCTTCACGGCACTTTTCCTGGATCACAACAGATCACCTGAAACATGTTTGAAAAAGGTTTTGTCAGCGGGAAATACTGAGTGAATCATTCTATTTACTAAAAACGACTCATTTATTATAATTTACAGTATTAAGAGAGATTACAATGTTTATTTCAACCAATTACCCACAGTATTTGTCATCGACTCGTTTCGGTGACTGTGGTCATATTACTATTGAGTCCGTTCACCCAATAGTAACGAGTATCATTAATTAGGTACGCCCACCTAAATTGATAAAAACAGTAATGTGCACAATACCCCACATACCGGCTGTAACTTGGTGACTACATATACTTAATCACTGTAATTATAATCTTTGAAAATAAACATGCTTTTTGTAAACAGATTTGATAAAAAGAGAATGACTCACATTGCAGATTTAACAGAGCTTATTCTACTGATTAGCCTTGATAACCTAGTTTAATAACAGGCACACAATTTGGTTAGTAACTTAATACAGCATTTACGATAACTCACGAGATTAAAACCTTCACAACGAATGACAAAGTGCGATACTTAAACATCCATCGATTTAACGACGAATGACAAAGCATAAACCCTAATGTGGGCAGCACTTAAACATCCATTGGATAGTTTAATCGATCGGACATTGAATCGTATCAGCGATCGAGTTATTACCCTGATTGCGGCGTCGATTAGTGCACTGTGTGTGTTAATTGTAGTAAACAGAACGTATCTCCGTATATGCAACGAAGTTTTACGTCGTTTGAACACCAAAATTCGATTGCCAATGTCTGCTATTTATAGTTAAAATTTCACTTTGCTTATGGACCGTAAGCCTCAAATTGTTACGGTGCGTAAGGGTGCTTACGGACCGTAAGCCTATAAATGTTACGGTGCGTAAGGGTCGAAAATAGGTTATAGGGTAGCCACGGTTGGGACTAGCTTTGCTGACTCAACTTTTCGTGAATTCTCAGTTTTAACAACGCTTTTTAGAGATAATTATCAATTAGGGTTTACCCCCCTTGAGTTTTAGGGGCCCTAATCCTGATTCCAAATGTTCTGAAAATTTTAGGGTTTGTTCAGAATCACTTGGGTTTCTCAATTAGGGTTTCCTATTGGATAAAATAATATAATAATTAGGACTTTTGATGAGAGTTGTTACACCATGTGTCCATTCTGCTGTAACACAACAACCACTTTTGTTTAAGTCTTGATTCCCGATGTGCGGAGATGTCTAGGATCTTGTCTTCAAGTCTAACTTGACCTTTGCGCGAGCCCGCGCAAGGGTGTTAGTTGAACGTTGTTTCCGCCCTTCCTTCGGCGCGCGGTCATCGAAGATTGTTTACATTTATCTCTTTGTTTAGAACCGCTGTGCAGCCACGCAGGGTCTTTGTCTACGAGGTTTTGGGATAAGATTGTGGTATGGTTCAATGCACATGCGCAAGGTTTTTGGGACTCGAAAACACTCGTATTATTCAAACGAGACGACTTCACCCAAAATAGGCGTGAAACCCACAATTTGGTGAACGACTTGGCGGGATTATATTTCGATTTATCCTCTTTTTTCAACGATTTCATAACTGGACGTTGAACTATTTCATATGATATGATGGGAGTTTCCAGTGTATTGTGCGTTGCTTTGCTAAGCGCCATTATAGTGCTACCATAGAAAATTCTTTATTTGAAGATAGTGATGGCGCAAATACATTACGTGCTTTTAACCCAACTCAAGCCGAAGAAACTTATTCAGCGGTCACTACGAATTGCTTTTGGTCCCAAATATTTGTGGTTGCTTTTTCCAATAAACGCTGGTTACATTTCTTTATGTTGTTTGTAATAGTACCTAGTTTATGGATGAATGCTTTTGGAGTAGTCGGTCCAGCCTTGAACCTACGTGCCTATAACTTCATTTCTCAAAAAAATTGCAACGGAAGATCCTGAATTTGAGACTTTCTACACCAAAAATATTTTCTTAAACGAAGGGATTCGTGTTTGGATGGTGGCTCAAGATCTGCCTTATGAAAACCTTATATTCCCCGAGGAACGTTCTACCCCGTGTAAACACTCTTTAATGGAACTTTAGCTTTAGCTGGTTGTGACCAAGAAACCCTCGATTTTCTTATCCGTCCCTTGGATAGATAGAGAGGGAGGACAGAGCTTTTGGATTCCCGTCATTAACGTTATTTTTTCCGTTTCCATTTAGAATTTGTTAAAAATCACGGGCCTGTTGCGGAGCGCGAATGTAACCCACTAGTTATAATAGTTTAGCTATAACGAAGAACTACCTAGTATGTCAATGATGGAAAAACACACCTTAGTGTATACTCGATTTCATGCACTTGGCATGTTATTATAAGTAGCTCTAACTCTAATAAATCAAGGGCAACAAGTTTGATCACATTTTAACACTTCATGATTTAAAATTTTAGTTCCTAAAAACGCTATTTAAACATCAAGCTCAATATTATTTATTTACAAGTACAAGTATGTCAACAAGGAAATTATAAACTAAAAGCCCAAATTAAAAAAAAAATTAACCATTGAAATCATCACCTAAATCCAAAAGTCCTTTATGGTTGCACTCCAAAATCCGCCATCAACACCAAAATGCCATACTTTTTTTTCATTGTACTATTATAAGGCTACGCGGTATGAGGCCTCACGCCACCCCCATGCCACCTCCGCCGAAAAAGGCCAATAGTACCCGTGACCATACCACTAGTGCTTTCATGGGGGCTCGACCCGGCAAAATCAACCCATACATTCAACTTTGGGTTATGATAGGTATTATTTTTGTAGTAGATGGGTTAATTTGGGTTAACAATTCTTGTTAATAGGGTCAAGATTGGTAACTTTAAAAAATAACAAAATAACATAGTGGGTCAGGATGGATTTCCCTGGGTGAACCCTAACCAACGCATTCTCCTTTTTTTTCTCATCTCCCACGCCCAAATCACCCAAATAACCACCATCCTACAACCTCCATTCCACCATCTCCGACCAACACAACTCCACCTCTCAACCAACACCGTATTCGGAGCACGCCTAAACCACCATACTCCGACCATCAACCACTGCTTCTGCTCACGACCATCGCCGCCAGCCCGCCGCCTTCGTTTCAGTCCAACTAAATAACCAAATTAGACTGCATTCGGTCGAGCCTAACAATAACTTCTGCAGCGATTTAGGTTATCACTCGATCGTATCCCACTGCAGCGATTGTTACGACGATCGGTTGTTCTCTTGAGGTATATTGTGTTAATTTCTGTTATTTTGTGGATTTTTTGGATTATTGATCTGATTGCACGATGAATGTTAATTTGTTTGGTGATTTAGGTTTCAAATGTTTGTTTATACGTTTAATTTTATGTGGATTGTGAGATGAATGTTACTTTTGTCAGATTTTGTGATTTAGTTATGTAAATGTTGCAGAGATTTATTATATGGTTGTTTGATTTGTGAAGTAGGAAATTTAAGTTTATTAGAAGACAAAATTGCAGAAAACAACCTTTATGTATACCCCAAACTGCACTTTATACCTTTCAATATGAAATCCGCCAAAACCAACCTTTACCTTCATGTTTTGCTACAAGTTCAACCTTTAACACAAACTCTGTTAATATTCTTGGTTAAATCACCTCACATGCTTTGCATGTGAGGGTATTATTGTCATTTCAACCTTGTTTTTTTTGTTTATTAAATCACATGGTCATCATCTTCCCTCACATATTCAGACATGCAGTTTTAACTTGTACCTTGAGCATATAAGTTTGTACCCTCCATGAAAACACAGATTCAAGCTTATGAAAAGAAAACCCAGTTCATTAAATCATACAGTTTCATTTTTATGCTTGCAAATCTGAATCATTAAATCATTTAAAGCTCACAACTTTCGTATCATCTATATTACCTTTTACCCACAAAACCCACCATGAGTCTCATCTTCATCTCCAGTAACCCACCACAAAACCCATATCAACCTTTTACCCTTCATCTTCATCCTGACCTCACTACCTTACGGTCGTTAAGAATGGATGGAGAAGGTGGTTAAGGTGATGGATGGAGAAGGCGGTTGTCGAGTGTGTTGTTTCGTGGTGGTGACGCTGTGACGGGGTGGAAGGTGGTTAAGGTGATTGATAATGGCGAGTTTTTTAAAGTCTGTCAATTTCGCCATTCTTATTGGCGATTTCTGCTTTTGAATTGAAAGTTCTGATTGTTGTTTTTCGAACAGAGATTTTTCAACTTTTGAAAAATATGTGTGAATCTTATTTTTTGCAAAAAAATGATTCTTATGTGTTTGAAAAACAGAGTATAACAACAATCTGTGATTAACAAATTTAGAGCAACGATTTTGTATTCAATTCACAGTATAAGAGTAAGGGACGGGATCAAAGACCGTTAATCGGTGATTTCGTAGTTCACCGTGTGTAGTTTTGATTGCCGGAATTTTTTGCCGGAATCAGTAATCTCCGATTAACTCTTAATAACTGTTTTTGAGCTTAATTAATCGATGATTTCTGATTTTTTGATGTCGACAATGATCACTAATCAGACACCTTTGATATCAGTTTTGTTTTCGTTTTCGTTTGTGTCTGCAACTTATTTGCAAAACAGGGGATTGAATATTCACTTCATTCTTCGTGTGAAACGTTGTGAGTTATTTGAATTGTTTAATGTTGAAAAAGTAAGAAAAAAAGGAGTTTGTGAAATATTTTTGAATGCAGCATTAGTTGTGATTCTTATGTGGAAAAAATCGCCATTTTAAATGGCTATTGCATTGATCATCGTTATCACTTCATCATGTATATCAAATTCGGATCACTTGTTTATGATAATTCTGATCCCACTCACAATCCAAATAAATCATCAAACTCCGCTGCACACATGTCGTCTGATCACCAACAGTTTTTCGTGGTGGTGACCCGGTCAACCTGATCGAACTCCGATGGGTTCAAACTCCGGCGAACTGGGTTTTATATCTGTTTATTTACAGCGGTGGGTTCAAGCTCCGGTGAACTTGGTTCAAATTCCGGTGAACTTCGCGATTAGCCTTGTTAGGTTTTGGATGATACAAGATGAGGTGATGTTTCCTACTTTGAATCTAGGGTTTAAATGAAATGGTGAATCAAATTGTGTTGTTGCTGCTGTAAAGTGGGAAGAAAGCATTTATATAAGTTAAAAAGAATTATTAATTAAAAAGATGGGTGAAAAGACATTAATACCCTCACATGCAAAGCATGTGAGGTAACTTAACTAAGAAATCTAATGGTGTTAGTGGTAAAGGTTGAACTTGTAGCAAAACATGAACGTAAAGGTTGGTTTTGACGGATTTCATAGTGAAAGGTATGAAGTGCAGTTTGTGGTATACATAAAGGTTGTTTTCTGCAATTTTGTCTTATTAGAATTTAAAGTATTTGTTTACGTTTTAATGAATGATATTTTATCAGATTAGGTGTCTAGGTGATTTGATTCTGTAAATGTTAAAAAGGTTAAAATTCTAAGGTTGTTTGATTTATTAAGTAGGACAAAATAAGTTTTCGGTTTGATAATGTGCATTGAGCTACATAATTTTAGTTAGATGGAAAGCTAGAGGGGATTATTTCACAAATATGGCTACTTGTTTATTTAGAAATTAGATAAAAAGATTATGTCTATCTCCAGTGATTTCTTGGTGTTTAATGGCTTAAGAACTTAATTTACACGAATAACTAACAGATAGAAAGGCGGTTTTAATTTTTTTAAATTTTTTTTATTTTTGATTTTTTTTATTATTATTATTTTTTAATTTTTGATTTTTTTAATTATTTTTGATTTTATTTATTTATTTATTTATTTATTTATATTTTAAGCCTATCATGCCTAAATCCATATTGACAAAAACACATCTTGACCTAAACTCATCCTAACACGTTTCTAAATAAACTCATCCTAACTCAAACTCATCCTAACCCATACCAATCCTAACCTATTACCCAAACCTGTCCAACCCACCCATTTTGCCACCCCTAATGGGGGCGGTATTGGTGGTATGTGGTTACAATAGTGAGCAATAATGAGGTTGTGTGTATGTTAGAAGCTGGAGAGTATTAATGAAAGGAGGGGGGGAGGGGGGGGGGGGGTATTTATGAAAAGGGAGCTTTATCTCGTAACTTGGATGTTAAAGAGGGACTCTATTGGTGATGTGGCACTGAGGTTGCACAATGGAGCTCTAGGGGCTCCAACTAGAGATGGGCATAAAAACCGGTTCCTACCCGATTCCAGTGGACCCGACCCGGACCCGGTTCCAGTTCCTACCCGGCTAATAGTAGAACCGGTTCCGGGTTCAAAAAACCCGTAGGTTCCGACCCGGTTCCACATTTTATAAATAAAATCGGTTCCAGTTCCTACCCGGAACCGGTTACAGTTCCTACCCGGTTCCACATAAGAAATTAGGTGAGAGAAATAGATATTACAGAAAATAAATCTTACAACTAGATTTCGAGAACATGAAAGCAACCCACCCTCATTTGAAATTTTACTGTGTCCCTCGAAAATGACAGTCTCGGAAATGATGAACATTTTATTGAGAACATAAATTAATCTTGGTTGCAGCTCTCGGAAATGACAGTCTCTCTTGAATTGTTTAATGTATTGTAAAAAAGCATGAATATTTTAAATTGTTATCTACAACATGCAGCTTTATGTGTACAAGTGAAGCTTTATGTGTACAAGTGAAGAAAGATTAAAATAATATCAAAACTCTCTCCTCTTTATCTATTTCATCCATCTTTCTCCTGCATGTCTCTTCTTTCTCATACATTCCTTTTCTTATTTTCTCTAAAGAGATAAAGCTCTTGCATTAAAAGGTTAATTCAACATAAGATTAAAAGATGGAAACGTGAAAATAGAGATGGAAAGTCATGGATCTTAAGGACGAATCGAGGTTCAGTTACAACTTAAGACATTTTGCTTCCACTTCTCTTTGCAGCTTTTCTTTGAATTACCCGACCGAACCGGTTCCAACCCTACCCGAACCGGTTCCAAACCTACCCGAATCGGTTACACTCGGTTCTAGTTTTAATGGTTAATACCCGGGTACGAACTGGACCCGGTTCCACTGAAGAACCGGTTCAATTCACTGTCATCAGGAACCGGGTACGGGTAGGAACCGGTTCCGGGTATTAAAAAGAACCGATTATGCCCATCTCTAGCTCCAACCATACCCTCAGCCTAAATGGACAAAGTCTCAAATATTGATCAGTCCATTGTTATTTTTTTATTGTGAAACCGCTTACAAGTCCCTATGTTTATTATGATTTCTGATAAGACTTTTATCTTCAGTGTTACGTGTGTAGTAGATTAAGGTCACAATCCATAATTATTTTATACTTTAGTGATGCTTACATTTTGGCTGTTTTCCTTCCTTTGGTCTATGAAGGGATTATGGTAAGTGGGCCTCCTATAATTTTATTTGGAGAGTACCTACTCAGGCTGGCTAATATATAACCGTGGATATGTAATAACTTTAATAATTTGTAACATTAGTTTGATTAACATGTGTAGATTAGAAAGATTAACCATTCAAGTGAGGTTAAAACATAATAAATATACTTGCATTTATCACAAAATAGGCATCACTTACAATTGACCACACATTCAGAACTACAAGGCTTGAAATTGCAAACAAAATCACTGCTGATGATATATAATGGGATTAAAGAAGTTTCATTTGGATAAGACTGATGACAAGAATGATTTCGGGTTAATCTGCATACACTTCTAGAAGAAGATCAAAATTAAGCTAGTATACTTGTAATTCTTTAATTTTCTGCAATATTTATCTTGATTTTATATCAATTTGAAGCTATGAAGAATTTTCCTCTTTGATTCCTTGGATTTCAACATGTTTGAGTCAAATTGGGTCTCCAAATGAAAATTAAATCGAAATAGAAGGTAAACAGTCAACAAGTTGTGCCGTTAAAATCTGTGATCAGACACACATTGCTTTTTGTCCCAACCTATCACTATCAGCATAATATTATAAGTGACTCAAGGGTCAATCGACCACCAAAGTCTTTTTTTTTTCTTCTGAAGTATTATAAATAGACCATTGACCGGTATTTTTTGTATTGTAAGTGGCTCAAGTGCCAATCGACCACCCAAAAGTCCTTTTTTCACTGAAATATAATAAACTGACCATTGACCGATCATTTTTTGTATTGTGAAACCATTGAAAACTTCCTTGTTTTCAAATGATTTTTTTATTACACTATTTGTTTTAATGTTTTCTGAGTAGTAGGTAATTAGAAACATAAAAGAATTAAATTATTTGTGTAGTAGGTAATTAGAAACTTAAAAGAGTGTAGTAGGTAATTAGAAACTTAAAAGAATTAAATTATTTGTGTAGTAGGTAATTAGAAACTTAAAAGAATTAAACTATTATGACTTGTGAGTTTATTATATTAGTTTTAAAAGATATTGTTTTGTGATTAGTTTTAACAGTTTATAATTTAATAAATACGAAGACATTTAAAAAAAAAGCCATCCAGAACTTGTCTTCAAACTGTATTCTCGTGATCTTTCATGGATCCGTAGTAGTGATTATATAACCAGTCTTGTCTTTAATCACCCATATAAAAAAAAAAGATGAAACTAAAAGAGCATATATCATCGACTAGAGATTCGTGTCGATCAAGTAGTGATGATATTTACACAATAAATGGTTAGTGGTAGCATATGACTTAATATCATATGTCAATCACTAAAAAATAGGCAGTTTTGTTTACTATTTTATTTGAGCTACAAAAATTCTCTTAATTGTAACCGATGAAATGTGTCAAAAAGTATACTTTTTATTTAAATTTTGTTACTTTTGTTTATTCCATTAAACATAATTCTTAAAGTTAGTGTGGCACGTGTCACATAGATCGGTTATTAGTTTCACTAGTGGAATACTCCTCTCGATTGCATAACCTTTTGCTCAACACATTCCAGATCTCAAATGGTTTTACTCTTAACAATCACTTGATATATCTGTCCGGGTGATATGCGGAACACAAACCCGAATTTTGATATGCACACAAACACAAACCCTGTGTTCAAAAGCTGTAACTTTGGCTCCTAGTTGGTCAACTATGGTGCACCATGCCCCTGGTGTTGAAAATAACAAAACAAACAAGTCAGTCATAGATAGGGGTGTCCAAAATGCTCGGCGCTCGAAGATCGTTCGACGATCGTTCGAAAAAGCTCGGAAATTTGCTCGTTCGATTCCTTGCTCGGTTAAAACCGAGCCGAGCAGCTCGGTTCGGTTTAAAAACGAACCGAGCACGAGCAAAGGTACGCTCGCTCGTCGCTCGTTCGGTTTCGATCGAATTTATTTTTATTATTATATATATTATTAAATATAATAAACATGTAACATATCCAGCCCCTAGAATCCTCATATCTTCAGTTCAAAAAAAAAAAAAAACCCTAATCTCTCTCAACTCTTCGGTTCAAAAAAAAAGAGGGGTGTTTTATGGGTTTGAATTGATGTTACTGTATCAAATTTTATGTTTTGAATTCAATTTTTGATTGAAGATGTCCGGAATGACTTCAACGCGTGTTTTTGAAGTTATTTTGCATTTTAGATGTTCTTAAACATTAAACATTTGGATGACATTTTGTGTTTATTTTTGTGGGACTTTTTATGTTTGTATTTTGTTAAGTTGTTAAAGTGTGTGTGAGACATATAAGTTGGTGAATTTTGGTGAACGAATGGTTGTGTAGAAATGCTAAATAAAACTGAGCAAAAGCGAACCGAACCGAGCGGCTCGGTTCTAAACCGAACCGAGCACGAGCATAAGATTTCCGCTCGATTTCCTAAATCCGAACCGAACCGAGCGGCTCGGTTTCAAACCGAACCGAGCACGAGCAGACCTCCGTTCGGTTCGGTTCGGCTCATGAACACCCCTAGTCATAGACAAATAATCAAGTAATATAGTATTACAAGTCATAATCAATGCATAGATAGTTTATTATTCATTGATGCTTACATTTGCAGGAAAAATTAGTCTTTATAACCAAAGTCTTCACAGGTCACAATCCATAAATATTTATATTTTAGTGATGCTTACGTTTTGTTGTTTTTCTTCCCTGAGTCCAAGGGGGGTCATGATGAGTGGGCTTTCAATAATGTTTTTTTCGAAAGTACCTACTCAGGCTAATGTAAAATGATAGATATGTATTTCTTCAATATTATAATAATTTGTTCAACATGTGTAGATTAGAAAGATTAACCATTCGGGTGATGAGAAAACCTAAATATACTTGCATATATCACAAAAAAAAAAAACCGGCACTAATAAATGACGACACCATTCGAAACTATAAGACTTGAAATTGCATTCAAGGTCACAGTGCCAATGATGATGATATTAATTGGAGGTTTGATTTGGAGAAATTTGGCGACAAGAATGATTTCTGGTTAAAACACATGCATTTCTAGGAGACCTTTCCAGTGATAGGTGATAAGTAGAGACAAATTTGTCTAATCAAGAGAAGTCTATAATCATGGAAAAAAGTGTGTCGTGCCAAAACTCTTATTCTTGATTGGTTACCCGGGGTGTTCTCCGGGAGGGGGTTCGGTGAGTGGGTTTGCCGAGCGGGCACACCGACACCGTTGCCGACCCCATCGGTGACCGCTAAACAAGCCCCTTCGGGTATTAGTCACCGCACAGAATCCATGCTTTTTTTGACCGTTGTTCATCTCCAATGGCTCTATACCCGTTATAACTTAAAAGAAATTAATGTGTTTTCTTTATTTAGTTCCTCTCTCACATTTCATTTTCTCATAACTCAAAAACATTCATAACCAAACTACAAACCTCATACCCCATGGATAAACAAAACAAGGGTGTTGCCAAGAAAAAAAAGGCTTGGCTAGTCGAGGATCGAGTTCAAACCCGAGGGGACGCGTCTTTTTTTACCAGTTTTAGTTTATTGTGACTTTATTTATTTTAATTTAATGTAATGTCTTTTTTTTAATTTAATGCAATGTCTTTTTTATTATAATGTAATTTTATTTTGTTTACAAAATGTTTTAATTATTGATGCATAAATTTTAAAAATAAATAAAAAGAAAAAAAATGGACTCCCCACGAGGGGAGCACCCCTAATGTTTGAGTGCAAAATGGGAAGTATAGATGATTGGCTGTGGTGAAGAATTTACCACTCCCCACCAGGGAAGCGCCCCTTACACCCTAAGAACTAGTTTGACCTCAACGATCAAACCTAAACAGACAAAAAGAAATATTTAGCATGCAAAGTTCTACAAAACATTTTATATCATCTCATGAAACTGAAGAATCCAATTTCAGAAGGTTGAACCGCCCTTTTAAGAACATCACACAAACAATAGCAACATTTTGCAGATTTAAAACAGGTTCAAAACAATACAATGGATACTTCATATCTCATTGAAGTGGGTTTCATTAAAGCATTTCATCAAACAAATGGTGTGCATAGCAGGTTGACATAATCAATATGAACACAAAATGCATAAAAAATCTAATCAATATGAATGGTGTTGGGTGAGATGAAATAGAATCAAACAAATAATCGTTTATTGGGGCAAAGTGCCAAACCCACTGGCCAAAGCCCTACCTTTTTTCACTAATGAGCCGACTCTGTTTCCATTACCTGGGCTTCTGGTATGTTAGATAAAAGATGACATTGCTAGAGGTTCTTTCATTCATGCTCATTTAAGTATTAATTTTTGTTTTTGAATTTAATAATTAGTTGTCAGAACTCATATGGTGACCCATTAGATAACACTACAATTAAGTTGACGTTTTAATATAAAGTCTAGTTTGACATTAGTCCAACATCCTTAGTACCATTTAAGTATATAAGGATCCACTTAATAGCCTCCCAATGCCTCTTTCCTATATTTGCAAAGTATTTGTTAATCACACGAACATAGCTTTTATTTGGCCTTGCACACACCATTAGACACATTAGACTTCCAATTGCATCAACATTTACCACTTCATCAATTTTAGAATTTGTTTATAGAACTGAAACTAATTAAAGTACTACAAAAGAAACACGCGACTCGGATCAGTGATCTATTTGTATTTGATTACCAGCATGGTACGTGTCACACAGATCACCATCATTTCTTGTGATCCAACTGCCATTGATTTTGACCTTCGAGTAATGGTTGACCAACAGCGACTCCCATCATAACTCGTAGAAACACCCAGAGAATAGATAGATGGAAGACATTTTATCAAATGAACCCTTTCTACCTGCCAATGTAAAGGCCCATTATAAAGTTGACAGTGACCAACATCCTCAGCAGCTGCCAACTATCACAAGCTGCTGTAGACTTTGACCTATCAGAAGCTTTTGACTTTCTATAATTGTCACAATCTGTAGCATCAGCATAGTATACAAATTTGGCCCATTAGGACTAAGACCAAATTCTGACTTTGACTTTCTTCGATTTTTTTTTTCCAGAAATAGATTATTTGCAGCCCTATTAATCAACAACAAAATATGGTCAATCACAGTCATTATGCTACTTTGACCGGCTTTGACCTTTATCAAAATGTGGCCATATTGAGTTGCAGGCTGTCAAGACTATTCCAATTGCCATCATTAACCCAACATAATGCAAATGAGTCAACTGCAAATACTATGCGACAACTGCCACTTACATCATCCAACACTAGATAATATTGGCCGATACACCGTATGTTGGGTTAATCGGTTGGTTTAACGGGTCATGGGTCAACCGTCAACGGGTAAATGGGTCATCCATCAGCTAACGGGTCATGGGTAATATTCTTTTTGCATGTGCTTTGTATTTTCTAAATAAATAGGTTTGGTTGTGTTCTTTTAATATTGTACTCTTTCAATATAATAATATAAGCAGTATAAAGAGTTCCAAAGTTATTGTATTCCTCTACAAAGTTACGTACATAATTGTAAGTTTGCTGAGTGAGAATTGAGTGGGGCCTGAACCAACACGGTACACCCCACTTATCTTCATCCCAATCCTGAATCCTAATATCCCACATAACCCAAAAATTTGACATAAATTGTAGTTTTAAAAGAAGTAGAAGAATAACTTTTAGTAGTTTATAAAGTCCAAGATATAATACAAGTGTAGTGGGTGTATTTGATTTTAAAGCATTAAAAAAATAAGTTTCAAAAGATATTAAAAAACAAACTGAATTTATAAAATCTTAAAAATAAATTTGTGCACATGTATGGATTTTTATAAAATATGCTCAATTCGATGCTCCCAAACATAGAGTTTTAAGTTTTTATAACAACAAATATAGAGCATCCAGTTGAAAATTTAGCATGCATATATGAAAAGTAATATAAAATATATTACAGTATTTACAAGTGCATTAAGGTCGATAAACAAATAAGCAACTTAGCATACTTGGTTGGTTCATCATTCTCTGGTCATCATTTTTTTGTTTTAGTTATTCCACAACACATTGTTACCCTCCATCTTCAACCACCCTAAACCACCTACAAGCACCATTGTGATCTTGGCTTCTTACGAATGAATGAAGTTAAAAAAGATGGAAACTGTGCCTATTCAATGAAAACTCCGCATTCACCGTGAAAAATGGTCTCTTTTCCATGTTTTTTTTGGCACTTATCCTATGAAAATTACGCCCGCATGTCTTCATTTGATTGGATCTCAAAGTCAACGTTTATGATTTTAAGTTTTTTGTAAATGTTTATTTGAGTGATTTATAATACATAATTAAATCATATTTACACACAACTATTTGGTGTGTATGAACTATATAGATTAACAAAAACCTTCTAAGGCATTATCAATTGTGAGTTACTATATGTATGTGTATAGAGTAAGGATAATAAAAGGGTGAGGGTATTGGCACATCCCTACCTTTTAAGTGCACATCCCCCCCCCCCCCCCCAGAGGTGGCGTATAGGTCAATAAGGGGAGTATATAGTGTGAAAGCAATTAATGTGTCAGAAAAAGGGTTGAGACAAGCCTCTCATTGCCCTATGAGAGGCGTATAAGGTTGTAGTAGTTGGAGCATTAAACCCTATACGCCTCTCATTGAGCAATGAGAGGCTTATCGGCACGACTTTTGATGAATTTAAGGTATAATTACTGACATGAAAGAGAGTTCCGTCTGAAAAAGCGTGAAAGTGACCCATATAACCCTTATCGACCTATACGACCCTTATCGACCAAAAATGTTTATTTACCCAAGCTTACTGGATTTATTTGATTCAGAACTTTTCAAACTCACAAAATACCGACTGAAGAAATTCTCAAATAAAAACATTGGTTGAGACCGTGAAGCATAAAGATGTCGTTTGGGGGCATTGGTAATATTTTTGGCGAAGATTCGAACCAGTCGTACGTCTCCGAATATTGTAGATGACGGGGAACCATCTTACATTGCCCAAAGTTATCCGTGACACGAATACGGGACTTACCATTCGTATACGGAAAACCAACACAAGTTAGAGTATGAGGAAGGTGCTAAGGAGTATGAGGAAAATGATAATGAAGTCGAAGAAGGTGCTAACGACTTTGAGGAAAATGATAACGAAGTCGAGGAATGTGCTAAGGACTTTAAGGAAAATGATAACGAAATCGAGGAAGGTGTAATGCACTTTGAGGAGGGTGTTGACGACGACGAACCTGCTAACGAGGAAGGTGTTCACGATGACGAACGTGCTAACGAGGAACGTGCTAACGAGGAAGGTGCTAATGACGAGAACAAAACAAAAAAGGTATGACATAACCGTCAATTACGTGTTATTCGTGTTATATAATGTTGATATAATTTTGGAGTGAAAAAAATGATTTTCTATACGTGTTATTCATTATTATATAATTTTTATTAGGTAGGAGAAATCTAGAAAATGTTTGACCCGTCCCGACCTTAACCCGAACCCGACCCGAAAATTGTGTCATACATATTAACCCGATTTCGTTATCATTTTGGTGAAATATTATAGTTATATATAATTTTTATTAGGTAGGAGAAATCTAGAAAATGTTTGACCCGTCCCGACCTTAACTCGAACCCGACCCGAAAATTGTGTCATACATATTAACCCGATTTCGTTATCACTTTGGTGAAATATTATATATGTTCTGGTGAAATATATTGTTAAAAATAGATTACTTAAGCTTGTAAATGAACCGAACGAACACGAACGAGGCATGTATACTGATTAAAAATAGAAAATGTATGACATGAAATTTCATACAAACCCAAAAATGTGTCATACATATTAACCCGAACCCGATGTTGAACCCTAGTTTTTTTATTGTTTTTTCGACAAATTAATATATTAATTTCATTTATGTGGATTTCTAATGAACCTTTTTTTTTTAGGTATTTGGGTCACTTGAAGAATTGAAGAATTGGGTATACAAAAGAGAAGTTGCGAAAGGTTACGTCATTGTAACCCAACGAACGATAACAAAAGGCGAAGGTGCGTCAGCAAGGACAGTGAAGATATGGTTGCAATGCGATCGTGGCGGCGAACCCAAAAGTAAAGCATCAGTTCGGCGTTCCGGTAGCAAAAAGGTTGGCTGTCCTTTTAGTCTGATAGGGAAACTAGACTCAAGTAGTGGTAATTGGAGCCTTGTGGAGAAGAAAAACATTCACAACCATGAGCCTGCTGAATTTCTCGAGGGCCACGCGTTTGCTAGAAGGCTGACCCCGGACGAAGAATCACTAGTGGAGAGACTGTATCTGCAAAACATGGAGCCTACAAATATACATTTAACCATAAGAAAACAGTACCCACATAGCGTGTGCATTCTACAAGACGTATAGAACATGATTAAAAAGATTAAATGCAAAATGTACGGCAATCGAACTCCAATGCAGATATTGGAGAGCATGTTGCAAGAATAAAGGTACGTTTATTTCACCAGAGTGAATCCCTCCACAAACGCGGTCTAGGAGGTTTTTTTCATTCATCCGGACTCGTACGACATGTGGCGTGCATTCCCACATGTGTTGATGATTGATGCTACCTACAAGACGAATGAGTATAAGCTTCCGTTTATTCAAGTTGTGGGTGTGACATCGACACACAAGTCTTTTTGTGTGGCTCATGCATTTGTCTCTAAAGAAAAAAAGATAACTTCTTATGGGTCCTGGAGAAGCTCAAAGAATTGTTGGTAGATTGCATGGAGCCACGTGTAATTGTAACAGATAGGGATCAAGCTTTGATGAATGCTTGCGATAAAGTATTCCCAAAAGCTTCCAAATTGCTATGTAGGTGGCACATCTCACAGAATATTCTAAAACACTGTCAGGCAAAATTTACGGATGAAGACTGGAAAATATTCAAGCTTTCTTGGTCTCGACTGTGTAGTTCTCCCACTCCGACGCTATACAATTATAACTTTCAGCGGCTTTTCACTCGACTGGTTAACGACGAACGATCAGGTACATATTATATTAGTTTACATACATTCATCCATACATATATACATACAAACATTACAAATCGTTGTATTCAATTTTTTTTCAGATGTTATGGATTATTTGTATGAGGTGTGGCTGAAAGATTATAAAGAAAAATTCGTTTCAGCTTGGACTAACACAGTTCCCAATTTTGGTCAACATACAACCAACAGAGTTGAAAGCCAGCATTCTAAGTTTAAGAGATACATTAAAGGGCCAAACAACTCGCTCCATAGACTTGTGTGGCTCGTTGGCAAAGTTGTAGAGTCACAAAAGATACAAATAAAACTTAGTTTTCAGGATAGCAGGTCCGTGCAAATGGGGGACCACAGATTTCCCTTTTTTGACAACCTACGCGGTAATGTTTCCCAAAAGGCCTTAGAGTTGTTGGTTGTCGAGAGGAAAAAGCTACATGCGTTGAGGGTAGGAGGGGGGGACTTGTGGCCACCAGCTTTCTACGGGTTGTGGGTTGCCATGTGCTTGTCAGATGGAGTGGTGGGAAAATACAGGTAACATAACAACTATAACATATGCTTCGATCCATAGAATATAATCATCATTATACTTCACGTTTTAACAGTGATTCTTGAAAAACAAGTTGCAAAATTCCACTTGCCACGATAGACAAATTCTGGACAAAACTTGATTTTTCGACAGAAAATCTTAATCAAGACGAGTGTAATATTCAGGCGGAAATGGATAGACTCACACAGCAACTACAGACGCAGCCACCTCTAGTGTTAAAAAGTATGTTGTCGAAGATGAAAGTGGTGTTGAATCCAAGTATGACTGACCATCAACCGCCTGAGGTACAACAAGATACCCGGGGCCGCCTAACTACGAAAGCAAAACAACAAAAGAATGAAGACCTTGTGAGGCGTAAAGATAAACAACCCGAATCACAGAGGAACGACTACACTCAAAAGCCAAATGTGCGATGTAGTCGTTCAAAGAAAAGCAAAGAAGAAAAAAATACCCTTCCGATTATAGATAAAGACTTTCCACTGTTGGTCGGGCACAGGTACATACTTATATACATACATATATTTAGAATTCTTTTTCATTTTTTTATTTTTTATTATTTTTTAGTTTTTTATTTTTTGCCAATTATAGGTACAAAAACATGATCGAGCGTTTTAAGGATTGGCTTCCATCTAGCTATCGGAGATACATAACACATATCGAAGATGCCCAGCCGGACGGTAACTGTGGGTTTCGATCCATAGCTATGGGTTTGGGGTATGACCAGAAACAGTGGAAGTGGGTCCGCCAAGAGCTACTCGACGAGATGTTCATTAACAAAAAGCGTTGGGGGCATATACTCGAATCATTGGACAAGGGATGTTACGAAAATGTGTATCGATCGATAAATTGGTTAAATGTTGAACCTGCACCTATGGCATGCTGGATGTTGTTGCCCTACACAGGGTTGTTGGTGGCTCAAAAATTTGGGGTGATTGTTCAACATTTAAGCAACGGTGTTTGTCAAACTTACTTCCCGATGTTCGATGGACCGCAGGTTTACCCGAACCATTCCATTTTAACGATTGCTTATGTCGAAGATAGCCATTTCATCATGGTTAAGTTAGCGGATGATAGCCCGATGCCAGTACCAAATGGACTTTGGAATATATACCGAAGTATGGAAGCTATGGAATGGGAGACAATGTACATGTCTCGTATTGCACAGGGTAGGGCGTTACTACGTAGTAATAGAACTCGACAAAAAGAAGTTATTGACTTGTGGTAGGTGTAGCATCCGTGAAACATAGTGTACGCAACGAACTTATTAATGTTTCTCTTTAATATAATTTAAATATATTGTAACATCCGTCAAATATAGTGTACGCAACAATTTTTTTATAAATTTTTTTTAATTAAAGTGCTTCATATAAAAGAAAGGAGTACAAAATAAAAGAAAACTATTGTTTTAAAGGGATTAAAAATTGTTGACTCAAACTAAAAATGAAATATGTTTTTTTTAATAAAAGGAATTAACTTTAATATAAATAAATGAATAATAAAAAATGTCAAAAATGCAAAAAACCGGCCATAAACTAGTTTCAACGCGGCTCGAACTCGTGACCTCCCAGTTAAATGCACCCGTCCCTTCCACTGGGACAAGTGTCTCACCCATTGATTATCTCTATTCTTTTTTCTCTTATACTAAGTTTCATAGATTCAAAATTCAAAAAGGAAAGTACAACTCCTATACGCCGCTCATTGAACCATACGGCTCTCATTGAACACAAACACTTTCCCAACTTCAATAAAGGGGTAAAATAGATCTAAAATTTAAATCTCACACACTAAAAACACCAAGAACATACACACAAACGCTCTGGACCACACGATTTTCACAAGACAAACTCTGGACCACACGATGAAGGTTAGTTTGTATTCCAAATTTTATTGCTTAATTTTCAACCTTTTTTTTATTTTTTGGTTTTATTTCCGCCGTTTGTGGTGGTGTTGGGTTTGACGGTGGTGGGGGATTGACGGCGGTGGGGGATTGACGGCGGTGGGGGGATTGACGGCGGTGGGGGATTAGTGGCGGTGGGGATTGACGGCGGTGGGGGATTGACTGTGGTGGGGAATGACGGCGGTGGTGATTGACGGCAGTGGTGGTGGTGGTGGTGGCTGTGGTGGTGGTGGTGGTGGTAGTGGTGGGGATTGACGGCTGTAGTGGTGGTGGGGATTGACGGCTGTGGTGGTGGTGGTTGTTGTGGTGATGGTTAGGCGGGTGTGGTGGTGGCTGTGGTGGCTGTGGTGGTGGTGGTGGTTGTTGTGGTGGTGGTTAGGCGGGTGTGGTGGTGGCTGTGGTGGTGGTGGTGGTTGTGGTGGTGGTTAGGCGGGTGTGGTGGTGGCTGTGGTGGTGGTGGTGGTGGTAGCGTAACCCTACCCGACCCCCGGCCCGACACGTTTGCCGGGTCTAGACTTATATCATTATTTTTTTTAAATGTGCATATGTTATTTTTATTATTATATTTATTATTTTTAACAATATATTTTGGGATGTCGGGTCTAATGCTATAATTGTATGTTTTATTAACAGGATATTAAAAGTCGGTGTTTTGATGGTGGTGGTAGCGTAATCCTTATGGAGAAGTACACTGCGTTCATATTTCAGATTCAAACGCTTAACTGCGTTCGTATTCCAGATTCATGCACCGGAACGTCCACCAACGACAATGCTTCTGCACCCAAACTCTGTGAGGGTGGAAGTAGATATTTACCGGCGACTGTGATGGTGAACTGGAATGTCCTGGAATCTCCACCAACGACAATGCTTCTGCGTCAGCAACCTCGAGGGAGAACTCCTTCTGTATGCATTGGTTCTTCATGCTGTGGAACCGATTACTGAGATTTCTTCTGCAACAACGAGGGAGCGCCAGATCAGGTCGGAGGTTCTTCATGTGGTAATGGGGAAGCGGAAAGCAAGTTTACCGTGGAACGCATCCTTAAACTTGATTGCAACAATATGGTGACCGAATAGAGATCTGAATAACCGATACAGTTTGCAAGAATTTAAGAATATGTAACAGTTAGCGATTTAGGGTTTAGGGTTTAGTCGTTACATTTTTTATTAATGTAACACCCTAGTTATTAATTTGAAGGTTATCGTATAAATATCGATAACAACCATGTAATTACTATTAATTATCCTTAGAAAATACGAGTAATCTAAAAATTTTACAAAAGTTATCCGAATAGTTTAATGTGAACAACTTCGCCATTTAAAAGTGGCGATATAATCATGTGCGGAAGCTTGTGTTTTGAGCGTGTTCGGTTCCTCTTCGAGCTTGATCTTCATCCGGGCACTCTGGGCAATCACCTATAATCAAAACCAACTTAAAAGTTAGTTTTGATAGTCAAATATGAAGTTCAAACAAGTACAGGGGTTAAAAATGACAAAAATAGCATTTTTCCGAGTTAGGTGGCGTCAACGACTCCACTTCCCGCGTCAACCAGGGGAAACTGGCGTCAACAGAAAAACAAGTTTTCCAAGCGGCGTCGACGACTTCACTTCCCGCGTCGTCGACGCCTAGCCCATTTTGCAGTTTTCTGCAGTTCCGTTTCGTCGTTCGTACGCACTAAAACGCGCGTAACTTTTGAACCGTTTACCCGTTTAACCTCCCGTTTCTTCCTACGTGTTTGTAATTTGATTCTCCATCATATGGAGTTAAAATCTAACATCCGGTTTAACAAAATTTCAGACTTTTAAGTCTTCGGCTTATCGCCCTATTTCCCAATTTTGACCCGTTTATGCATTTTATCAAACGAACATATTTGTTTGATTCCTACATCACCTACACTTCTTCAAATTAATGTTACCTACTATATTAGGTTCTAATCATAGGTTTATTACACCATTTAAACCCGTTTATGCTCGTATGCTTATTTTGACCCGTTAAGGGTATTTAAGCACTTTAAAGCTTGAAATCGTTTTCATTCCGTTCTAGCATCTTATTCCTACATTTCTTATCAAGTAATATTCAACTACAACTCTTTGTGTGTTGGATTTCAATGTGTATATCTATATGTTCCGAGTTTTACCCTTCGGATTGTTATTTTACGGTAAGACTCAAATAGAGCTATTTGGCTAGCGTATTACATCTATCAACATCTAGACTTATTCTAAGCTTTTGTTTAATCATAAGACTCGTTTCCAAACAACCTCTAAGGGTTGTTTGTTCGATTTAGCCTACAAGGGCGTTTTGGTCGATTTTGGTCCTTCTTTTACAATGAAGGACTCTCACCAATTATTCGACCAAGATATCACTTTTAACTACAACATAAATATGCGTACCTGGCTCGGATCAACAAATAGACCCGATTTATACCTCGCTTTTATTATCACATTTTCTATGGCGACGGTAGTATCCGAATCGCTAATCGGTCCTGTTAGCATAAGACTTGGCAACCATATTAGTCGATATGGTCAAATGGTGTTATCACACCATTTGACCCGTTTGGCCTATAAGACTAGGCATTTTCATAAGTAGCAAAACATGGTTATTAATTGCCAATTTGTTCATTCGACCCATTTCGGATTTTTGCTACTAGACCCCTTTTTCTCTTAAACTCCTTTCTTATGTTTTTACCCATTCGGCTTACGCCACAGGTGCCCCTTTTGAACTCTAATTTACTTTAGCCAATACTTGACTAAATTTCCATTTTTACTCATTTTCTCGTTATTAGTTGCATTTTCTACAAAGAGGATGTAAGCATCGCTTACCTTGCATCCGGTTATGCTCTTTTTCCTTCATCCTTGATTTGTTTGACCCGCTTTCACTCCAAGCTTCACCTAGCTTGTTTAAGCGCCTACTATCATCCATCATTCACAAGGTTGTTAGATTAGTCATTCTAAATCATGACTTTCACACCTTATGAATCTTTGACTACTTTCTTATTGAACTAAATCATGAATCATGAGTTTAATTCTTATGTCACGACCCACTTCAAATCAAGTATGAACTCTTAACAATTTCCCTTTTTGTTCAAGTAGTTCATTTATACAAGTTAGTATGGTGTTTATAAACACCAATACAACATCAATTTCATTTAATCATCAAAAACCCATTTTTTTCCATCTTTTTATACTAAACCCAATTTATGGTAATTATGATTCATGTACCCAAACACCTAAATTGTTCAAGTACTAAATCCTTACTATCTAATATGATGATTATAATCACAAATTAGACACTAACATCATCATATTATAAAAACCCATTTCAAGACATGTATGTTTAACACTCAACTTGCTAATTGTTCAAGTATCTTGTTCCTACTAGCAACTATGATGATTATAAACATGTATACATCATCATCTTTACTACATAATCAAAACCCACTTGACACATGAGTGTATGATCATGAATTCACCACCATGAACATCAATTCAACAAATACATGACTAGGGTTTACTCCTAGACATAGTTTCATCCCTAATTTCATCCAAACAACAAACATGCAAGTTCATATTCGAATTTTCTAGGTTTGCACAGAATTTCAACTAGAGATTTCTTAAGAAATTTACATACCTCGTGACTCCTTTTTCAATGGAGGTCACTAATTCATACTCGGATTTTGATTTGGACCTGATTTGCCCTTTCAATTTGATGAAATTGTGTTGATTAGGGTTTGAACCCTTCTTTGTGCTCCTGATTATCGATCCACACACACAAGGTGTGTGTGTGGTGTGTGTTTTTTTTTATTAATAGAACTTGTCACCTTTTTAACGATTTTGGTCCCTCAAGTTTTGTTAACTAGTAAGTAGGCTACAACCTACTTATTTTCAACAATACTTTGTTTTGTTAACTAGGTTAAACTTTGCTAGTTTAACTTAGTGAGTTCGGGGTAGTCATAACCCGTTTTATTTTAAGTCCCGTTAGCTCGGGCCTTCTTATACTTTGTTTTTCCTCAAAAGCTTTTATTCACTTTTTATTTAATATTAGAATTAATTATTTAAATCCTAATATTTACCGGGTAATTTTGCCACTAACGGTATTTTCCCCGTCTTTAGTATTAACGGGGTTTAATTACCAAACTTGTTTTCGGGGTGTTACAAGTCTACCCCCCTTAAAGAGGTTTCGTCCTCGAAACCTTTTCTTACGTAATTCATTGAGTTTAAACTCAATGTATTCGATCCGAGAAATATTTTAAACATTTCTCATACTTTTTTAACCATTCGTTAGTATTACCCGAAAAGTGCGGTAACATCTCTTTTGGTTACTAATGTCTACATGTCTCATGTGACATAGTGTAACTTCGAAATAACACAATCTCGTTCTTTCCACTAGTTTAGTTAACTTAACGATATTCATCGCTTTCATATACTATCGAATTTCCTTATGAATCCGCTACTTTGACCCGTTTAAAGGTCTTTAGTGAAATCTTTCACTTTTAGCAACAATTTCTTTTGTTTTCAAATTCATTTATTCGGTTTAGTTATACCGAATCTACCGTTTACAAGCAACCAACTTACTTAAGTGACCTCAACCGGTCTCACTAACTAGACTTATTAGTCCAGTTGCTTTTTACCGCTCGCTTGGTTATAATGTGATTTTACTTCACATTACATTTCCCAACCGTGATCATGTCACATCCTATTTAGTTTGTATCAACCTTTCATTTTTTTTTTTTTTGAAAATATCACTTTTCGAATATATCATCTTGCGCCTATCAGTGTCAAGACTTGTATCGTTCATGCTTACTATTTAAATTCCTATCAGAATTTATGTTTGTAAAAACATTATTTCTTACTAAAACCGAAGTTTTAGTTTTAGGATCTTTTCTTTAACTAGTGTCAATCATCCATACCGGGATATTGACAGTCCGTAATTTAATCCTTTACAGTCTTAGTTTTATGCGGGGATTCTTAACTGATTTCCTCGCTTTATTCAATCTAACCCGTAGGTTTTATCACTTATCCTTATGGGCTATTTTTGACTAGACATTCACCTCTTTAGGGCGAAGTCCTTATAACTTCTTTCTAATCATGACCCGTGGGTCGTTTTAGTCCGTAGATCTCTCATTTGTTTATAACCCTAAGGGTTATGTTGATCTCGTAGATCACTCTTTTTACTTGTGTCTTATTAAAATATATATTTTTGGTGTCAAAGCACTCTTTTTACGTTTGAAAATCATTTGTTTTCACGCTTGAAATCCGTTAACTTTTGACTGTAGTTCATGTCTACAATCATTTTCTTTTGAATAATTCTTCCGACTCTATGACTTCTCACGTCAATTAAGCATTGGTTTGTCTCGAGCTTACCGTTATCCGGCTTGCGCTTACTTATGCCTTCAAGCATTATACTTTATTCAACCCGTTCAATCTCAAAATAGTTGAATATAATTATCAAAATTTCTGTTTACGAAATTTTATGGTCTTTTAGTCATAACTCATAATCCGAGTCTTTTGACTTTAAATTCGTGTTCTCGTTTCTCGGTTTACGCATGTGTTTAAATCCTACCCATCAACCGGGTACTTTACCGAAGTCATTATTAGTGCAAGCATTCCGGTATACATCAAGTTTTCGTTTTAATTTGTTTGGTTGTCTTAGCGGAAGCCCTCGCTTTTATTCAACCAAACCTTTATTCTTTATTTGACCATCCTTGACAGTCTTTTAAACTATGAATGATGATTATCATCATCATCATTTCTTTACTACGACCAAAGTCAACGATTTTGATCGTTTTTCTCGTGTGGGCAATACCTTTGTTTCTATGACCCCGCGGGTCATTTATACTTTGGTTTTACAATGCCCTTTTTGTCTACCATGGTTTTTGTTCGTTTTTCCCTTGTGGGCAATACCTTTGTTTCTATGACCCCGCGGGTCATTTATACTTTGGTTTTACAATGCCCTTTTTGTCTACCATGGTTGTTTCGTCAAAAATGACTTATGTCACGAATTTCCTTGGGTCTTTTATTTCTATGTGCGCCATACATCGTTTTTATGGTTCCCACGAAAACCATTTATACGAGTATGCCCATAAGATTTCTTGACCCTAAGGATCCTTTAAATTTTCATTCATCTTGACCCTACTACATCGGACATAACTGCGCTCATTATAAGAAGCTCATGCTATCATGTGTTCACTACTTACTTGGCCAGAGTAAGCGATCAACACGTGGTACGCATGACCTTATTATAATTACCACATCACGTCCCATGTAAGTAACTCCTCAAATTATCTCCATGTTTATGGTTTCATTTGGTAAAACTTTATTTAATTGTTAGTTAACAATTATTAGTTTTAGTCGTTTTTCCTTGAACATGTACAATGTCCCTTTTTATAAACATTTATTCACATTCATTGATGTGATCATTACTTTTCTCTATAGGATTTATATTGAGAATACTTACTTGGATGATCACTCTCGTCCAAGTTTCTATATAAACAAGTCTTGTTATTCATTTGTTATTCATCATTGTGAATAACACATTTCCTATTAAATTTCTCTTGGAAATCAGGTTTTCCAAGTTCTATCATATGTGTATGCAACCGTTATTACTTACGTGTTTGTTGCATATAACGACTCGTGCGATTAAATTTAAAAGTGTGCACCTGATAATGCTTGCCCTAACGGGCTTCTCTTGTCATTAGTCTTGTTCGCGACCGTTACGCGATTTTGGTCCTTGATGAGTATGCTCTTCCTGTCATACCTCGGACCGTTCCATCATCATATCCATAATTCGTTCAACTCCCGTCATCTTCAGACGCGAGTGTCCTTCAATTAAAGCATTCGCAAGAGTTAGTAATGGCAACTTCAATAATCGCCCGTATTATAATACAAGGCTTTTTCTACTATACGCGTCAACGCGCGTATTTTCGTCAACCATATCAATCACTTAAATTGGGGTAACATATACCACACGATAGCCCTATGTGTTGTTTACAACACTTTAGCATGCTAAGCTATTAACATACTTGTACGTACCGGATTTGCGATCAAGCCTCGAACCGAACACTTTACCCTTTAACCTTAGGCTCTGATTACCAACTTGTAACACCCTAGTTATTAATTTGAAGGTTATCGTATAAATATCGATAACAACCATGTAATTACTATTAATTATCCTTAGAAAATACGAGTAATCTAAAAATTTTACAAAAGTTATCCGAATAGTTTAATGTGAACAACTTCGCCATTTAAAAGTGGCGATATAATCATGTGCGGAAGCTTGTGTTTTGAGCGTGTTCGGTTCCTCTTCGAGCTTGATCTTCATCCGGGCACTCTTGGCAATCACCTATAATCAAAACCAACTTAAAAGTTAGTTTTGATAGTCAAATATGAAGTTCAAACAAGTACAGGGGTTAAAAATGACAAAAATAGCATTTTTCCGAGTTAGGTGGCGTCAACGACTCCACTTCCCGCGTCAACCAGGGGAAACTGGCGTCAACAGAAAAACAAGTTTTCCAAGTGGCGTCGACGACTTCATTTCCCGCGTCGTCAACGCCTAGCCCATTTTGCAGTTTTCTGCAGTTCCGTTTCGTAGTTCGTACGCACTAAAACGCGTGTAACTTTTGAACCGTTTACCCGTTTAACCTCCCGTTTCTTCCTACGTGTTTGTAATTTGATTCTCCATCATATGGAGTTAAAATCTAACATCCGGTTTAACAAAATTTCAGACTTTTAAGTCTTCGGCTTATCGCCCTATTTCCCAATTTTGACCCGTTTATGCATTTTATCAAACGAACATATTTGTTTGATTCCTACATCACCTACACTTCTTCAAATTAATGTTACCTACTATATTAGGTTCTAATCATAGGTTTATTACACCATTTAAACCCGTTTATGCTCGTATGCTTATTTTGACCCGTTAAGGGTATTTAAGCACTTTAAAGCTTGAAATCGTTTTCATTCCTTTCTAGCATCTTATTCCTACATTTCTTATCAAGTAATATTCAACTACAACTCTTTGTGTGTTGGATTTCAATGTGTATATCTATATGTTCCGAGTTTTACCCTTCGGATTGTTATTTTACGGTAAGACTCAAATAGAGCTATTTGGCTAACGTATTACATCTATCAACATCTACACTTATTCTAAGCTTTTGTTTAATCATAAGACTCATTTCCAAACAACCTCTAAGGGTTGTTTGTTCGATTTAGCCTACAAGGGCGTTTTGGTCGATTTTGGTCCTTCTTTTACAATGAAGGACTCTCACCAATTATTCGACCAAGATATCACTTTTAACTACAACATAAATATGCGTACCTGGCTCGGATCAACAAATAGACCCGATTTATACCTCGCTTTTATTATCACATTTTCTATGGCGACGGTAGTATCTGAATCGCTAATCGGTCCTGTTAGCATAAGACTTGGCAACCATATTAGTCGATATGGTCAAATGGTGTTATCACACCATTTGACCCGTTTGGCCTATAAGACTAGGCATTTTCATAAGTAGCAAAACATGGTTATTAATTGCCAATTTGTTCATTCGACCCATTTCGGATTTTTGCTACTAGACCCCTTTTTCTCTTAAACTCCTTTCTTATGTTTTTACCCATTCGGCTTACGCCACAGGTGCCCCTTTTGAACTCTAATTTACTTTAGCCAATACTTGACTAAATTTCCATTTTTACTCATTTTCTCGTTATTAGTTGCATTTTCTACAAAGAGGATGTAAGCATCGCTTACCTTGCATCCGGTTATGCTCTTTTTCCTTCATCCTTGATTTGTTTGACCCGCTTTCACTCCAAGCTTCACCTAGCTTGTTTAAGCGCCTACTATCATCCATCATTCACAAGGTTGTTAGATTAGTCATTCTAAATCATGACTTTCACACCTTATGAATCTTTGACTACTTTCTTATTGAACTAAATCATGAAT
The DNA here is from genome assembly GCA_030545235.1 of Helianthus tuberosus. Lineage (NCBI taxonomy): Eukaryota > Viridiplantae > Streptophyta > Magnoliopsida > Asterales > Asteraceae > Helianthus > Helianthus tuberosus. The sequence goes on along the minus strand of CM060416.1, from coordinate 154,196,858 downwards.
CATGAGTTTAATTCTTATGTCACGACCCACTTCAAATCAAGTATGAACTCTTAACAATTTCCCCTTTTTGTTCAAGTAGTTCATTTATACAAGTTAGTATGGTGTTTATAAACACCAATACAACATCAATTTCATTTAATCATCAAAAACCCATTTTTTTCCATCTTTTTATACTAAACCCAATTTATGGTAATTATGATTCATGTACCCAAACACCTAAATTGTTCAAGTACTAAATCCTTACTATCAAATATGATGATTATAATCACAAATTAGACACTAACATCATCATATTATAAAAACCCATTTCAAGACATGTATGTTTAACACTCAACTTGCTAATTGTTCAAGTATCTTGTTCCTACTAGCAACTATGATGATTATAAACATGTATACATCATCATCTTTACTACATAATCAAAACCCACTTGACACATGAGTGTATGATCATGAATTCACCACCATGAACATCAATTCAACAAATACATGACTAGGGTTTACTCCTAGACATAGTTTCATCCCTAATTTCATCCAAACAACAAACATGCAAGTTCATATTCGAATTTTCTAGGTTTGCACAGAATTTCAACTAGAGATTTCTTAAGAAATTTACATACCTCGTGACTCCTTTTTCAATGGAGGTCACTAATTCATACTCGGATTTTGATTTGGACTTGATTTGCCCTTTCAATTTGATGAAATTGTGTTGATTAGGGTTTGAACCCTTCTCTGTGCTCCTGATGATCGATCCACACACACATGGTGTGTGTGTGGTGTGTGTTTTTTTTATTAATAGAACTTGTCACCTTTTTAACGATTTTGGTCCCTCAAGTTTTGTTAACTAGTAAGTAGGCTACAACCTACTTATTTTCAACAATACTTTGTTTTGTTAACTAGGTTAAACTTTGCTAGTTTAACTTAGTGAGTTCGGGGTAGTCATAACCCGTTTTATTTTAAGTCCCGTTAGCTCGGGCCTTCTTATACTTTGTTTTTCCTCAAAAGCTTTTATTCACTTTTTATTTAATATTAGAATTAATTATTTAAATCCTAATATTTACCGGGTAATTTTGCCACTAACGGTATTTTCCCCGTCTTTAGTATTAACGGGGTTTAATTACCAAACCTGTTTTCGGGGTGTTACAATTAAAATGACATGTTTTGTGTATTAATATAAAACGATGTTTCATGTATTTATTGTGTTATGATTAATAAATGACAAGTGAAAAATAATTAAAGATATAATAATAATTGATAAATAAAAAAATTGACATTTTATAATACACACAATTCATTTCATAAAATATCGTCATGGGTCAAAGACCCTACCCGACCCCCGGCCCGACCCGTTTGCCGGGACTAGATATAACATCGTTTTTTTTAAATGTGCATATGTTTTATTATTATTATTATTATTTGTTATTATTATTATTATTTATTATTATTGTTATTATTATTATTATTGGTCAATGAGCAACTCATTATGTGCATATGCTTTATTATTATTATTACTATTATTATTATTATTATTATTATTATTATTATTATTATACGATACGTCGAGCTAAAACGTATTTAAGCAATGGTGTTTGTCAAACTTACTTCCCGTTTGTTTGATGTTCCGGAGGTTTACCCGAACCATTCCATTTTATCGATCGCTTATTTCGAAGGTGTCTATTTCATCATTGCTAAGTTAACGGGATGATTGCCCGATGTCGGTACGAAATGGACTTTGAAATACCCCACCGACGTATAGAAGCTATGGAATGGGTGACAATGTACATGTATCGTATTACACAGGGTAGGGCGTTAGTAGATAGTAATAGAACTTCACGAAAAAGAATTTGTTAACTTGGCAAAGGTGTAACAACCGTGAAATATAGTGTATGCAACAATTTTTTTATAAAAAGATATTAATTAGGGTGTTTTATAACATAAAAACCCTTAATTACCACACAATTTTTTTTAAAAAATTAATTGCATATGAGTCGTATAGGGCAATGAGACCCATTTACAACTCCTATAAGGTGCTCATTGACCAATAAGCCTCCCCTGGTGGTTTCCACTTTTATCAAAGGTGGAATAATTCAACCAGGGGGGATTTATTGGTCAATGAGACACTCATAAGGTGTCCACCAGGGGATGCTTATTGGTTAATGAGCACCTTATAGGAGTTGTATATGGGTCTCATTGCCCTATACGACCCATATGCAATTAATTTTTATAAAAATTTTGTGTGGTAATTAAGGGTTTTTATGTTATAAAACACCCTAATTAATATTTTTTTTATAAAAAAAAATTGTTGCATACACTATATTTCACGGATGTTACACCTTTGCCAAGTTAACAAATTCTTTTTCGTGAAGTTCTATTACTATCTACTAACGCCCTACCCTGTGTAATACGATACATCTACTAACACCTTTGCCAAGTTAACAAATTCTTTTACGTGAAATTCTTTATTGCTGTTATTATTATTATTATTGTTATTGTTATTATATATTGTTGTTATTATTATTTATTATTATTATTTATTACTATTGTTATTATTTTTATTATTATTTATTATTATTGTTATTATTATTAATGTTATTATTTTTATTATTATTTTTATTATTATTATTTATTAATATTATTATTATTATTATTATTATTGTCATTATTATTATTGTTATTATTATTATTATTTAGTATTATTATTATTATTGTTATTATTATTTATTATTATTATTTATTATTGTTATTGTTATTATTTTTATTATTATTATTATTATTATTATTTATTATTGTTGTTATTAATTTTATTATTTATTATTATTATTGTTATTATTTTTAATATTATTATTTATTATTAATTTAATAAATTTTCGGTTATAATTAATTTAATAGATTTTTCGGTTTTAATTAAGATTAAAAAAGAAAAAAACCCAAAAAATGCAAAAAACCGCCTCTACACCCGGATCGAACTCGTGACCTTTCCCTTAAATGCACTCGTCCCTTCCACTGGGATAAGTGTCTCACCCATTAATCTTGCCGATTATTAATTTTCTTATGCTTAGTTCCAGAGATTAAAAAAGAAAAAAATATGTCCGCCCCTTATTGCCCTATACGCCCCTCATTGATTCAAAAACTACTTTTCAAATTTGACCAAATAGAGAACAGATCTAAAACTTAACCCCACACACTAAAACACCAAGAGAACACACACTGTCTCTCTCGTATCGCTCGATCCGAACGTATCAACCTATACGGTGCATATTTTCATAAAAGGTTAGTGTATTATTTCATATTTCCTTTGTCTATTTTTGTTTTTTTTTTTAAATTTTGGCCGGTGGTGGGTGGCAAAGGTTGACTGGATAAGTTGGGGACTGTCACCGGAATAGTTGGGGACTGTCACCGGAATAGTTGGGGATGGTGACCGGATAAGCGACGGGGGATAATAGTTGGTTTATAGATTAGTTTAGGATGTAGATAACGGTTGACGTAAAATAAATAGATGAAAACGAATCCGATTAGCGGTTCCGGGTTGCCGGAAACCTGCCGGAATCTCGCCGGTAAAGTAGTTTTGAAAGTCCTTCTTGTCCTTCACTTTTTTAAACTTTATTTAGTACAAATCTTAAATTTAAACATTAAAATTGTAAAAAGTTTTTATAGAAATTATTTTGTTTTCTAAATTTATTTAATATTTCCGTAAAAAAATGTAAGATATAAAAAAAATTAACTCGAAAGGTTTATTGAAGAATAATGTGTTACAAATAAAATAAACGATTAGCTATTTAGTTATGTCTTATTTGGCGGGAAGTGTTGATTATTCGGGTGTTATTTGGTATTGTTTGTCGATTTTTTAGATGTTAATTTGTTAGAAACTTTGTCGATTATTTAGGCGTTAATTTCGTTAAGGTGGGTCGGATGTGGTGGTGGTGGTGGGTCGGCTATACAATTCGTTACTAAAATTATTACAAGTTTATAAAAATTGTGAAAAGTTTATAATATGACATGTATTATATATTAATTTTTGAAGATATGTCGTCAGACGAGGAGGAGTTTGGTGCGGCACAGGTGCCTGGATTCGATGAGATGGCCGGGGGTGATTGTTTGGGTATTCCCTATATGGACTACCCGAACAATTCTAGGGAGTATAAACGTTTTAACAGGTTGCGACAAATGAAGGTGGGTCGGCAGAGGTCGTTGTCATGGGAGGCTTTACGGGAGGTCGGGGAGGAGGAGAGAGCCCGGGGTTTGATCAGGGAGAATTCCCTGTGGGATCGCATGTTTTCGGTGGCGGCTGGGCCGTCTTATAGGACCATGATCGTGAAGTTTCTGTCCACATTCGTGTTTCGTCCACGGTCGGCTGACCGGCCCAATTCGGATATGGACGATCCGAACGTGGAAGCACCGCTTCCCGAGGTATCTTTCTGTTTGTTCGGGCAGCGACAAAATATGTCGCTGCGTCAGTTTGCTCTTGCCACCGGTATCTATACCGATGATGAGTTGGTTCAGGACATCTATACCACCGCGATTTGGGCTATGCCTGATGATCAGTTGTTTGCTTGGTGGCCCACTCTATCTCCTGGACCCTTCGGTAAGAAGGCCCGAGTTTCTCCGATTCCTGACCCACTCTTTCGCTACATACACCGCTGCATTGCCACGTCGATATCTGCACGTGGCAAAAGCAACGAGTGGGTCACGAAGGTGGATCTGTTCTTTCTGTACTGCTTATATACGGGCACACCGTGCGCCCTCCATCGCTGTCTGGCGGAGTATTTCGCCTCGTACGGCAAACGGCAGAGGCGTAGCCGTTTGATTGGAGGGGCGTTTATCACGCGTATTGCCCAGCATTGCGGTCTGTATTACCCATTCCTTGACGATATGCCGACCCCAGCACCACACGAGCCCTTAGATCTTAGGACGATGAGAGGGATGAAGATTGCGGTGAACTTTCTAGATCTCAGGCATCGGTTTGTTGACGATCACCAACAGATTTTTGAACCCCAACCGATAGTCCACCACGCACTGCTCGAGGCTGGGGAGGTGGAGATGCCGCATATTGCTGACGTCCCTGTTATGGATGGAGACATGGAGCCTCAGGTTGACCAGGGGCATCCGCAGGAGCCGCCACAGATTCCACAACGCGTTTATCATGTTGTGCGGTTTCCTCAGTCCACCCAACGTTTCCTTGAGAGGCTGGTGGCAGGTCAGGATGGTATGATGGCGAGCTGGAGACAGCAGTTTCAGCGGATGGACCGGATGGAGGATTTGATGGAGTGGGTGATGGCTAGTGAGGCCGAGAGATGTACGCCGGTTCGACCCCCGCCACATCCACGAGTGTATCCGGGTATCGACTTGGAGGCAGGTCCGTCCGGGACGCAGGCAGGTGGTGGGGATGATTCTGACGACATTGATGAGGACATGGAGGATTAGTATTTGTATTTGTTGGGTGAACTTTATTTTGTTAAACATTTGTGGGCATGTATGAACAAATATTTATTTCTTTTTGTTTATTTTGGTTGTGTTGGGCATCTGTGGACAAGTATTTATTTCATTTTGGTATGTTTTAAACATTTGTAACTTGATGAATGTTTGTTCGTTTTGTTATTTATGCTTAGTCGACTTATTATAAAAAACAACATTTTTAAAAAAACTTAATATATATTATAATATTAAAAAACGACATTTATAACTAATATTCGATTACATGTCTTGCATAAACTTACATACTAACAATGAAAAATAACAAGACAAACACCACAAAAAAAATCCAACTGATTATCAAACAACGTTCCCTCTTACGAACAACCCTTGAATGAGTATCTTCAAATTCCGCTTCTTGTAATTTATAAATTTGAACCTCCTCTCTCAAATACTTGACTTCGTTTTGAAGCACAACCTTCGTATCCATCAGTTCTTTGATGACCACACATGCCCGACGACACATGGGAGGATCGACCCACACAAAGAAGTTGCACTTAGAACGCTAACATGAAAAAAAAAATTCACTAATATACAAGGGTTAATGGAAAAAAATACATAAAAAATTCGGGTAAAACAACCATTGTGATTAAAAACATACAATATTGTGACAAGTGTAAAATTGACGTCCGGGATTAGCTTCAGTTCAAGATGTTCTTAGTGCAGCCGTCCTACCACATTTGCAAACAACCATTGTGAATTTGTGATTGTGAATATGGTGTATATTTCTGTGGCAAGTAAGGATCACAAAAATACCCGACATTTGCAACCAACATATACAAGCTTTAAAAAAAAACCAATATGCCGCTCATAGGCCCATACGTGCGTATTGTGGGTACGGAGGCTGACAACTTTTCAGCCCATACGCCTCGTATAGCCTGATGAGACCCATATCCACCTACTTTTTCTGAAAAGTTGACAGGATATTTATGACACCCCACTTGCATACGGCCCTCATCGACCCATACGGGTCTCATTGAAGTTCAGTTTCATTTCTTTTTATAGTTTAACCGAGAACAAGTACATATCCAAAAGTTAGTTTTTGGACGAGTTCTGGACCACACGATGACAATTCGGAAGGGGACCACACGCGTCTCTCGTATAGTTTTCGCTCTCGTGTCGGTCTATATGGTCGGAATATTCAAGGTTTGTTTACCCTTGTTTTTTTGTGGTTTTATTTAGGCGGTTTGTTGTGGTGTTGGGGTTGTGGTTGTGGTTGTGGTGGTAGTGGTGGTGGTGGTGTTGGGGTTATGGTTGTGGTTGTGGTGGTGGTGGTGGTGGTGGTGGTGGTGGTGGGTCGGCTGTGGTGGTGGTGGTGGGTCGGCTGTGTTGGTGGTGGTGGTGGGTCGGCTGTGTTGGTGGTGGTGGTGGTGGGTCGGCTGTGGTGGTGGTGGTGGTGGGTAGGCTGTGGTGGTGGTGGTGGCGGTGGGTCGGCTGAGGTGGTGGTGGTGGTGGTGGGTCGGCTGTGGTGGTGGTGGTGGGTCGGCTGTGGTGGTGGTGGTGGTGGTGTATCGGCTGTGGTGGTGGGTCGGCTGTGGTGGTGTTTTGTTTTCTTTTTTTATTTTTATAATATATTTTCGAATGTTGAGTCTAATGCTAAATTGTATTTTTTATTAACAGGATATCAAAAGTTGGTGTTTTGACGGTGGTGGTAGCGTAATCCTTATGGAGAAACTACGTTCGTATTTCAGATTTATGCACTAGAACGCCGATCTAGGATTACGTGTTATCGGGGTAGCCTGTGGCGTCGTCAGCTCCCAGTGACGCTAGCTAACGCAGTTTGCCCCGTAACATGTCCTTCCAAGAGAGGAGTTCATTAGTGTTCTCATGAGCCTTCCACCAACGGGAATGCCACTTCGCTCACCATCCTGACAAGACGCGGAAGACTGGACGGTGGTTAACAAAGGAAATCCTGACTCCACTGCTCCAGCCTCCTGATCCCTTGTGCCATCTCAGTGTGGTAGATGTGAAGCAGAAATCCCGTTGGAAGGTAGGGTTTGGTACGCAATTCCAAGACAGCCGGCCTGTCTTTAAATAGTGTATGCTGCACCCATCGTTTTCCTGTACAGGAATTCAAGAATATGTAACAATTAGCGGTTTAGGGTTTAGGGTTTAGTCGTTACATTCTGTATCAAAGTTACATGATTTGTGTATTAATATAAAACGAAGTTTAATTACATTTTGAATTACGTTTCTTGTTGCGTTATGGTTAATAAACGACAAATGAAAAACAATTAAAGACATAAAAATTTGACATTTTATAACATACACATTGCGTTATGGAAACAATTAAACACATAATAATAATTGATAAATAAAAAAGTTGACATTTAATAAAACTTTATAATATACCCATTTAATAAAATTTGACATTTAAAAGTTTCACGATTAAAGACGTAATAATACTCATTTAGTAATATTAAATAAAACTAGTTTAATAAAAATTTGACATTTAAAAATTTTGAAAATTAAAGACATAATAATAATTCATAAATAAAAAACTTTGTTATAATATATACAATTCGTTTTGTAAAAGAAAAATTGACATTTAATAATACTTATGAAAAATTGGCATTTTATAATATACACAATTCATTTCATAAAAATATGAAGTTTTTAATAATAATACTTAATAAAAAAACATATTCACATTTTTTTATTAAAAATATACACAGTTCATTTCATAAAAATATGAAGTTTTATAATACTAACACAATTTTTATAACAACATTTTATAAAAAAAATATTAATTTTCTTATATAAATATTTCACATCTTCCCCATACAAAAATCCTATCAAAATAAAGTTCCTTACATCTCAATCATTGGTAATCATTGGCTGACGCCCAATGATTGGCATTAATTAGATGGTAGGGACCATTTTCAATCGTATTGGGCAATGAGGGGCGTATTGATGGGGCCAGTTTGAGGCGTATTGGGCAATAAGGGCATTTAGGGTTAGGGGATGTGTAAATACTTTTGGGGGATGTATATGGATACCTCCTCCGTAATAAAAAGACAAAATAATGAAATTATGTGTCCTATTTATAATCAACCCATGATTTATATATTTTGTCTAATAAGCTTTAACATAGTTGAAAAAAAAATCAACTCCTCTAGATACAAAGTTAGGATAACTAGCTAGGGAGAGGGAGCAAAGGTTTGTGACAGAAATTAAGGCAAACCCAATTCCAATTGAACTCAACTAAAAAGGTGGTGCAAAATGTGACAAGTTAGGTACAGAAACATGTTTGAAGTTGTTCCAAAATATAATCATCACTAGAATCATATCAAACTTAATTAGCATCTTCTTCTTCCAATGCTTGAATGAGGGCCAAACGTGACTTGTTTGCCATCTCCACCTTCTGCAACTCCTCCTTGAGCATTCTTATTTGATGATGACCTAGTATCACCTCCTCTTTCAGGTGCTCTATAACCCTCTGCTTGCTTCCCGGAGAGACAATTGTATCTATGGGAGAAACAAAGTCGTGCTCTGTGTGCTTGAATAACATTGGATCATGAACTTGCTTTCCAGTTTCAGAATATTTCATCGAGCACTGCTGTATATCCCCAACTATTTTAGCCAGTCCGCTACATCCTTCCTCATCTCTATCCATGGAGTGTACCTAGATGCATGCATAACTAAATTATTTATGTTGATATAGGCATGTACATTTACATTGCTACATAACAAAATACTTTATGTTGATATAGGCCTGTACATTTACATTTACATTGCTACATAGTTACGCTTCTCATTCTTTATCATGCCTCTTTTTTTGTGGAAAATCCGAATTTAATCCTAATCTTGAACACGTATTAAATCTAGGTATATATTAGTGCATTTAAAGAATTCCTGCTTTCATTAGACTATGATAATTACTTACTTGAAACTCAAGTGCCTTCTTAAGTTCCCTTAAAATGTCATCAGTGGTCGGCCGTTTTATTCTTTCGTGATGTAAGCATTGGTAGGCAATCTCTTGAAATGTAGTCAATGATTTAGGCACAATCTGTTCTCTTAATTGCTCGAACACCACCTCATCATGCTTTCTTTCTTCAAATATTTTCTTAATGAAATCTGGTAGATAGTGACCCTCATGTTTGTGGATTGCAAATGTCGATCTACCACACAAAATCTCAAATAAAACAACACCAAACGAATAAATATCTGATTCTATGGTTAGGAATCCTGATCTTCTGTAAAGCGGATCCAAGTATCCAATTGTGCCACACGCATGATCGATGACATAGTCCGTTTCTTGAATTAATGGACTTATTAAGGCAAGTCCAAAATCAGCAAGTTTTGCTTTCCAATCATGGTATAGTAGAATGTTTTCAGTTTTGATGTCCCTATGTATCACCTTTGGTTGATTTCCAGCTCCTCCATGTAGGAAATCCAACGCTTTTGCAACATCAATGCATATATTAAGTCGTTTCACCCATGTAAGAGAAGCATCATTCAAATACCTATCAAGACTTCCTTTAGGTGCATACTCATAAACAATGACTTTTTCATCTTTTTCATCACAGTAGCCTACAAGACCAATGACATTCTCGTGCTTATAATCCAAAAGAATTTGGAGCTCACCCAGGAATTGTTGTTCCCCTTGACCAAGCCTCGTATCCAATCGCTTTGCAACAATGGTTTTAAATCCATACCCTTCTTGAAGATTTCCTTTATATACTTTCCCAAATCCTCCTCCTCCGATGTAATTGTGATTATTGAAGTTTTGGGTCGCCCGTTTTATGACTTCAAGGGACATTTTGGGGTTGTCCTTGTTGTTAATCTGTCAAACATGACACACCAAATAAAATACATATTGATAAGTACAAAGTAGCTATAAAAAACTAAATTCTAATAGTGTTTTTTAAATGTTATAAAAAACAAATGATCATAAAACTGATAATTTGGTGATATCATAGAAAGGTCTAAACGGAACTTTTTTTTTGTTTGCACCACCGTACTATGTTTTCAAAAAAAAAAAAAAAGTTTAAATTGAACTTTTATCATTTTTATTATACTTCCATATAATCAGTTCAGCAAACTCCTAACTTAATAGTCTAAAAGCAAGGATTGAAGAATCCCTACAAGAGTACAATCTCAAGTAAACTTGATAGGTAGAACGTAGTTAGGAAGTGGAAAGGATTTTTAACGACGTAAACCTAACAGTTTGTGCTATATCAATTTGAACCTAATGTCATCAAGCATTCTACATTTTTTATATTTTTGGGACTCATCACAAAGATGACATCTCCGCATTGCTAATTTGAAGTTAGAATGATGACTTACTTGAAGGAATAATGCTTTCTCTAGTTCCTTGACAACAACTTTCATTGTTGGGCGTTTGTCTTGAGTTTCTGCAACACACAAGTGTGCAATTTCAATAAACGTGTTTAAAGAATCCCTGTTGGGTCCTCTATTTAGAACAAAATTGTTTTCACCAATTTCATCCTTAATCATAGGATCTAACATGTCTTTTAGTTTTCCTGTGGAGAAGCTCTGTCTTGCAAGGGCGACCAGCCCTATGTTACTCTCGTTCTTGTAAATTTGGTCATTGCCTAACCTTCCACGTAGAATTTCAAGCAAGACTACTCCAAAACTATACACATCTATTTCTCTTTTTATCTTGCCTGTCTTTTCATACTGTGGATCTCTGTAGTACGCTCTACCAAGACGTCTTTTGACCTGGAGAGCTTTGTCTTCTTGATTTGGAGGCAGAAATACAGACCACCAAAAGTGAACAATCTTTGCCTCCTGGTTCTCATCTAACCCAATGTTGTAGCAATTTATATCACGGTTTATAATCCTCTTTTGGTCTTCCATCTCATAGTGAATGTACCTTAGCGCGTGCCCAACACCAATGCAGATTTTCAAACGTCTTTCCCAAGTCAAAATACGTCTGTCGTTGTCCTTTCTCAAACAATGACCAAGGAGTTTATTAGAAAAGTTTTCAAGGAGAAGTATCCTCTCAGAATGTTCAATACAAAATCCAAGTAGAACGACTATGTTGGGATGCTTAATATTCATTAGCATTTCAATTTCTGTAAGAAACTCTTCTTCCCTGTAAAAATTATTTCCAACAGGGTACCGCATAATAATCACAGTATTGTGTCTCTTGAATGAATGATTTTCTTTATCATAATGTTCGAGTTCTGCTCTGTACAAATTATAGCCTTCAGTTGAAGAAAAAACTTTGTATTCTATTGAGAAATCATTCGTTGCTGATTGAATATGAGTGAGAGGAATCATCAAGTGTTCAAAGTTCTTTACCTGCAAATTAAATATCCCACAAGGTTATAAATGAGAAGAAAATTGAAAAAAAAATGCATGGTTTGTCGATATCATTGCCACCGACCCTGTAACAGGTGCAATGAGACTTGAAATCAAGTTAATCTCAAGAGATTGATGTTGGGCCTTGGAAAAAGGGCAAGCCAAGAAACCTTTTCTAGTTAGTGGTAAGTAAACTAAGGCCCAACTCATTCTGCCTTTTTTTCTATTGTTAATGATAAACCAAATCAAGTCCTCTGTATTCACTTAATCAAATTAAATTATTCATTGGTTATAGGCCTGATTATAGATTTGCTAAAATGTTGAAGTGCTGTTAACAATATGTATTATTTTAGTGAAGTGAAATAAGTTAGACCAACTAATTAAGTTATTTGCAGGTAAGAAAGGAGGATTACATATGCTTAATTTGTATGTAATTTTGATGAAATTAATAATAAAAGTAAAAGGGAAGTTGAAGAAGTATATTGTAACAACTGAAATTATGGAAACTATATAATTGCATAATTCCTAAATCGATCAATGGAGTATTTTAGATGACGTTATAAACAATTAGATGATAAGAATAAGACCCATGGCATTATAGCCTAGTGGTATCTTGGGGGTGGGTTAAGACTTATGACCATTAGGTCATGGGTTCGATTACCACAAAGGGGGTTTTTCCCAGATTTATTGGGTTTCCTCCTGAATTGGTGTATAGGCATTATTGCCTAGTGGAGATGGATATGATCGGGTGATTCTGCTGGTGGCACGATGATACTACAGTGGTCCATCAGTAATCCAAATTTGCCGTTCAAAAAAAAAAAAAAAAAAAAGATGATAATGAATAAGAAACAAACATGATAGTAAAACAATACGTTAATAAGGAAATTTACACTCAGGTTTAGTATATGCGTCATCACATAGGATCATTATGCATGCTGAATATACTTTGGTTTGGGGTTGGATTATATGCTCACTTGTATTTTTATTTTTATTTTTTAAATTGGCGGATTCAACAGAAACTAGCCACGCCAGGAGCTAGATGAAAAAGCATGCAACCATCGAAGGATTAAAGGAAACTAAAATTACACCATATTCATCCCATTCTAACCTACAAACTTAAAGAAGCGATGTCTCCTGGAGACGCACCTCTTCATGTTTGGCGGCAAAACATCACAAGAAGAAAAGATGCATCGATTCGCAAGGAGACATGTCTGTAACCGCATTTTACCTCCGTAACGTCGACCCCCGCTAGGGGTGCTCCCCTTCTTGAAAACGACTCTCAAAACGGCCAAGCTTTGGTACCAATTGTTGGAAATCAGGCCCTTGATCAAACACGCAAACACGATACTTGAACAAACTGTTCGACTCTTTTTATTATTTAACAATTAGGGCATACCAATTGCAATAACCTTAACCCCCTATTTATACTAAACTTGTTCTAGTCCTAACCCGACTCAAACTCTATTTATATAAATAAAATAATCAACTAGATAGACCAATCTAATTAAATCTTATAATTATCCATATAAAAGACCCAATAAATAATTCACCAAGAATTATCTATAACCGGTCTATATCCTTAGCTCCTTAATTCAAGATTAAGTCTTCCATTTTAAACATTCATTACATGTACTCAGATATTTATTTTATATATTCAAGTTATTCATGTTCTAGAGATGAAAGATCAGTTCTGGCCAACATTATCACCATGACTAATTGTCCCTTAGCGATAGCTCTCCATTTGAAAATCGGTTCGACACCGTCGAGTTGTTGGTGACCTTCGATATGTCACCTTGTCATGCCCATATATCTTACTTTTGCAGCCAACAAAGTCTGCCAATTCATGCAATCATAGATTGAAACCCACTTGTAGACTAAAAACCACTGGTGAGCTGTAATATAGATTCTTTGACAGGGCACCTCTGCTATATGGGCTTTTAATTAAACAAGTCTTTATGTAACACCTCAAAAAATATTAATCGAGTTATATGGCAACACATGTCCAATCAACTCTTAAATATGCCAAGTTATTGGACAAGAGGGACTAAATGTGTAAATTTGTGGAAGATGGGGTGTGGAGGGACTATTTATGCAAACATGCCAATTTATTTGGCCTCTGAGTGACCCTTACGGACCGCAAGGCTTAAGGCCTTACATACCTTAAGGTAATTAATATATTGTATCCGGCGGTCGGTTATGGACCGTAAGGAATATTACCTTACGGACCGTAAGGAATTTGAATATGTGTGTGCACTAGGTCCTTATGGACCGTAAGCTGCCACCCCTTACGATCCGTAAGGGTTTGCAACTGGCAGAATGGCAGCCTGCCTTGGCAGCCTGCATGCCATGCCACTTATATGCGAATTGCCACACTCACTATGGTGTTAATACCTCATAACATACTTGGAATCATCTTAGGATCAATGCCAACACTTGGCATGATCTTGTGATCATCTTGCAACTATAAATAGCAACCTAAATCACCTTCATTCCTTGCTCATTTCCATTTCTTTCTCTCTATCTCACTCCTAGAGTTTGCTTCTCCTTAGAGGCCTCCTACTGAGTTCTTATTCCTCCTAGAACATTTATAAGTGTTCTTTCATAGCTCTTTTCTTTTCTAGGCTAAGTGATTAGCCGAAAGTCAAGCAAATTAACTTTTGCTTTGACGTTCGGTTATGACCATTACGGTCAAGCATATGTTCAAATCGAACATGGCTACGTGATCGTAATAAGATAGGTGATAATACCCTATGAGGGCACCTCCTGAAGATCATGTTAAGTTGGTCAAATGACGGGTCAAAGTTATGTTAAAATGAAAGTCAAAACGCGCGCAGTTTTTTGGAAAATGTATAAAATGAGCTTATAAATATCTTAACACATATTTTTGACATTATATTAGTTGGCATAACATATTAGAACATGTTAAAACATGTTCAACCCGTCATTTCCAGTTTATAGTTCGGTTTGCAACCGAAAGTCAAGCAGTTTGACTTCTGCTTTGACTTTCGATTCTGACCCGATTTGAAGTTTTATTATAATCATATCAATGTATGGAATAACCCTCTGAGGTTATACCATTTGATCATAATCAGTTGTCGGGTTTTAGTCAAGTTCTTATATTATGCCATAAAAATGCCAATTTTGCCCTTTTGTGTATAAATTGGTTTTAAACCATAATGAACCTATAATTTATAATACCTACTGATGTGTTAATGTATTAATCATGTTTTTGCATAAAGAACTTGACATTGACTCATCCGATTACCCGATGCCACTTATGCGCGTACGGTTGACGTATGTAACTTAGTTTATATAAATTAACCGAATTGGGTCAAATTCCTTCAAATTCACTTCTAATCATAATATATTATTGTTTGCCCCATATTATACAAGTCTTAGTACTTGTGAGGGTTCAAACCACATTCTATCCGGTCACCGCTTAATCTAGCGAACCGTACCGTTTTCATATTAGTTTACCGGTTGAAGGCTATGACTTGAATATCTTTGGATTGTAAAGATTTAAGCCAGGTAAATACTCTTAACCAATTTTCCCTATACGGGATTCGGATACGGTAAATTATTACCGCTTGGTCGGGTATGGGATCAATGCCCTATTATGTACCCAAAATCCGAATAACCCGTTTTAATGGTTTTGCTTTGCTTGATAACTTAAACATTGGGGGGTTAATGCGACCGTGTCATGGATATCCTCGGCTAATTTATTTGCAAATGGCCACGACCTAAGCATGGGGTGTAGGCATACACCCGACAGATGCTAATGCTATGATAAAATATTTTCTTACCCTTTTATGGGGATACACTTTTATGGGTTAAAGTGGTGTGTCGGTTAATCATGTCTTAGAGCATAGTTCTGGGCCCCATATGTATTGACAAGCATGTAATACTGATAACAAGATATATAGTTTGTCCCAAGTTATTTATGAAATTGATATACCTATGGTATATAAAATCATTTTTGAAATATTTTCAAAATGAGTCAGTTATTTGTATTTACCAGTGAAAACAGACGTATCAAAAGACTAAGCAGGGGTTGCAAAGTACGTAAATAGGCTGGAAGCTACCCGGTAATTGCTTAGTGGAATTTGCAACTCCATGCAAGAAGCAGAGTGGTCTTTTATGTAATCATTTGTTTATCCGATCCGCCTATGGATCTTTTATACACTTTGGTTTATATATTATTTTTGAACTTTGGACATTAGTAAATTTGTAATAACTATTTTATATGCTTAAGACTTCCGTTGTGTTAATTGTGAATATCTATATCAATTTGTCACATTTAAACCCCATGTCCGGGCCCACCGAGAAATCAGGGTGTGACAGGTTGGTATCAGAGTCAATGTTTGAGTGAATTAGACACATTAACATCATTGTTAGACTTTTCCGAGTCTAGGCATTAACATAAGACCACTCATATCTATTTAAGTTATATTATTATTGTTTTTGATATTTGACAGGTAGCTATGCTGCCAAGATACAGAGGAAAAGGAAAAGGTCCCATGCGGGGTTGACCATCTAGACAAATACCATCACCATCCCATAGTTCGGATCACCCGCAATATTCGAACGAGTCTCACTTGTTGCAGCCATCTAGGCATTCTGTCTCACACCATTCCTCACACTCTCACCACTCTCACCATTCACATCATTCCCATTCACATTCTCATAATGACTCTTTTGATCCTAACCAGTTTATAAACTCACCACCCCCTAGCCAAAACCAGCAGGACGATGATTCTGACCCGTAGATGCCACCTTCTGGATCCAATATGCATCCAACTGAACTGTCAAGTGATACTGTATCTTATGCATGTTCACCATATTAGGGTCCTGATGAATGGGACCAACACTTTAATCATTTACTTTTGTTAATACACCACCATATCCACATCCGCAAACACCGCCACCTCCACAAGAGGATGAGCCAATGGAGCCCGCGGAGCAACAACTTCAACCACCACCACAACCGAGGAAGCCTCGTGGTGCACATATGCCGATGTGTGTCGGGCAATGGTCGGGTTCGCTTCCACCTTTTCCTCCATCTTATCATACTATACGAGACGACTCACAAATGGGTGGACCCTCTAATACTGAACCAGTTGTTGAGCCACCACAACAACTACCTATGGGTTTTGATAACCCTATTCCTACGTATCCATATATGACTGGATATGATCCATCTTACACGGCAACCCCAATAGATTTCAATTATTATGCTCCCGTCATATGACCCTTATTTACAAGGAGTCGTACATAATGCTCTTTATCCTTCACCATTTCCTCTGGCTTATCCAAATACTAGATATCCCAATTATAGTACCAGTATCATGTTGCTCCTCAACCGCAACCACAACCAATGCGACAACTCGAGGCTATTAATCAAGCCTTGGAACGAGCAGAACAGATTCAGCGACAGGCTGAAAAGAATGAAAGGAGAACGAGCAAGATCTTCAAGAAACTTTCCAAGATCATTAAAGGAAAGAATGATGAATGAAGACTGTTATTTATCTTTTATTGTATTTCATTTAAATTCCAAAAGTCCATGTTGGACATGTTATTGGATTTTTTCTTTCAAAAGTCCCTATGTAGACTAGCATTTTAATTTATTTTAAAAGTCCCTGTGACGACTCGTATTGTAATATCTTTTCTTAAATGATAATCTTGAATTATCTTATATATTCATTTTACCATTTTCATGTGATCGTCTCGATTTTAATTGGAACTTTATTAATCTGCGCAAAATTCACAAAAATCTTCTTAATGGTTTTTTACCAGCCATATGGCAAAGCCTATATTATTTGCAACCACAACTACTGCAACAACTCGAGGCTATTAATCAAGTGATCGTCTCGATTTTAATTAGAACTTTATTGATCTGCGCAAAATTCACAGAAATCTTCTTAATGGTTTTTGACCAGCCATATGGCAAAGCCTATATTATTGGCAACGATAAATGGCAGTGTGGCAATGAGGAATCACACTTACCTAATAGGTGAAGGACTATGTCCAAACCTTATAGCCTCTGTGGTCGAATGAGACCATGGCTAAATATATATATATATATATATTATTGTTAAACCATTAAGACATTCTTCCTGTATTAACATTCAAAGTAATGTTAATATTTCTGACAGTGTGGCAATGAGGAATCACACTGACCAAAAAGGTATAGGACTACGTCCAAGCCTTATAGCCTATATGATGGAATGAGATCATGGTTAATAATATTAATATCATCAATTCAATGATCATTTTATTTTTAACATTCAATTTAATGTTAAAATAAATTGCCTATGAGCAATATTATACTGTCTAATGTGACAATGGCAGTGGTGACTATATGGTACCCTGACCAAAAAGGTTGAGGACTATGTCCAAGCTTTATAGCCACATGATCGAATGAGATCGAGACTCATAATATTATTAAAATTTTATTGTCAAATGAGACAACGACAGTTGTGACCAAATGGTGCACTGTCCAAAGGTGAAGGACTATGTCCAAAGCCTTATTGCCTTTTATGGTCCTTTGAGACGATGGCTAATAATATTTGATTAAACTTATTTAACAATCAATGTAATGTTAAATCAAATTTAGACAGTTGTGACTTTGTGCACAATGGCCAAAAGGTGGAGGATATATATATATATATATATCCAAGCCTTATCACCTATATGGTTCAATGAGACGATGGCTGATAAAATTTTCAAGTCATCAAATTCGGTGACCATCTATATTATTCAATATATTGCACTGAGCAATAATCTATTTTTGGCTTGTAGTCCAAATTTTCTATATATGGCGAACTAGAATTCTAGAAATGCCGATAGCGGGCGTGCTAACATTGGACACACTACTCGCGAGGGTGAGGGAAATAACCTTCATACCCTAATTGTTGCTGAAGTTAGCAAAGCCATGGAGAATTTCATGGCAAATTTTAAAGGATTGGGTTCGACCCATCCAAAATCCCAATCAATCCCACCATCTTCCACACCTAAATCTGAAAGCTCACATTATTCATCGAATGAGAGGAGTGAGCCTAGACATATTATCAAGAAGAAAACTCGGTCTATAAAAGACGAGTGTATATATAAATATTTCGTATTTTGTAAACCTCGAGACTTCACGGGGGAGAAAGGAGCCATCAATGCCATGAAGTGGCTCGATGAGATGGAAATTTTTGTAGACATCAGCGACTATGCTGATAGAGACATTGTTAAGTATGTATCTCAATCTTTCAAAGGCAATACCCTAACATGGTGGAAGGCCATGATACAGTCGACAGGGAAAGTGTCCCTGTAAAATATGAAGTGGTCCAAGTTTGTGGATCTGATTAATGAAACTTACTACCCTCCACATGAGGTTGAGAAAGTGGAGTCTGATTTCTTGACTCCCACTATGAAGAACCTGGACTGTCGGAAATATGTGTCTGTCTACAACTCACTGTCAAGATTGGTTCCCTATTTGATCACTCCTAAATCTAAGCGCATTGCGCATTTTATTGGTGGATTAGCACCAGAGATCAAAGGCATGGTTAAAGCCTCTAAACCCACAACATTCAGATCCGCTGTGGATCTATCTCTCTCCCTTACTCAGGAGAGATTGAGATCAGTCAAGACTGAGACTGATGGAAAAAGGAAGCGTGATGATAATCGCTTCTAGGATTCAAAGAAAGGGAAATCTAGGTTTGAACCAGTAGAGGTCTGATGATAGGCCTACGTCCAAAACTTATGGGAAACAACACTGGGGACAGTGTCAGACAGACCAGCAGTCAAAGTCGTGTGGCATCTGCAAGAAGACTGGTCAAGAGCCCCTTGATTGCATGGACTTGAAAAACGCTGTCTGCTTTGGGTGTGGTGATTAGGGCCACATAAAGACCATCTGCCTTAAACGTGTTGTTGAGGGTAATGCTAAGCCTAGGGAGGCAAAGAAGTGCAATGCTAGAGCTTTCTAGTTAACTGCAAGAGAAGCAGTTAAGGATGCGAATGTCATTACGTGTACATTCCTCGTAAATGATATTTTTGCTAGAGTTCTATTTGATTCTAGAGCCGATAAGAGCTTTGTAGATCATAAGTTTAGTAAGCTTCTAAACCTACCCCCTAAGAGCCTTAGTTATCATTTATGAGGTTGAGATGGCAGACGGTAGCATAGAAATCGCTTCTACGATTCTTGATGGATGTGTTATATCCATTAAGAATCATTCTATCACTATTAATATGTTGCCTATGAACCTTGCGGGGTTCGATATAGTTTTAGGCATGGATTGGTTAGCTCATAACCAAGCCCGCATTGCCTGTGATAAGAAACTTATCGAAATTAAATCCCCATCCGGTGAAGTACTCACCATTCATGGAAATCAACACTATGGATTGCCTGAGAAAGTTTCCTTGCTTAAGGCATCCAACTGTTTGAAAAGAGGATGTGTAATCTACATGCCACATGTAACCATTGATGAACCAAAGCCAAGGATTGAAGACATCCCAGTTATTTCGGAGTATCCAAATGTTTTCCCAGAAGACTTACCTGGTCTGCCCCCAGAGAGGCAAGTCAAGTTCAGGATCGACATCTTGCCTGGATCTGCTCCTGTAGCTAGAGCTCCATACCGCTTAGCACCCACGGAGATGAAGGAGCTGAAGGCACAATTGGATGAGCTATTGGAGAAAGGTTTCATTCATCAATTGAAAGTGAGAAGTGAAGATGTTCCAAAGACTGCTTTCAGAACAAGATACGGTCATTATGAATTTCTTGTGATGCGTTTTAGGCTCACGAATGCTCCAGCAGCTTTCATGGATCTCATGAATAAAGTCTGCAAGCTGTATTTAGATAAGTTTGTCATTGTCTTTATAGACGATATACTTATCTTTTCTCGTAATAAGAATGATCGCGAGAAACATCTTAGATGCATTCTTGAATTGCTAAAGTAAGAGAAGCTTTATGCAAAAATTCTCTAAGTGCGAGTTTTGGATTAGAGAGTTCCAGCTCTTAGGACATGTGATTAGCGAGCGTGGTATCCAAGTAGATCCCGTAAAGATAGAAGCTATAATGAATTGGGAAGCACCCATGACACCATCTTAAATTCGTAGTTTCTTAGGATTGGCTGGATATTATAGAAGATTCATTGAGAACTTCTATTGAATTGGCACTCCTTTGACTACTCTGACCCGCAAGAATGTCAAGTTTGACTGGGTCCCAAACAAAAAGAATCCTTTGAGATTCTAAAACAGAAATTGAGCAATGCTCCTGTCTTAACCCTACCTGGAGGGATTGAAGACTTTGTTTTTTACTGTGATACTTCCCACACAGGAATAGGATGTGTGCTTATGCAAAGAGGCAAAGTGATTGCCTATACATCACGACAACTTAAGGTGCACGAAAAGAATTACACCACCAATGATTTAGAATTTGGTGCCATTGTATTTGCACTAAAATTATGGAGACATTATCTATATGGCACAAAGTGTATTATATACACGGACCATAAAAGTCTCCAGCATCTGTTTAATCAGAAAGATTTAAACGTGCAACAATGTCGTTGGATGGAAACTTTGAATGATTACGAATGTGAGATTCGTTACCATCCCGGTAAGGCAAATGTCGTTGCTGACGCCTTGAGTCGCAAGGAAAGGGTTAAACCGATTAGGATTAACGCCAAAAGCATTGAGCTAAGGACCAGCTTGAATGAAAAGCTATTAAATGCTCAGAAGCAAGCCTTATTAGAAGCAAATGCTTCTAATAAAGGATTAGGTGGAACTATTGATCAGTTAACACCTGGAAATGATGGAATCCTGAGATTTAATAATCGTATATGGGTTCCTATCTTTGGAGGACTCAGAGATCTGATTCTCCAGGAAGCTCATAATTCCAGATATTCTATACGTCCGGGAGGAGATAAAATGTACAAGGATTTGAAAAAGAATTATTGATGGATGGGTATGAAGAAATCCATAGCCACTTATGTAGCTAAATGTCTGACGTGTTCGCAAGTTAAAGCCGAACATCAGAAACCGTCAGGGCTACTGCAACAACTTGAAATTCCCACATGGAAATGGTAGATGGTAACTATAGATTTGATTACTAAGTTACCAAAGACCAAATGTGGCAATGACACGATTTGGGTGATTGTCGATAGACTGACTAAGTCAGCCCATTTTCTGCCAATCAAGGAAACTTTTAGTTCCGACAAATTAGCCAAATTATATGTGGATAATATTGTGTCTCTACATGGAGTACCGGTATCTATTGTATCCGATAGAAATACTATCGGATCCGCCTGTGGATCTTTTATACACTTTGGTTTGTATATTATTTTTGAACTTTGGACATTTATAAATTTGTAATAACTATTTTATACTCTCAAGACTTCCGCTGTGTTAATTGTGAATATCTATATCAATTTGTCATGTTTAAACCCCAAGTCCGGGCCCACCGGGAAATCACGGTGTGACACTTTAATTGTAGTTTACATACGCATATTGTTGCTCAGTCTTCCTCACTCAAAGCATTTTTAAATGTCTACATTACCGTCAATCCACCAAGGGATTTTCCATCTATCTTGGTTACAGTCTAATCTCTTGGACAACCGTAAAACAACACACTATCTCTTGGTCATCATCATAATCCAAATATAAAGCCTTAGCAGACAAGGTTGTTGAACTCACCGGCTTGAAGCTCTCCTACGTGATCTTAAAGTTCCTATAACAGTGCGATAACTTACCAACTACATACTTGTCACCAAATTTTGTCTTTCATCCTCACACAAAATACGTAAAGGTTGATTTCCATTTTGTGAGAGAAATGGTTGCTGAAGGGAAGCTCTAGGTAGAATTAGTTTCTACTAATGATCTAATATTTGATATCTTTACCAAGCCGCTCACCGTCTTCACAAAGATTGGCCCTTCTATTGTCCAAGCTATAGGCCATTTACCAACCTTAGCTTGCGGAGGAATATTAGACATTTTTATAATATGAATGAACTTGGAAGATGAATATGAGTACACACTAGATTACATCAATTATGTTATTTGTGTGTATATATCCTTGTAACTCTCATATTCAAATATACAAAACGTTTAAAATTACCAAGTTATCTATGTGAGAAGGTTAAAATAAGCGAGGCACAACGATCTCATAAAGTGGTTGGATGACGCGCTTCATGTTAAAACGATTGAAGAATGGAAAGGAAACATGTTCAAGTAAAAAACGCTCATGGTGATGTGGGTAGTCAAGAATTGTGGGTTGTCAAGAATTGTAGGTTATTGGTGTTGGAAATTTTAGTGAAATGGGTTTTCACCAGATTTGGACATAAATAAATGTATTTATATGTAGTTTATATAAAACGAACCAAACCACTTAAAATCAAAGCTAAGATGAATGAGATATCCATGCTCAAAGTTGTGTTGTTGGAACATATTTTCCTTACTTTGGTTGTTTAAATAATATAACTTCCAGCATGGATATTTTTATGCTGTCTAATTCATTGCGAAGCTGTTATATGGTAGAACATAAAAATAAAAAAAAAATCGTCCATGACTTTATAGTCTAGTGGCATCTTGGGGGTAGGATAAGGCTTTGGGGCCAATAGCTCCTGGGTTTGATTCCCACAAAGGGGTTTTACCCATATTTATTGGGTTTCCTCCTGAATTGGTGTATAAACATTATGCCTAGTGGAGATGGATATGATTGGGTGGTTCCACTAATGGCACGATGATACTCTATTGGTCAGTTGGTGATCAAAATTTACCGTTAAAAAAAAACAAAT
This sequence comes from Helianthus tuberosus, assembly GCA_030545235.1. NCBI lineage: Eukaryota > Viridiplantae > Streptophyta > Magnoliopsida > Asterales > Asteraceae > Helianthus > Helianthus tuberosus. The sequence goes on along the minus strand of CM060416.1, from coordinate 154,173,348 downwards.
AACTCATTCATATATACTTAGAACTACTTATGTCTAAAGACATAATTAGAACTATTTATGTCTAAAGACCTTAAAAGTTCAATTTTAATTAAATTTTCCAACATTTTGCTGGTGGTGGGTTACTTGGTAGGGTTATGTTTTAATTTAAGGAATAATGAATTTTAATAATACTAATTATTAGCCGTTGGCTAGCAACGGTCTCAACTTAAAAAATAATCAGTCGTGGTCCCACCTATTCATATATTGTAAACCAATGAACCTTTACTAAACTGAAAAGGATAAGGGATAAAAAGAAATTAAGGTTTTTAGTAAAAGTCAATTAGTTTACAATATGTAAAAATGTAGGACCACCACTGGTTATTTTTGAAGTTGGAACCGTTGGCGGCCAACGACTAATAGTTGATTATCCATTATTCCTTAATTTAATTATATATTATGTTGATTTATGTTTTGAATATTATTATTATTTTTTAAAGTTTTGATTTAGTGGGAAGTGGCAATGATGGTAAGGTGCCATGTTGGTCAATAAAGGCACCTTAGTAATTACGAGGCCAATATAACAATAAAAAACAATCTCTAAAACTTTAATTTTTATTTTAAATATCAATATCATTATTAGTATTTAACAAACACAATATAAAACTTTTTTATATCGTAAACAACTGTAATATAGTATCTTAAAACAAATTTAATTAAAATTTCAAATAAAAATATTTTTATAGTGCAACTAACTATATATAAACATTGTATTTATACACATTAGTTTGTTAATAACTAACAAATATTAGATGATAATTAATCGTTTTTCTAATCATGTTAGAGCATTACCAATAGCACATATTTGTGAGTTTTTTAGGTAAAGGTGACACAACAAATATGTTTGTTGGCTATTGTGCCATTTGTTTCTTGAGCTCATTTTTAGGTGATCCGTAGTGGGGCGGTATGCCCAAGCATGGCGCCGCGAAAACGCCCGCAACACCAATACTTGGGGCGCTATCAAGGAGAAATGGGGGAGTTGCGCGAGATTTATAGCGGCGTGATAATGGTGATGATTTAATATTCGACCGTTTAAAAACGGTCATATTCTTTAAAAAAAATTCAATTTTTTTTAATTTCACCCTATAAATAACTCCCAACTCTTCCATTTTTTTTACAATTCATACTCAACTATTCTCTCATTCTCTATATATTTTTTAAAAAGTGTTGAAGCTACTCCCACCCTATTCAAAAAATATGGGTTCCCCGTCGGAAGACTCCTTCACCGATCAAAGATTTTTTTCACCCGAAGAAGACGCGGAGGAGGAAGAAGCGGTTACGAGTGCATGTACTTTTGTGATACAAGCATTTGAGCACGTTCGGCCTACTCCCCCTCCACGACCCATCTTGAAACGTTCGATGAGAAAAGAAAGTATTTTAAAAAATTACAAGAGTCTTCGAGAAAGGATATCGAGAGGTGTTTTGGGGTTCTACAGCAACGATGACATTTTATCAGAAATCCTTGTCGCATGTGGCATAAGGATAGAATACGAATGACCATGTATACTTGCATCATTTTGCATAATATGATCATTGAGGATGATGGAAGAGCGATATGCCAAAACTATATTCCGGAAGATTTAGTCGAAGGAACCCAAGCAACAATGGAAGAGAGACTCGCAAATTCTCAACTATTGCGATCTAAGGAAATACATAACACGTTGAAGGCGGATTTGGTTGAGCATGCTTGGGCGATTCGCCCAATTCTATACAACAGTGACGACGAAGAAGATTCCGAGGAAGAAGAGGTTGAGGAATTCGAAGACGGGAACTTTGAAGACGTAGATTTGGATGCTGGAGAAAACGAAGAGGAAGAAGGAGAGAAAGAAAATGAAGCCGAAGAATAAATATTTTTTTTAGGTGTAACTTTTTTTTTCTTTAACGTTTTTTTTTTATTTTAATGTATTGTTTTTTATTTAATGCAATGATTTTTAATTTTATAAAACCTAGAAATTAATTAAAAATGAAAATTAAATTAATTGAGTAATGATGATAAAGGGGCTTTATGACTACGGCCTCAACTTGCATAACGCCCCATAAAGCCCCTTGGTGATGTGGCATGCCACATGTCGCATAACACCCCCAAAAGGGCCTTATAACTACAGATGACTAGGGGCGGCAAATCTTGACATGACCCGTTAACACGACCCGAACCCGACACGAAAAAAAACAGGTTTGGGTCGACTAAGACGACCCATTTAAAAAACGGGTCGGGTTCGGGTTGACCCATATTAAAAACGGGTCGGGTTCGGGTTGACCCGTATAAAAACGGGTTGACCCATTAACCCGTTTAACTATTTAAATAAAAAATCTTTTATATTTTTGTTTTTGTTTTTTGGGTTTCTACTTTACATGGTTAGTTATAATAATGTTACTTTTGACACATTATGGTGCTGTTTGTTTTTGCTTATATTGGCTGAAAAGAGCTTATGTCTGCGGGCGGGCAGACATAAGCTCTTGAAGACGGTTTGTTTAAAAAAAAAAAGAAGATCTTAAAATAGCTTTTGTTTGCTTAAAAAAAAGCTATGAACCATTGCTTCAAGATCTTCACACACATCTTCACACACCATCAACCCTTCTTCTTCTTCCTGCCACCACCACCTCCGCCACCACCACCTCCGCCACCACCACCGCACCACCTCCGCCACCACCACCGCCACCACCATCGTCAAAACCCACCACCAATTTAGGGCTGTGAGAGATTGGGCGAGAGAGAGAGATCTGTGAGAGAGAGAGAGATCGTAGAGAGAGAGAGAGAGATCTGTGAGAGAGAGAGAGATCGTAGAGAGAGAGAGAGAGATCTGTGAGAGAGAGAGCTGAGAGAGAGAGAGAGCTGTGAGAGAGAGAGAGCTGAGAGAGAGAGAGAGCTGTGAGGCGGAGCTGGTGGCAGTGATGGCGGAGGTGATGAAGGAGGTGGTGCGGCGGTGATGAAGGAGCTGGTGGCGGTGATGGCGGAGGTGATGAAGGAGCTGGTGGCAGTGATGGCGGTGGTGATGAAGGAGGTGGTGCGGCGGTGATGGCGGAGCTGGTGGCACTGATGGCGGAGGTGGTGCGGTGGTGGTGGCAGAGGTGGTGCGGTGGTGGTGGTGGTTGTAGAGAGAGAGAGAGAGTCTAGAGAGAGAGAGCAGAGAGAGAGCTTGTGTGTGTGTTGTGTGTGTGTGAAGTTGCTTTTTAAGGAAAAAAACAAACCCTCTTCTCCTTGCAGACTGCAGACATTTGGGCCACATCTTCTCTTGCAGATGCCTGCAAATGTGGTTCGCAGACTACAGACATTTTACATCTGAAAAAACAAACAGCACCTATATGATTTATTTATGACGGTCATAATCATCATTAAACCTGTTAACGATAACTCGTTTAAAATCAAACAACTTGTTTATAAATCGTCAACGTATATCATTCATTTAAAAATATGGGTTAAACGAGTCGGGTTCGGGTTGACCAGAATTAATATGGGTCGGGTTAGGGTTGAAATCTTTGACCCGGATAATAATATGGGTCGGGTTCGGGTTGAGCATTTCAACCCACCAACCCGCCAACCCGCCAACCCATCAACCCGACACGATTGCCACCCCTACAGATGGCCTTAGAGTCATGTTTTATTCTTCACGAAATATGGGTAAAAATGAAATATGTGGTAGGGGTGGGGCCGGGTGGCTTGGCTTAATAATAAAAATAATAATTTTATATAAAAGGGGTAGGTTTTGATGATGACATGGCAATTTATTTAGGGCCTGTTTGTTTACCTCTTAATGATTGAGACCTTTTACTGGTTTAACACTTAATGGTTCAGACTGTTTGTTTCACGAGCAGATGTCTGAATAGTTCAGACATTTGCCTCTGAATGGTTAAGATTTATACAGATTCTGAATGGTTAAGACCTCTAATCTGAATTGGTCAGACATTTGCCTCTGAACGATTAAACATTATACAGACTCTTAATGGTTCAAACATCTTACTGGTTCAACACTTGCTGTTTGGCAACATCTGAATGGTTAAGTGCTGAACCAGTAAGAGTTCTAGTTAGGGGTTGTTTGGTAGCCTCTGAATGGTCATTAAGAGGCTACCTCTTAATGAAACCATTAAAAATTTTACCAATGAGAAGGTAGAAGAAAGTGACATGTGATGATTTACCATTTAGAGGTTACCTCTTAACCATTCAGACTTGAGGTTACCACCTTAGCTTCTGAATCAGTAAGAGGTCTGAACGATTAAGACCCTTAAAATGCTTAACCGTTCAGAGGCAAATGTCTGACCAATTCAGATTAGAGGTCTTAACCATTCAGACTCTGTATAAATCTTAACCATTCAGAGGCAAATGTCTGAACCATTCAGACATTTGCTCGTGAAACAAACAGTCTGAACCATTAAGTGTTGAACCTGTAAGAGGTCTGAACCATTAAGAGCCTCATTAAGAGGTAAACAAACAGCCCTTTAATAGTTCATACCTCTTAGTGGTTCAGCACTTTATTATTCAGATGTTGCTAAACAGCCCCTTAGTGTTTTTATATTTTCTTATTTGGTTGGTTTTTGTTGTTTTTAAAGGTTGAGTGTTTTTATAACGTGACAGCTGACTAGACATGTTTTTATGTGTTTTTAAGGTTGCTTACTATGGATGGTGTTATATTTTAAAAGTACCTTATCTAAAACAAAATGAATTTTGGACATAAAAAAGACAATACGGAAAAAAAGGGTGTCTTACAAGATTTTCACGTCGTAGCTGAAATGCCAATGCTTCCTCAAGTTCTTTCACAATCTTGTTCGCATCCGGACGTTGTGCTCCGGACTCCTCTAAGCAAGAATATGCTAGTTTTGAGTATTTGTCAAGTGATTCCGGGGACATTTGATTCCACACATCAGGAAGGATTATATCCTTCAGCGTTTTTTTTTGCGTAATGATGTATGGCTAATGGAGCTAGTAACCTATTATCATCGTTCGGAATATATGCTTTCCTCCCACATAATACCTCTAATAAAACCACACCGAATGAGTAGATGTCTGACTTGTGGGTTACACCTTTGGTCTTTCCAATTTCTGGGTCTATATACCCTATTGTGCCAATAGGTTCAGAAAGGATGACTCGGCCCATCCGGTTAACAGGTTGTTTTAGGGAAACTTTAAAACCGGATAACTTGACTTCGTGGTTCTCATCCAATAAAACTGTGGAGCTGTTGATGTTGCGATGTATAATAGCATAACCACGCTCCACATCATAATGGAGGTACCTCAATGCACGAGCCATGCCTGTTGGGTTTTTTGAGCCCATGTGGAAGCCCAACATACTCTTATTGGGCCATTTAATTGTTTTTGAAGATAGTTAAAATTAGAAGGCAGGGGATTCATTTTGGGATCACTCTCACAAGACCCTAAAACACTACACACAAAAAGAAGAAGAAATTTTCGCTCATTTCCGTCACTTCAAAACCTAGCTGCAGAGGTCGTCCATTTCCCAGAGATTGAACCGTTGGATCGCTCTGAATTTTTGGCACAGTCATTCGGACATCAGGGAGACCTTATCCAACGGTGGGTTTGTCCAAATAAGCTCTGGAAGTTCGTCTGCACAGCCTCTGTTCGCTGCTGCAGAATTTGGTGACATTTCCTTCTTTTGTCTTTGTATTTGATTCCATATGCTTGATGTTGTTGATTCCAAGTGTATGATGATTATTGTATGCCTCTAGTAGACCTAGGGAAGACTTTGTATTGCTCTAAATTGGTGATAGTGGATTTGAAGCGGCTCTAGTAGTCCCGTGGTTTTTACTCTCCTTTCTTGAGAGGTTTTCCACGCTAAAATTTGGTGTTCTTGTTGTTATTGTTTTCGGGCTGTTTCGGGGCTGTTTTCGGGCTGCTTAGATTGTAGTTGGTATACCCTATTTGTTTGCATCCTCACAGGTTCATTCGGGTTCGGGAAAAGTCTTGGTCAAACGAAGTTTGCTTCCGCGTTTGTGTTTACCGTTTGTGACCGGGTTAGGCGTTTTTTCCCATCATAGTGGTATCAGAGCCATTGGCTCTTGTTACTGGGTTGAAACTTGATTGAAAGATGGAAGCTAATACAAGTAGGATTGTGAATTTGAATGGTTCTAATTATCATGTTTGGAAAGGAAAAATGGAAGATCTCCTTTATGTGAAAGATTATTATATGCCTGTGTTTAATACCGATAAACCTGAAGGTAAAACAGATGAAGAATGGAATATCTTGCACAGAAAGGTTTGTGGTTATATTCGCCAGTGGGTTGATGATAATGTTTTGAACCATATTAGCGGGGAGACTCACGCTCGTACTTTGTGGAACAAGCTTGAGGAATTGTATGCTCGGAAGACCGGAAACAATAAACTGTTCTTGATTAAACAGTTGATAAATTTGAAGTACAATGATGGAACTCCTGTTACTGATCACTTGAATGTTTTTCAGGGTCTTATTAATCAGCTTGCAGGAATGGGTATCAAGTTTGAAGACGAGGTACAAGGCTTATGGCTTCTTGGTACTTTACCGGATTCTTGGGAGACTTTTAGGACATCATTGTCCAACTCTGCAGCAAATGGTATTATTACTATGGAAGTGGCTAAAAGTGGTATTTTAAATGAAGAAATGAGAAGAAAATCACAAGGTTCCTCTTCACAATCAGATGTTTTGGCCACAGAGAGCAGGGGGAGAGGTCAAAGTAGAGGTCCGAGTAACAAAGAGAAGCATCGTAGTAAGTCTAGAGGTAAGTTTGCTGATTATGAGTGTCATCATTGTGGTAGGAAAGGGCACACAATTAAATTCTGCAGACAATTAAAAAGGGAGAAAAAGAAGGCTAATTACAACAATCAAAAGAACAATCATAAGAAAGATGATGGTGGCAATGACACAGCTGAAGTTAATACTGCTACCGAAGAGTTCTTTATTTGTTGTGATGATGATGTGGTGAACATTACACGTGATGATTCGAGTTGGGTTGTTGACAGTGGTGCTACTTGTCATGTGACATCACAAAGGGATTTTTTCTCATCTTATACACCTGGTGACTTTGGGGTTGTTAAGATGGGTAATAATGGGCTATCTAAGATCATTGGTGTTGGAGATGTTTGCTTGAAGTTTGATACTGGGATGGAGTTGGTTTTACATAATGTAAAACATGTTTCAGATATTAGACTTAATTTGATCTCTGCAGGTTTACTTGATGATGATGGTTACCATAGTACCTTTGGTGATGGTGTTTGGAAACTCACTCGTGGTTCTTTGATCGTGGCAAGAGGTAAAAGAAGTTCAAAGTTATATATGGCACATCCGAAGATCTCTACAGATTCAGTCCACTCATTAGTCGATAATGATATGACCGAGTTATGGCATAAAAGACTTGGTCACATGAGTGAGAAAGGGATGCATATATTGTTGAAAAGAAATGCCTTGCCAGATTTAACTAATGTTCATTTGAAGAAGTGTTCTCATTGTCTAGCAGGTAAACAAAGAAGAGTTTCTTTTAAGAGTCACCCTCCTCATAGAAGAAACAATATACTGGATTTGGTCCATTCAGATGTTTGTGGTCCTATGAAGACTAGAACACTTGGGGGCTGCTTATATTTTGTCACATTCATTGATGATCATTCAAGAAAGGTATGGGCTTATACCTTGAAATCTAAAGATCAAGTTTTAGATGTATTTAAGCAGTTTCATGCCTTGGTTGAGAGACAAACTGAGAAGAAGCTCAAGTGTATTCGAACAGATAATGGAGGTGAGTACATTGGTCCTTTTGATGCTTATTGTAGAGAGAAAGGTATTCGGCACCAAAAGACTCCTCCAAAGACACCACAGTTGAATGGTTTAGCAGAGCGGATGAATAGAACATTGGCTGAAAGGGTTAGATGTTTGCTATCACATCCAGGGTTGCCTAATTCGTTTTGGGGTGAAGCTTTGAACACCGCAGTAAATGTTATTAATCGTACTCCTTGTGTTCCTTTGTCTTTTGATGTTCCTGACAGGGTTTGGAGCGGCAAAGATGTTTCATACGATGATTTGCGGGTCTTTGGATGCAAGGCTTTTGTGCATATTCCAAAAGATGAAAGAACAAAGCTTGATGTGAAGACTAAGCCATGTATATTTGTTGGTTATGGGGGAGATGAGTTTGGACACAGGTTTTATGATCCAATCTCGAAGAAGCTCATAAGAAGTTTCGATGCTGATTTTATTGAAGATCAAAGTTTGAAAGATATTGAGAAGACAAAGATAGTTCCTCAACATACTGATGATCTTACTGATTTGGATCCAGTTCCTCCACAGCACACTGAGCCGCATAATGAAGATATTCAACATGATGAACAACACGGTACTGATAATCATGATATTCCAGAGCAAGAAGAGTTAGATGAGGGTCCTCATCCAGATTTACCAGTACCAGGTATGCCAACATTTGTCCCACTCAGACGGTCTACAAGAAACCGTCATCCTTCCACCCATTATTCTGCTGATGAGTATGTCTTGCTCACTGACGGGGGAGAGCCCGAGTGTTATGAAGAGGCCATGGAAGATGAACACAAAAGGGAGTGGGTTGAAGCCATGCAAGATTATATGAATTCCTTGTATGAGAACAATACCTTTGAATTAGTAAAGTTTCCTAAAGGCAAGAAAGTTCTGAAGAACAAGTGGGTCTATAAGGTGAAGACTGAAGAACATACCTCGCGGCCTAGGTACAAAGCCAGATTGGTGGTTAAAGGGTTCAGTCAAAGAAAGGGTATTGATTTTGATGAGATTTTCTCTCCAGTCGTGAAGATGAGTTCCATTCGGGTGATTCTTGGTTTGGCAGCTAGTCTTGATCTTGAGGTTGAGCAAATGGATGTCAAGACAGCGTTCCTTCATGGTGACTTGGATAGAGAAATCTATATGGAGCAACCTGAAGGTTTTCAGGTTAAAGGTAAAGAAGACTATGTTTGTAAGCTTCAGAAAAGTCTTTATGGGTTGAAGCAAGCACCAAGACAGTGGTACAAGAAATTTGAGTCTGTTATGGGGAAGCAAGGCTACCGGAAGACTATTTCAGATCACTGTGTTTTCTTTCAGAGGTTTGGTGATGATGATTTTATCATTTTATTACTCTATGTTGATGACATGTTGATTGTAGGCAAGAATGCAGAGAGAATTGTTCAGCTGAAGAAAGAATTAAGCAAGTCGTTTTCTATGAAAGACTTGGGCCCAGCAAAACAAATTCTTGGTATTCGGATTACTAGAGATAGAGCTTCAAAGAAGTTGCACATGTCACAAGAGCAATACATTGAGAAGGTGCTTAGCAGATTCAACATGGCTAAAGCTAAAGCGGTTAGTTCCCAATTTTAAACTAACCGATAAAGATTGCCCTTCTTCGAAGGAGGAGATTGAAGACATGGATAAAGTTCCATACGCGTCAGCGGTTGGAAGCTTGATGTATGCAATGGTGTGTACAAGACCTGATATTGCCCATGCAGTAGGTGTTGTTAGTCGGTTTTTGTCAAATCCGGGTAAGAAGCATTGGGAAGCAGTTAAGTGGATCTTTAGATATCTACGTGGTTCTTCCAAATTGGGTATAACATTTGGGAATGAAGAGCCAATGCTTGTTGGTTATACGGATTCTGATTTGGCGGGAAACAAAGACAACATGAAATCCACTTCTGGATATTTGATGACTTTTGCAGGGGGAGCTGTCTCATGGCAGTCAAGACTGCAAAAGTATGTTGCTTTGTCTACAACTGAGGCTGAGTATGTGGCAGCAACAGAAGCATGCAAAGAACTGTTGTGGTTGAAAAGGTTTACGCAGGAGCTTGGCTTTATGCAACGGCACTACGTGGTTCTTTGTGATAATCAAAGTGCTATTCACCTTGCAAAGAATTCTATGTTTCACAAAAGAACTAAACATATTGATGTGAAGTATCATTGGATTAGAGATGCGCTTGAAGACAAGTTGTTTGAACTTGATAAAGTTCATACCGATGATAATGGTTCCGATATGTTGACAAAAACTTTGGCAAGGGAGAAGTTGAAGATATGTTGCTCAATCGCCGGGATGGCGAACTCTTCCTCATAGGCCAAAAAAGGGGGAGAATTGTTGGGTTTTTTGAGCCCATGTGGAAGCCCAACATACTCTTATTGGGCCATTTAATTGTTTTTGAAGATAGTTAAAATTAGAAGGCAGGGGATTCATTTTGGGATCACTCTCACAAGACCCTAAAACACTACACACAAAAAGAAGAAGAAATTTTCGCTCATTTCCGTCACTTCAAAACCTAGCTGCAGAGGTCGTCCATTTCCTGGAGATTGAACCGTTGGATCGCTCTGAATTTTTGGCACAGTCATTCGGACATCAGGGAGACCTTATCCAACGGTGGGTTTGTCCAAATAAGCTCTGGAAGTTCGTCTGCACAGCCTCTGTTCGCTGCTGCAGAATTTGGTGACATTTCCTTCTTTTGTCTTTGTATTTGATTCCATATGCTTGATGTTGTTGATTCCAAGTGTATGATGATTATTGTATGCCTCTAGTAGACCTAGGGAAGACTTTGTATTGCTCTAAATTGGTGATAGTGGATTTGAAGCGGCTCTAGTAGTCCCGTGGTTTTTACTCTCCTTTCTTGAGAGGTTTTCCACGCTAAAATTTGGTGTTCTTGTTGTTATTGTTTTCGGGCTGTTTCGGGGCTGTTTTCGGGCTGCTTAGATTGTAGTTGGTATACCCTATTTGTTTGCATCCTCACAGGTTCATTCGGGTTCGGGAAAAGTCTTGGTCAAACGAAGTTTGCTTCCGCGTTTGTGTTTACCGTTTGTGACCGGGTTAGGCGTTTTTTCCCATCAATGCCTACGCATATCTTCAACCTTTGCATCCATGTGAGTTTCGGGTTGTTTAGATGCTCCTTGAGACTTCCTTTGGCCGCATACGTGGTTACGATGATATTCTCATCTTTCTCATTACAAAAACCAATAATAGAGACTAGATTTGTATGCTTGAGATCCGCAAGCATTGTAACTTCCGTCCAGAACTCGACATCTCCTTCGCCTTGCTTACGATCTAACCTCAACGCAGCAATCTTGATCAACTTCCCGGACCGCTGGAGCTGTCCTTTGTATGCAGGTCCAAACCCACCTCGTCCGACGATGTTTTGATCATGAAAGTTATTGGTGGCCTTTATTACGTCTTCAAGTGGGATTTGCAGGTGAGCAAACTTGGTGATTAATATAGTTGATGCCATTATCAGGAGTGCAGAAACAATCAAACGAGAAGCTGGTAAGATCTAATAAGATGTATGAGTGCGTAACTACACATGTATAATAAGAATGATTATATTACGTATATATTGATTAGTAGATGGGTATTCATTAACTATTGGTTCCCCGCAAAATTTTAAAATGATTAAACTGTTGTTGTGATTAATTATATGCTGCTGGTCACCTCGGGGGATATAAAGAAGAAGCAAGTCAGACCTTGGTATGTAAAAGGTTGAACAACTCACGTGACCCTTGTTATACATTCGATATTAATTGGTCATATGCATTATAATATGAATTATAAAATGTGAACGTGCACTATACATATTTGTTTGGTGGGTTGTTAAATCAAGTAAATTACACTTTGTGTCCTTTAACTATATCAGAAATTATGGAATGTGCCATTTAAAAGATTTAATTTCAGTTTATGTCTAAAATTACTATGTTATGTAACGGTTTATATCATTAAGCAAACTGAGTTAATTATTTTAGTTAGGTAAAATTAGCTCAAGGGTAAAATTGGTATTTCACATTCTCTTTAATAAAATTAAATAGTGTGGGGCCCTCGATCTCCAAAACTACCGGACCCTCTTCTTCTCCACTCAAACCCAAACCTGCAAACCCACTTCTTCCTCTCATCACCACCTTCCACTGCAAACACCTTCCACAATCCTCCGGCCACACCCTCCCATAACCTTTGACCACCACCACTCCAATCACCATCGTATCACCACCCATCACCCTCCCATAACCACCGTTCAACCTACCACCTTCGTTTTTCTCGAGATCCATTCTCCCATAACCTCTGGCGAACCGACCCCCACACCTCTGATCAATACCAGCTCATTTTCCGGTTGCTATTAAAAGCGGTCTGCACCACCAAGAAAAAAACCGGTCACTGCCATTGTACCTCACCACTTCATCGTAGGGACCCTCACCGGCCCACCACATCGTAAACCTTGTCTATGATGCAATTTGATCGAAGGTCTTGATGGAGGTTCGCTTCACCGCCATGAAGGAGCTCACGACGTGAGCTTTGGTCGGCGTTTCAACTTCCATTTTTAATGGTTCAGAGCGTTCGACCCTGTTGTGTACATTGTTGTTAAATTATGAGGTTGATTCCTATCTGGGTGTTTGCAACTTGTAGCCATCGACAGCCACTGTGGGCGGTGGGTTAAGATTGTGGAATAATTGTGGCAAACTAAAAGTGATTTTGTTTGCAGGAGGATATTATAAGTGGTAAAAGGGTTTTATATACAAGGAATTTTGGTTTTCGTGGAAAGAGATTTGAGTGAGAAATATCACAGAAGATGGTCGGAGAAGGTGCTTCTGGCCGGAGAAGAAAGCAGGGTGGCGTGGGGTTTAAGTAATTATTATATGGGGAGATTACGAAAATATCAGTTGACCAAAACTATTTTCAGTTTTGTCACCCTCATGCGTCCTTGGAGGGACTCATCATGGCTTGATGCGTCCATATGCAGAGACTTTAAACACTCAATAAAAATTGGACACGTGGCGTTTTGAAGGTGGGCCCAGACGCATTAGAAGTGGGGTGCTTCTACATCTTTTCTCTCTCTCACTCTCTTCTCTTTCTCTCTCTCTCTAACCTAGACTCTCTCATAGACCTGCAGCACTTCAAAGCCTCACCACCTCCTCTCTCCTCACCCTAAAGCACCACACGAACATCACCCTCATTCTCCTGCCGCCTGCTTCCTACCACCACAACCACCTCCATCACCACCACCACCAATTGATTGATGAATATTTTAAGTAGAACAAGTGGAAAACGTATTACATGAACATATGGATTATTGTCAACGTTGGCTCGTTCTTGTAGAGTAGGAAACATCAAAATGACAGCAAGTTCTAAATCAAAATACTCATCGAAGCACAAATCTGCCGGCAACATAAAAAGAACAACCAAAACCCGAAATCAACAAAAACCACAACCCAAAAATAACCACTCCTGCAAATCTGTTACAGGTTCAAGTATCCAGCAGATCTGTTGCGACATAAACCCCACTGTTGTCGTCGCCGCCGGCGTGGCTCCGACGGCCAGCCGTCAGCCACGTCACCGTCATCTTCCGTCGTCATCTTCATCAGACATTCCTCATAAATCAACATCATCATCTTCACGATATCGTCATCAGTCCAACTAGAAAACAAACCTGGAAAGAATGAAGGTGCTGAGGGTGTTTATCGGAGACACCCAAACCACCGCCAATGGTTGACCAGTTGTGTCACACCCCGACCACGTAAAACAACAAACCATGGCGGAAACGTCGGGGAGTGTTGTAACAGAATTATTGTTTCAAACCATGGATACAAAGAGCTTCGTTTTATTAAATATTAAACATTGTCTTGCTAATAACATTCAAACCTTTGTGACTCGTCCATCGTTCAACTCGTTCTTGCATTAACAAACCTCCAAAGGGTAAGTTAACAATCATCAGATTCAGTCGTTATCCACCTAACCCACACCTAACCATGGGTGCGGTCTAATAACGGGATTTGTCAGATCCTATGGTACCATAACCTAATACTGGTCGGCTTGATCAATGCTAATGAATGTCATTCGTTATGTAACTACCACCAACAAGTTCGTTCACATTATCGAAATCATTATTAGTTTAGTATAAACCATCTTAATCATTTTTGAAACCATCGTTAAACATCGAAATCGTTTTGATACATATGAATCACCCCAAAACAATCGAAAACAGTAAAAGAGGGGATCTATGTACTCACTTTTGGGTGCGTTTTTAAATGTTAACACAATCCCTCAAATTGTTTATGCGTCCTAAATTAAATAAGAATGTTTTTAATAATCAAAACCCACAAAGATACCGAAGTTTCTCCGATACTTAGAATTTCCACTTAACTTTGAGTTTTCTCGCAAAGTTATTGTTTTTTATTATTTTGGTGTATTTGTATATATGTACCCAAGCGTAACACACATAATCTTGTCAAGTATTATCACATCATCATACACATATTGTAAAACAAATAGCACATTGTATCACATAAAATCTACTCATGAACAACCCATTCTAGTTATGTCGAAAAACACTTATTTTAGTGATTCGGTAACATTTTTGGGCGTCGGAAGTCACGTATGACCAACCAAACACCAAGTAAAC